>CM065690.1:52299040-52314015 GCA_017654935.2 Phymorhynchus buccinoides
ACTGTCTCCCTCCTTGCCTGTTGACACAGCTGCTCCCTTGCCTGTTAACATGGGTCTTCTTCACTGAACGACATCAATGTGCTGCGTCACCAGAAGTTCATTCAGCGCTTTGACAGCGTGACATCATGCGGACTGAACAGCTATCAGGGGATAGATATGAGCTTGCTTCCCCCATGCAGAGACTCTCTGAAAATGCACTTGAGGAGGGTGAACTACCAAACACACATCTGGCTGTCAGCAAACAAGCAAATGTCCACTGTTTCAGACCCAACAGAAAATGGCTGGGAGCTTGTAGGCGACAGGCTGGAGATCAAGTGGACGAACGGCTACTTTGTGCCGCAGGAACTTGCGAACATTCTTGTGGAGCAGCCACAACAAGGATTAGAGCAACAGGAAGAGGAGCCAGAAGAAGAACAGTCTTTTGAACCAGACTTTGACGACGTTGATGAGTACTTCTTTGATGAAGACTGACTGTAAGTTGATGAACACTGACCTTATCACAGTTCTATTCAGTTTCTGCCAAATATTTGCTTCTGATGATGTTGACGAGTATTTGGTTGATTAAGACTGGTAGTACATTATGCGCACAATACCCCCTCTCCCCCTCCCCGGGGATTTTTGCAGACTAAAAAATAAGAAAAGCAGGGACAACTGATGTGATATATCAATTTCTCCATTGATAAACGTATCAAAACTCTTTGTGAGTGGGCACACAGTAAGTGAATACTTTTCCAGTACTCCACTGCTGTTGCGGTTGACTTAACTGTGATTATAAGTGATTAACCTACGTGCACCATCACCAAAAAGCAAAGTACAGAAGCCGGATAGCACGTTTGCAATATATAATTGGTCAGAATGTCAAAAACTATGCATTCTAAGCATTATCAAATCAAACAGTATAGGTAACCCTTCTCTCGGCAGTGACGCGTCACAGTTCGGTACATCGTAACTTTGTAAGCCCACCATTGCTACCGGATCAATTTGCCAGGATGCAAACAACCTGCATTGAGTTTCTTAGGACCCAAGGTATCCAGAAAACACTGTCTGCAAAAATCCCCAGGGGGGGGAGGGATGGGAGGTATTGGGCCCGTAACGGACTACATGTAGATGTCTATGCAAGCTTTCAAACATTAATGATTTTTAATAATTAAATACTTAAAACAACACTGTAAACAGATAATAAACAAATCACATTTTATATTAGTGGGTTAGAGAGTATTCAACAGGCAACATGAGTTAAGAAAGTATTCCACACTGAAAGCCTCGATAGCTCATTGGTAGAGCTTCTGTCTCATGCCAATGGTTCCGGGATCCGATTCTCGGCATGGGCACTTTTTTATATTTTTCATTTTTTAGTTGTATCCATTAACGATAGTTTCATTTGTACTTTAACATTTTATTGGTAATCTTGTACTTTAGACACACCCCTCAATCTTTGTTGTTGTCCCACATGTGCCTGTTCGAGTGAGCCTTGAAGGGTTCGCCTCTTGTTATCCCTTGAAAACCATGACCCCGATGTTAGGCAATGAGTTATGCTTTAACCACCTTTCATGTTATGTCAGCTCCTGTGTCAGATGCCTTATGCTCTACAGCTTCTGCGCATCTGGCCTTATAACAGACGTCTGCTTGTTCATTTTCCCGGCGCCTGTCTGTGGGACTTCAAAGACCCCACACGTCACGAGTCACATTCCCTCTTATGCGTGGAAGATTTGTTAAGATTTCTTACCAGCTATAAGATGGAAAACGCAAGAAAACCATGATTTTGACACGTGACGTAGCGGGTCTTTAAATGCATCTCCATCGCGCAAATTTTAATAATAATAATCATATAATAAAAAGACAAGTGTGTGTGTGTGTGTGTGTGTGTGTGTGTGTGTGTAAAACACAAAACGGGCCATACAACGTTTTTCGACCGAATCGCTTCAAATTTGCTATGAGCCCTAACGGGGCGATGGCAACGGCAACGGAGGCGGCCGTGTCATTTGCGCGGTTTGGCAAATGCGCGAAACGCATATCCGCCGGCCTCTCGGCGCCCGTATCTCTGGTATTTCTGGCCGGATTGCCTTCGAATTTAGAAGGTAGATGACCGGGGACGGTGACGATCTGTGTGCCAAACCGGAAGCGAATCGATTTATGAATGCGCGCGATATATGCCGCTTAAACGTTTCATTAACCGCGGCGTAACCAGACCCGACATTGACTTGAAGTTCGGAACGTGCATGCCCGGGGATATTCGCTATCTGGGTGCAAACGTTCAACAGCATCCGTTCATAAACCCGTGGGCTATGAACCGATTTACATTTTGCGGGCACCCAAAACCGACGCTAATTTCAACATTATACACAAAAAGAACGGAGCAGCAAGAAAACGGTTGCACAGCGGACATTACTTCAGCGAGGATTTACTGTAGCGAAGCCTACTATCGCGCTACTCTCTCTCTCTCTCTCTCTCTCTCTCTCTCTCTCTCTCTCTCTCTCTCCTGGACAAAGCTTAAAAGCATTAAACATTGTTCGTTCTCTCTGTACTGGCCATTAAAGAGATGTACGGGCCAGCAGGTTAGCAGGTTAGACCATGTGAAGTTAGACCAGCGACATACATACTGGACTCCGTATCAGTTAGAGGTTACCACGTGCGCGCGTGTGTGTATGGGGTGTGTAGGGGGGCGGGAGTGGGGATGGGTGGGGTGGGGGTAGGGGGGTGGGGGATGGTTTGGGGTGGGGGGGGGGGCAGTGTATGTATGTCTCTCTGTCTCTGTCTTTTTCTGTCTGTCTCTCTCTGTGTGTATGTTTGTCTGTCTGTCTCTCTCTCTCTCGCTTTCTGTCTCTGTCTCCCCCCCCCCTCTCTCTCTCTCTCTCTGTGTCTTTGTCTGTAGGGCCTATGTTTTGCTGTCTGTCTCTCTCTGTGTGTCTGTCTGTCTGTCTCTGTCTTTGTCTGTCTGTCTGTCTCTCTCTCTGTCTCCTGTCTCTGTATGTCTATGAACAAATTTTCATTCATCCAAACGGAACAGCAGTTGTCTTCTTTGCTCTCTGTCTATGTCTCTCTGTCTGTCTGTCTCTCACGGCTATTGTCTTTCACCTATTTGGGGGGCGGGTGGGGGGGGTGGATGGTTTTGGGTGCGGGGCGGGGTGGGGGTGGGTGCGGGGGGGAATAAAACAAGATAAAAAATTTGTAGAAAGAAACAAAAAAACTAAAGTAATAATATCATATTTCGCTGACCCAGCAAAACCAGTACTCAGCATTACCAGTACTGATCGTTACTGGTACTCGGCGTTGGCTAGTAATAAGAATAATGGGAATTTATATAGCGCTCTTTCTCACATGAGCTCAGTGCGCTTTACATTGATAACAAGAACCCTATTATCAATTGTACTGTTATCTGGTTATCTGATTGGTCGAATCAGCCCCCCCCCCCCCCCCCCCCAGTATGATGACCCTGACCTCTGACCACTACGCTGTCCTAACCCAACTCAACATCTCCATTACTGCCAAGCCTCCCAGGTACGTGGAGACCAGGGACTTCGCCTCCATCGACCTCGAAGCCTTCAGAGCTGATCTGCTGGTGTCTCTCCAGTCGGTGCCAACTCCCTCTGCTGAGAAGTTTCATGGCCTTCTCCTGGACGTCATTGACCGCCACGCCCCTGTGCTTCGACGCAGAGTCTCCAGCCGTCCACCCTCGCCCTGGTTCCCAGCTGTCGCCTCCCAAGTGCTGGACGCTAAGCGTGATAGGCGTAGGGCAGAAAGACAATGGATCAAAACTAAGCTGGAAATTCATAAACAGATATTGCAAATTGCAAACAATGTTGTTAATGAAATTGTACAACAGGCTAAGTCAGTGTAGTACAATGCAAAAATAGCAGCATGCACTACCACCAAGCAGCTGTTCAATGTCACAGATGCACTGATGGGGAGATTGAAATCATCCCCACTTCCTTCTTGTGTCTGTCTTTCTGATCTGCCCCAAACATTTAGTGACTTTTTTACTGGCAAAATCAGAACTCTCCGAGAGAGCCTGGACTCAGTCTGTACCAGTACCTGATGTTCATTATGCCTCTTTTACTGGCAATCCTTTTACAGGTTTCGAGCCTATGACTGACACTCTGGTTAAAGATGTTATCCAGAAAACTGCTATTAAGACATGTGTGCTTGATCCCCTTCCCTCCTCTTTGCTATCTGCAGTCATGGATGATCTGTTGCCTTGCATCACCGCTATTGTAAATGAATTCAGGCCGCTTTCCCTCTGCACTAAAAACTGCAATCATTCGACCTCTGCTCAAGAAATCTTCTCTAGACCCTGAAAACCTGAAAAACTACCGTCCTGTTTCCAACCTTTCCTTTTTGTCTAAAATCATTGAAAAGATCGCTCTTCTCCAACTCCAGGATCACCTTGACCGCAATAATCTACTCTATCCTTTGCAGTCTGCCTATCGCTCTGGTCACAGTACCGCAACAGCTCTTCTGAAAATAGTCAATGATCTTCTCTGTGCTCTCGATGATGGTCAGATCTCTATTCTCTCCCTACTAGACCTGTCCTCTGCCTTTGACACTATCGATCACCAAACACTTCTATCTCGACTTCAACATACCTTTGGCGTCACTGACACAGCACTCTCGTGGTTTCATTCCTATATCTCTGATCGCACTCAAGTTGTCTCTGTTAATGGCCTCTCTTCTCGTTCAGCTGCTTTGGAGCATGGTGTTCCTCAGGGCTCTGTCTTGGGACCTATTCTCTTTGTCCTTTATACACAACCCATTTCCGACATTGTTTCTCATCATGGCATTTCCCATCACTGCTTATCTGACGACAACCAGATTTACTCGTCTGCAGATCCTTCTCTGCTTCCATCCATTATTCAACGTACACAATCATGCATTGCTGACATTAAATCATGGATGACTAACAACAAGCTCCAAATGAACAATGGTAAAACAGAAATGATTTTCATTGTACCCAAGAAACTCTTGTCAGCAAACTCTGTCCCCACTTCCATCCAGTTAGAAAACTCTCTTATCCACACTTCTACCACTGTACGCAATCTTGGCGTCACACTTGATCGGACTCTCTCCTTCCAAAACCAGATTTCCTCTGTCTGTCGTGCTTGTTACTTAGAACTTCGGCGCATTGGATCTGTAAGACATCTTCTTTCCGAGGAAGCTACCAAAACTCTCATCTCTGCCTTCGTACTCTCCAGACTAGATTACTGTAATTCCCTTCTTGCTGGCTGCCCACAAACTGTTCTCGCTAAACTTTAAAAAATTCAAAACAATGCTGCTCGCCTTGTATTGAGGTGCTCCAAATTCTCTCATTCTACCCCTATGCTTGAATCTCTTCACTGGCTTCCTGTTGGAAAGCGTATCGACTACAAGCTCTCTCTGCTCTGTTACAAGTCCCTGAATGGTCTTGCTCCTTCTTATCTCACTGATCTCCTGAACCTGTACACACCTCTTAGACAGGTACGCTCCTCTTCTGACACTTCTCTCCTCCAGATCCCTCGTTACCGCACCAGGACTCTCGGTGAACGTTCCTTCTCTTTTCAGGCCTCCTCTACTTGGAACAAACTCCCTCTTCCTCTCCGTTCTGCCAACTCCCTTTCTTCATTTAAGTCTTCCCTCAAAACCACTCTCTTCAAATCGTAGCCTGCTCTGTTCTTTTGGAAAGTAATTTTTGTCCCTTTTTCTGCGCGTGTGTTTGTGTGCAGTGTCTGGTTTGTGCGGGCGTGTGTGTTGTGTTGTGTTGTGTGGTGTGGTGTGGTGTGGTGTGGTGTGGTGTGGTGTGGTGTGTGTGTGTGTGTGTGTGTGTGTGTGTGTGTTTTGTTTGTGTGTGCGCGTTTGTGTGTGCGCGCGCGCGCGCGTGTGTGTATGCGAGGAAAAATTTTGACATTCTCATATTTTCTACTGCTTTTGTTGTTGTTGTTTGTTGTTGTTGTTGTTGTTGTTGTTTTGTCTTTTTTTTGTGTTGCGGGGGGGTATTCATTTATTTGTTTATTATTGTAAGCGCTTAGGGCTTGTTTAAGATTAAGCGCATATAAATGCTCATTATTATTATTATTATTATTATTATTATTATTATCTACTGCGCCAATTTGCCATCATAATTTGCTCCGATTATAATATCCACTATATTAATCTAACACTGAGATTAGTAAACTGTGTTATTAGTTCAATGAGTCTAATGTGTGTTACTAATGAAAGAAAGTAAACTGTGTTATTAGTTCAATGAGTCTAATGTGTGTTACTAACGAAAGAAAGTAAACTGTGTTATTAGAAAGAACAAAAATCTAACACTGAGACAACTTTTCAAAACCAGTAATAAAGTGCATAAAATATGTTTTTCCTGTTTTTGGAGCGCCACGTAACGCAGCTATGGGGTTGCCTTATTGAAATATATTTGTACAAAAAGAACACATCGGGACATATAGGTCATTCACACACGTGAGCAATTGAGTGAATTTCAAATCGGCGCAATTTTAAAATGTAACCCAGACTCCGTAGCTTCTCCTGAACCTCCATTCCACCTCCATAAAACTAGTTTAACTTACTCCGATGGAACTCTATGGAACTCTTTACCATTTAATTTAAAACAAATAGCCAGCATGAATTCTTTCAAAAAGGCATCTAAAATGTCTTATTTCAGAAACTTAAAGATAAAATGTATTTTTTTTCTTTTTCTGTTTTACTATTATTACTCATTTTTGATCGTGTGTCGTGACATGCTTCAGTGTACCCCTGAATGCACGCGTTACTTAGCTTTGTTTTATATATTTTAATTTTCTTGACTTTTTTCCCCAGGGATGAGTGGGAAAAGCCCATTGTATTGCTTATTTCATGTTTCCCTGGTTAAAGACCCACCAGGTCACGTGTCAAAATCACGGGTTTCACGTGTTATCCCACTTATAAGTGGTAAGAAAACTTGTTTTGACCAGGTTTGACTCGCATACAAATGTCCCCAAATTGAAAACGAAACATCATTTTAAAGAGCAGCCTCAATTTGAAGTTGGGGACATTTGTATGTGGGTCACAGCTACCCAGAAAAAAACAAGGGACTTAATCGTGGTGCGTCAGTGTGTCTTTAAATAAAATTTCGTTTTCCATCCGGCCATAATATTTGTAATCTGCTGTTGGAGTGAGGTGGGTGGAACTGGAGGGTGTGGAAAGGGGTCGAGGTCCCAATGCCATTCCGGTAGGAATAAAAAGGTTAATTAAACAAATCTATCTGATGTTGATCAATAATATTTTCACCAAAACTCTTGTTACCTTTTTGAGTTGAAGGCTTAACGTTTCTTCATTGATACCCTTTACGTTTTCTTTCTCTCTTGTTGGAAGAAGCAGGAACAAACACAAGAGAGTAGATTTTTTTTATCGTTTCTAGTATCAAAGAAAGTTTAAAAATAAGGAACGTTGAAAATTCATCTCAAACCTGTGTTCTATTTTCGTCTCAGTATTTACAACCTTAAACTAATGACTTATGATAAAGTTTGACTGTCACCGCTTCATCCTAATTTTGATGCCTTCTTTCTTTAACAAAGCATGGACGTGTACAACGCGACATCCACATTCAGACATTCAGTCATCAACAGTTCTTCCTACGTGTTCAACGCAGCTTATCTGAATGAAAGCAAAGACTATAGGGGGGGGGGGGGGGGGTGTGGGGGTGGGGGGGGGGGGGTCAGGGCATTCGGAATGCTTACTACTCAACTTGTCTTCTTTCCACTTTCACGATGAGAGCAAAGATCTGATCAGCGCCAAGGTTAGCAACACCTTCAACAATGTGTTACACATGGTACTTTACCCGATTTTCTTCTTCTTCGGTTTCCCCAGCAACATCGTCAATTTGACCGTGTTCTTCAAACATGGCCTGAAGCAACGCATCAACCTGTGTCTGTTCTGCCTGTCTCTCGTGGACATCACCTTCGTCACCCTGGCTTTCTTACTGTACGTGGAGAAGTTTGCCGATACAGACTTCACGGTTACTTATAGAAAGTTTGGACACGTGGCTAAAATTCTGATCAACAATAAAGTATTCGGTTTTTACTCTGGCTCCCTTTTCTGTTCGCAGTTCATTTCTGCTGTCATCGCTGGAGAGAGGTGTATGTGCGTGATGTGGCCTTTAAAGTCCAGCTCCATTCTGACCACGAAGACCATAGGTCTGGTCCTTCTCACAGGGATGCTCGTCATCTTCGGACTCCGCTTCGTGGTTGGCATGAAGTACCACATCGTTTGTGTGCTGGATGTGGCTACAGGACTGACTTCTTACTTCGTTGTCAGCAGCGAGTTCCACAAGAAAAACCAAAAGCTCGTGGACATTGTTGACGGGATTGTCTGCAGTCTGGTTCTGAACGTCACCTTCTGCGTCTTCGTGGGAATCGCAACAATCCTCACTGCAGCCAACCTGCAGAAAAGCACAGAGTTCCAGAAAGAGTCCTCCACGACAGCTGTGTCAGACCGAAACGTGCGAGTGACCAAGATGCTGATCTACGTGTCCATCCAGTTCGTCGTGCTCAACACGCCCGAGATGCTGCTCAAAGTGTCTCTGGTCTTCCTTCCTGAACTCACCCCTTCAGGAAACTGGGCCAACCTCTTCTTCTTCCTGATCTCCATCCCGGAGTTTTGCAATGTCCTGTGTTCTTCTCTTAATTTCCCCATTTATTACTATTTCAGTTCCAAGTATCGCGAAAGTCTGCAGGAGATGTTTTGCTATCGCCAAAAGATAAAGTCATAAAAAAGCAGGGAAATTGGTTTTCTTTTAAATTTTAAAGGATTCAACTTTTCTGGGTAGGTCTAGCAGTGACTAGAATTACAAGAGATAAGCTGCTGAAGGCCACATAGAGCAGTAGTTGAATGCCAGGAATTTTCGGGCTTAAACAAATCATAATTAAAATCCCCTAATAACAGGATATTGCTGTTGTTTACTTTAATATTATCCATCATGTGTACAAAGTTATCAAGCCATTCATATGAAGAGGCAGGATTTCGATATAAATGTCCAATTAATAAGGGGGATGTTTTGGGGTATTTTATTTCGAGCCAAAGGCACTCTATATCTGTGGTTTCAAGTTCTAATCTCCTTCGTGCAACTTGAAAAATACTGTTGTGAACATAGACTGCTAGGCCAGTTTCGCCCGGGCTTAGATGCATCACGTCGGATAATATTGAAGTTGGGGATGGTTAGCATACTATCTGAATGTAGGAATTAAGGCGGGTCTCACCAAGTCCTAAGACATGAATAGGTGGTGTGTCATCTAGAAGCAAACATATATCTGGCAGTTTGTTGTATAAGTGGCAAACATTAAGGTGTGCAACAGTAGTTCCATTATTATTATTAATAATAATAATGATGGGAATTTATATAGCGCTCTTTCTCACATGAGCTCTGGTGCGCTTTACATTGATAACAAGAACATTAAAGGCAAACAAATAATTAATCATTAGAAAGTAAAATAAGCACGATGCTTACACACAACGTTCTCTTACTTTCCTTACACACACCACACACCACACACACACACACACACAACACACACACACACACACACACACACACACACACACACAACACACACACACACACACACACACACAAACACACACATGCATGCGCACACACACACTCACACACAATTAATTATACAAGAGTAAAATAGTTACAATATGAACATTCTAAGAAGAAACATAGAGACCACATTCACATTCTCAATCAATTTTGGATACAATACTGCAACTTGAAATAAAAATCATACTGCCATCGACATACCAATTACATGACTAATTATAATAGACAAATTTTGCACAAACAAAAAGTACCCTTCTACCTCATTTACAAGCATTTAAAGTTTACAAGACGTAGACATTCTACATACAAAATACGAATAATAAAATAATTGTAAATACATTTTTTACAAGATTTCTGCAATAACACCCCCCCCCCCCCCCCCACACACACACACAACACAACACACACACACACACACTAATCAATCATAATATTGTCCGAAACAAGTGAGTTTTAAGGGCAGAGCGAAAGGCGGAAATAGAGTCAGATGAGCGGACATGTTGTGGGAGGGAATTCCATAAGTGAGGTGCTAAATAGTAGAAGGATCGTTCACCAAACGATTTCTTTGTGGATCCGAGGAACCTTGAGTGTGCAGCAGTCAGAGGAAGAACGTAGGGAGCGAGCAGGTAAGTAGACAGTTACTAGTTCGGAGAGAATAGACGGGGACCAGAGGAGTGAACAGCACCGAAACAAAGGCAAGCTATTTTATATTTTGATTCTAGCCTCTACTGGAAGCCAGTGCAAGTTACGAAGATGAGGTGTTATATGATCAGAACGTGGAATCTTGAGAGTGAGGCGTGCTGCACTGTTTTGCAGTTTTTGAACACGTTGCAGGAGATACTTAGGGACAGCCACAGAGAAGAGAGTTGCAATAGCAATTGCGGGAAAGAATAAAAAAAGGCAGAAAATAAGAGTTTTCGTGGCTGCAACAGGACAGAAAGTGTCGAACAGCACTGATTCGTCTGAGCTCATAATTGAAAAAAAAAAATTGGAACGTATGAGATTAATAACCTGTTTATGCATTGTAAGATTTGAATCGAGGGTAACTCCGAGATTCTTTGCTGACTTAGAAAACTGAACACAAGCATTGCCAACTGTAAGAGTTTCTGGAAGAGAGATCGTTGCAGACATACGCTGAGAGGAAACAATCAGAGCTTCCGTTTTGTCATCATTAAGTTTTAATTTGTTGCATGTCATCCAGGATTTGACATCATGAAGGCAGGATTCCATAGACTGAATAGCGCTGTCAAGTTGGGTAGGTTCTGCCGATTTTTGAAGCTGGGTATCATCAGCAAAAGGAATGGTCAATAACAGAGTGACTAGCAAAAACATCAGAGAGAGGAGCAGTGTACAGGACAAAGAGAACTGGCCCCAATACAGATCCCTGAGGTACACCACAAGAAATTAACTTCGGATCTGAACTGCAGTTGTTGATCAAGACAGTCTGAAAGCGATTTGTTAGATATGAGGAGAACCACTGTAGAACTGTAGAATGGATTCCAAAAACACGTTCCAAGCCGGGATAGAAGAATGGTGTGATCTATTGTATCAAATGCTGCCGACAGATCTAGGAGAGTCAAGTAACTGACACTTTTCCATTGTCAAGAGCTAAGAGGAGATCGTTAAGAAACTTTAGTCAGAGCCGTTTCAGTGCTGTGAGCAGGTCGATAGGCAGACTGGAGGGGGTTGAACAAATTGTTTGCTGACAGATGTTTAGACAATTGTGCAAGGACAATTTTCTCGATTATTTTGGAGACAAACGCTAAGTTGGACACAGGCCGATAACTTTTCAAGTCATTATGATCCATGGTAGGCTTCTTTATCAAGGGTTTAACAAGAGCAGTTTTGTACAGGTCAGGGAAAACACCACTCAGTAAAGAAGTCGTTTATGATCTGAGTCATGACAGGCACAACAACATCAAAGACATTCATACAACAAAAGGGGTTGGTAAAGGGTCAAGGTCACACGTCTTGGGGGCAGATCTTTTCAAAACATCAAAGACATCTTTCTCAGACACAGGAGAAAAAGCAACAAGAGGGGAGCCTAAAACCCAATCTTTGCCTAGGGGTGTGTGAGACAGTGGGCTGCAAGTCAAGCTCTTTCATAAATGTTCTCAATTTTGGAATGAAAGAAATCAGAAAACACATGGCAATGAACAAAAAAACAACTGAACAATGGGGCAATGATGCACAGTCCAAACTTCTTGAACAGTCGGAAGTTTTGTAGTGCATTTTTTAACCCTTTGCAAGTTCAGGTTGCTTGTGTGAAAATAGAAAACAACAGTTCTTTTCACTAGATCTTTGGGAATGAAAAGAACAATTTTTTTTTGGTAACACTGTAACATTAAACCCTTGCCACACATGGGTTTTCGTTTTTGTGTAGGCCCTGAATTCGTGGTTTCAAGGTAAAACCCTTGCGCCCGCACCAACATTTGTTTGCAATACAAAAGGAATTTTACAGTGTCCTTTAATATGATCTTGAGGCTGCAAATTTTTTTGGTCGACTGTAGAAAATCCGTTTTTGCCAAATTCTGTCAAGAAAAAGTCACCAACCAAATTCTATTGCTATATTTTTGTTTTGCTTGTACAGTGAGGCCCTGAAGGAAATCTGATTGGTGCTTTGGGCCTGTCTTCGGTTTTTTTCTTTGCTTTTTCTTTGCCTTTTTATTTTTCGTTTAGGCAATCAACACTAAAAAAAAACCCAAAGGGGACTTGAGGGTCTTCTGCCTAGAAGAAACTTTGCGTGAAGAAGAAACAGGAAAGCATGTGATTGTGTTGTCCCAATACTGACCGCAAAGGGCCCACTATTTCGTACTCCGAGGGGCGGCGGTACAAGAAAAAAAAAACTAGATGTGTAACTTAATAGAGATAATTCTACGTTTTGGATATCATTTCCCGAAAAAAAAAAACAGTTTTTCTGTCCCGATTTGCGCGGGATATTTCTGACGCTGGGGGACTGCCAGTTTTGCGGAGTAACCCCACTGTGTTTGTGGACAGGGAAGCTCTATGGTCAAAAACAAACAAACTCACAAACAAAAAAACATCGGGTCGTACAGACTCCGAGGTCATGATTGGACACCTCTGAGGATCGGTGAACAAAACTCCATCCAACTGGGGCCCTTTTTCAATCACCAAGGTCCAGAGGTTCGGGTGGTTGGGCCACTGGTGGGGGGGCCATGTTGTGCAAGGGTGGGCTTCCGGGACCACATTGAGATTGATGAAGATTTGTTACATATCTAACACACTTCTAAAAAAACTTAATAGAGGCCCTTACCATCAGTGGGGAGAGGGTCAAACATTGAAAAATTTAAAATACCTTAACAGAAACCAACAGGTTTCCATGAAGGGCCCGTGTTTTACAATGATCCCAAGCAGGACAAAGGGGAAAAATTGTTCCAAAAACAAAAAAAGGTTTTTCAGGTCAGTTTATTTACCAGGAAGTGGGGCCAAGGACGGGACGAACACACACATAAATGCAAAAAACAAACACTATGCTGTGAGAGTCAAAAGGCGAAGTAACTTCGGATAAAAAAAAACAAATTCGAAGGGAAGGAATGGTCGAACGGGAAGGTAGAGTTGAAGGTGAGGTGGGGGTGAGGGTGTCTCTGTAGATAAGAGTGATACCGCCACCACGACGAGAGGGGCATGGCAGAGACTTTGATGGCATAACCCTCAGGGGTTAAATCTGCACAAACGGCTTCATCCCCTGCACAAACGGCTTCATTATTGTACATGTTCAAAAAGTACAAGATTATCAGTTTTATGAAGGCAAATGATGCTAGGGTTGGAGACAGAAAATGAACCTTTTATACACAGACAATCACACTCATTCCAATCAATGCAACACACAAAACAAACTTAGTACACTACCCGGAGAAACAGGAAAGAAAACAACGTAATTAGGTCAAGTAGGCCTACTTATTAAACCAATCCACGGAAGCACCCTAGAGCGCTACACTTATAAGTTCTCTTCAAGTTCAGTTCAATTTCAGCACCAGGCCTACTGACGTTCACTCAACGGAGGTAAGCCACTAAAAAAATTTTTTCGCCCGCAAATATAAATCAAGAGTTATGTCCTCAGCATTGCCGCACTAGGTGAGGGAAAACACGAAACCCCCCCCCAAAAAACCCCCAACAACACCCAACCCTATGTTAACCATAGAGAAACAAGCGCTAAATCGCAATAGTTTGTGGCACGCGGCTATTTTTACCACTCCAACCATGATCACCTCCCCTGGCTTTTCATAATTTTAATCTGTAAACCAGAATGTTATCTCTGCACACCATTTTCGTAACTTTTTATATTCTTTGGAAAACATTTTAAAACTATGTTATCCTACTTATACTCATCAGAAAAGAAGCACCGCATACTCGTCGTGTCCTGTTGTAGTGTCTGTATTACGTATGTTTATTATTTTGTTACGCTTTTAAAATACATCATGTTAAATGAGTGGGCCTCAATTCGAAGTGTAGCACTCGATTTGAAGTGGACATTTTGGTTTTTTTTTTTTTTCCCCCCAAAATGGTGCGACATTTTGGACTCGACGACGACCGAACCAGACAGACCGACCGACCGACAAAGTGAGTTATAAGGTTTGTGGCTTTGGCCAAACAAAACAAAAAATAAAAAATAAATGTAAACGTTGTACCAAATTTACTCAAAACGCGGAGGGGGGTGGAAACACTCCCCAAAACAACACAAAAAACGCTATATTAACCATAGAAAAACATTATAATAATGTGACGTTAAACCATATTTACTCAAAAAACGCGCTGCATGAGTATGATAAGGTTTCTTGAGAATGTACATAGACACTTTGTAGAGTCCTTTTAGTTTCCGTTCAGGTCACTCTCAACACAATGTGCAAATTTGGAAATAGAAGACTTTACTGGCACATTAGCACCATTAGCTGTTGCACCTTTACTGTTTTTAAAAAAAAAAAAATTAAATGAGACGATGAAACGCACTTTAATGATTCATACACTCGTGCCATGAATACGTTTTCGTAGAACACAGCAGTGATAAATCAAAGTGAAATATGATATTTAAAATGCACATATTTTTGCGAGCTCGCATGTGCCTCACACGCATCCGAAAGTGTACGATAGTTTAAGTTTGTGAAGACGCCGCAACCATTCTATCAGTTGGGGCATTGCGTCTTTCACTTTGCAGTGGTGTCAGATTCTTGAATACACACACACACCAGGCCACACCACACACACCGCGCGCGGCGCGCGCGCGCGCGCCGCGCGCACACACATACACACACACTCATTACACCAAGCACGACCACACATACACACGCACTTACGCACGGACAAGCTCTCTCTCTCTCTCTCGCTCTCTCTCTCTATCTCTCATCCCGCGGTAGCGTCCCCAATCCTCTATCCTCACACATCACACACACACCACACACACACACACCAC
>CM065690.1:52314515-52359517 GCA_017654935.2 Phymorhynchus buccinoides
AATAAAATTTAAAGATCCATCAGATAGGTTGTAATGAGTGAACTTTTTAAGAAGATGTGAGTGGTTGATGACATCAAAAGCTTTGGCGAAATCTATGAATAGTACGCCCGTGAATTCGTTATTATTTATGTTAGAAAGACATTTATCAATAAGCTGTATTAAAGATGTGTGGCAGGAGTGATTTACCCTAAAACCAGATTGGTTTTCGTGTAATAAATCATACCGAGTCAGATGAGAGTACAAATGAGATTGTACATGCTTTTCTAAAGGTTTCGATATAATACTTAGGATTGAAATGGGTCTGTAGTTAGATGGAATGGCACGATCACCACTCTTGTATAATGGAATTACTTTAGCTAGCTTAAATCTTTGAGGGAAATGTTGTTTTTCTATGCATAAGTTATAGATATAGGTGAGCGAGTCCGCAATATCGATGGCAGCAATTTTTAATATCTTACCATCAATTCCATCCAAATCACGGGTTCCAGATGGTTTAGAATGTAATAATAATTTCAATACATCGTTAATTGAAATGAATGGTATTGTGAAAGACGACTGGATGTGTTTTGACTGACAGAATTCTTGAAGCTTTTGTAAATCGTTTTCATCCGTTTTATCATTCACTATAATATAATTAGCCACGTTTGCAAAGTGTATGTTTAGATCATCTGCTGAAATATCTTTTACTGGATCTTGCTTTTTATAATTTCTATTCGTAAGCTTGTTAATGGCATTCCATATTGATTTAGAGTTTTGTGAGCTACATATTAAATTTTGGTAATATTTCATCTCTGCTTTCCGTTTCATTGAGTTTATTTTGTTTCTTAATACTCTAAATTCTTTTTCATTGGTTTTATCAAAATTATCTCGCTTGTATCTGGCATCATCAATCTCCTTATTGATCCAGGGTGGTTTGATTGAATGTTTAATCCTTTTCTTTACAAAAGGAGCGTGTCTGTTATATACGGAAACGAAGGTATCTATCCAAAAATCAACAGCATCATCGACATTCCTAATTTGGTAGACATAATCTAATCCTGAGTTAAGCAAATCATTTATGAAGGCATTTTCGTCAAAATGGGTAAAACATCTATAATAGATTTCTTTATGTCCAGTTTTAGGAATTTTAACACCTTTTTTCAACCAGGTAATACAGACAGAAGAATGGTCACTACAACCGGTTGAAACAGAACAAGTTTCAACTATATTTGATTTAGTATTAACGTATACGTGATCTATTAGAGTTGCGGTGTTTTTTGTTATGCGTGTTGGGCGATCTATTATCTGCTCTAACCCATGAGTTGCATAAATATGAGGCCATTTAATATTAGGAACTATCAGATCTATGTTAAAGTCGCCTAGAAGAATAATTTCTTTGGAATCAAAGTTAGCTGCATCCATCATCAAATTATATCGATCGAACCAGTCAGCGGTCTCGGCTGGATTTCTATATAGAAAACCAACCATGACGGGTTTACAATGTTTAAGATTAATTTCTATCCAAACAGATTCTACGTTAAAATTTTCTAATTTTGTTAGCCTTTTATAGTTCACTGGTTTAGCACAGTATAAAAGTAAGCCAGTTGATTTAGGTAAAATAGGATCGAGCTGAATTATGTCATAGTTAGGCATTGCCATATCACTATCTGGAATAATGTTTATTAGTCTGGATTCGGCTATACAAAATATGTGAAAATTGTTTCCATTATTGTGTAAAATTGTTGCGATGTCATCAAGCTTATTCCGTGCACTATTAATGTTTAGATAACCTACTCTGAGTCCGTTTTTAGAGGGCCATGTAGTAGTAGTCATTCTGCTAGAAATATTGAACACACTGTTGGCCCACAATAATACTTAAACACATTTAAACATAGCAAAATACATTAACTGATTGAAAACACTAGGCAAATTGCAGACTAACACATTGACTAACAATGCGTACTCTCCAAACACACAAAGGGTGGTCAGGGGGAAGGGAATAAGGGACAGTGGCAAACAAATGCAAAGACAACGCAATCAGGATTATATACACAACTCACAAAAACACCTCATACAAACCAGAGAGAAACACGTCACAAAATAGCGAACTAACTTTACGTGATGGGAAAAAAACAAAAAACAAGAAACCAATGGCACAAAAAGCGCAAAATCAAATCAACACTTCATCCGGTATCCCACAGAACGAAACGTGAAATGCCCAAAAATGCAATACAAAATCAAATGCTCACTAAGAAAAAACCAGGGCTGCAAGTAATCCACGTGCAACACACCACCAGTACAATGTACTGGGCATTGGGGCAAGCATGCTTATGCACATATATATATCATGTCAACAAACCTACACACACACGCGCACGCGCACGCGCACACGCACACGCACACACACACACACGCACACGCACGCACGCAGGTACGCACGCACAAACACACACTCATTACTAACATAATTCCAAACTACTACAGGAAACATAAAGAATACAGCTTTGGCAGAATTCTGTATCCTGGATTTTACAGTCATTTTCATATTTTAAAATGTTTACGTAATTACTCTTTCGCACACGTACACACACACGCGCGCGTAGAGTGGCACAACAGGTGTAGAGTGGCACAGCAGGTGTAGAGTGGCACAACAGGTGTAGAGTGGCACAACAGGTGTAGAGTGGCACAACAGGTGTAGAGTGGCACAACAGGTGTAGAGTGGCACAACAGGTGTAGAGTGGCACAACAGGTGTAGAGTGGCACAGCAGGTGTAGAGTGGCACAGCAGGTGTAGAGTGGCACAACAGGTGTAGAGTGGCACACAGGTGTAGAGTGGCACAACAGGTGTAGAGTGGCACAACAGGTGTAGAGTGGCACAACAGGTGTAGAGTGGCACAACAGGTGTAGAGTGGCACAACAGGTGTAGAGTGGCACAACAGGTGTAGAGTGGCACAGAGCTAACGCGTTTGCCTCATAGAAAATAAACCCGAGTTCGAACCTGAGTACATGGGATTTTTCCTCTCACTCTGCACTAGGCCTTACGGTCTGAATGTGGAGTCTTTTGGATGAGACGATCAACCGAGGTCCCGTGTACCCATGCACTTAGCACACGTTAAGCCCAGTGGCAACGAAAAAGTTGTCATAAAGTTTTGGTCAAAATTTACCCCCCCCTCCTTTCCTTCCTCATCTGTCACACAAAAATCGCATGCAGATAAAAAAAAAAGGGGGTGGTGTGCTTCTGGCTGCGACGCACTCTCCAGGTGGGAGCAACACGAATTTCACAGAGACGCCTCTGTGACTAAAATGCCACATACGAAAATCGTCTCCTGCGTGGTTTTGCCTTAACTAGTGAAAGTATTATAATGTTATTCTTTCCTGTTCATGAACATCATGTGTGTGTTTTTCTTCAGAGTTGTCCTCTGATTCATCCAGTAGCGGATGGCGCATCGTTCGTCCTCCCATTTCTGGGTACTCTTTTCCACCCTGTCGTATACATGGTTCATGGCCCTACACCTCCTCCTCCTCTTCAACTACCACCACTTCTGCGGCAACTGTTTCCCAGTCTTCGTCAGCCTTACCGTTGTCATCGTCAACATCATCGGGTTCCTTGCCTACTGCGTCTACAGCAACTTCCTCTTCTCAGTCGTGCCGCTTTCCTCTTCCTCGGTAAGTTTAGTGTATGGATTTGTGTTTATGTATATGTGCGCCTGTGTATATGAAGAAATGAAGTATGTGTGCATGTATGTGAATTTGTGTGCTTGAATTGTGCTTGTGTGTGTGTGTCTCTCTCTCTCCCTCACCCTCCACCGCTCTCTCTCTTCTCTCTCTCTCTCTCTCTCTCTCTCTCTCTCTCTCTCCCCCCCCCTGTGTGTCATTGGGGTGTCTCTGTTCTATCTGTCATTTGTCGCAGTCATTTTTTCCCCCCAACTGTTTTTCTCCTCTCCCTTTCCACTACGATTACTGTTGTCAGTATTATGAACATGATTATGGTATTGTGCTTGCGGAACATAATAATATTTATGTGTATTTTTTCCATATATTTCATTGTAAATTGATTTTTTTGTTTACAGTTTTTGCTTTTCATCTTGTTTGCTTCAGTTGTATTTCTTATTTATTTTTGACGACAGGATGAAAAAAAGTTTTGTTTAGCTTATTCCTTTATCGTCATTAGAGATCATTTTGACTTGACTTGACTTGTGTGTGTGTGTGTGTGACGCCCCCCACCCACCACCACGTCACCCCCTTCCCACACTCTCCCCTTCTTCTTTCGTCTTCTTTTTTTGTCTTCTTTGTTTTTCTGTGTGTGAATGGGAATGTTTGTAGTTTTATTTCTTTGTAAAGCGCCATGAATAGAATTTTCTAGATATGTGCGCTATAAGTGCCAATTATTATTATTATTATTATTATTGTATGAATGTGTCTTTGTGTGTGAGAGAGTGGTGGTATGTTGTGCTATTTATGTCAGATGTGCGTGTTATTTTCTTGTTCGTCTTTGTACAGCATTTTTGTTTGAATACGTTTGAATGTTAACATGTGTGCGCTTCAGTTTAATTTTTATCAATATTTAGCGCCGTATAAATACTGTGTGTTGTTGTGTGTGTGTGAGCGTGCGTGTGTGTGTTTGTGTGTGCGTGTGTGTTTGTGTGTGTGCACGCACACACATGCATGTGTATGTGTGTGTTTGTGTGTAAGTTAGACAGTTAGCTTCTCCCCTTGCTATGACAATCTTGACGTGATGTGTCATTGTGACATAATAAAAGCATGTGTGTGAGATGCTATTTTGCTGGAGCATTTCTAATCCTAAGGAGAGCACATTTCATGGCAATGCTGTTCTAATCCTAAGGAGAGCACATTTCATGGCAATGCTGTTCTAATCCTAAGGAGAGCCCATTGCATGGCAATGCTGTTCTAATCCTAAGGAGAGCACATTTCATGGCATTGCTGTTCTAATCCTAAGGAGAGCACATTGCATGGCAATGCATTTCTAATCCTAAGGAGAGTACATTGCATGGCAATGCTGTTTTAATCCTAAGGAGAGCACATTTCATGGCAATGCTGTTCTAATCCTAAGGAGAGCACATTTCATGGCAATGCATTTCTAATCCTAAGGAGAGCACATTTCATGGCAATGCTGTTCTAATCCTAAGGAGAGCACATTTCATGGCAATGCATTTCTAATCCTAAGGAGAGCACATTTCATGGCAATGCTGTTCTAATCCTAAGGAGAGCACATTTCATGGCAATGCTGTTCTAATCCTAAGGAGAGCACATTTCATGGCAATGCATTTCTAATCCTAAGGAGAGCACATTTCATGGCAATGCTGTTCTAATCCTAAGGAGAGCACATTTCATGGCAATGCTGTTCTAATCCTAAGGAGAGCACATTTCATGGCAATGCTGTTCTAATCCTAAGGAGAGCACATTTCATGGCAATGCTGTTCTAATCCTAAGGAGAGCACATTTCATGGCAATGCTGTTCTAATCCTAAGGAGAGCACATTTCATGGCAATGCATTTCTAATCCTAAGGAGAGCACATTTCATGGCAATGCTGTTCTAATCCTAAGGAGAGCACATTTCATGGCAATGCTGTTCTAATCCTAAGGAGAGCACATTTCATGGCAATGCTGTTCTAATCCTAAGGAGAGCACATTGCATGGCAATGCTGTTCTAATCCTAAGGAGAGCACATTTCATGGCAATGCTGTTCTAATCCTAAGGAGAGCACATTTCATGGCAATGCTGTTCTAATCCTAAGGAGAGCACATTTCATGGCAATGCTGTTCTAATCCTAAGGAGAGCACATTTCATGGCAATGCTGTTCTAATCCTAAGGAGAGCACATTTCATGGCAATGCATTTCTAATCCTAAGGAGAGCACATTTCATGGCAATGCTGTTCTAATCCTAAGGAGAGCACATTTCATGGCAATGCTGTTCTAATCCTAAGGAGAGCACATTTCATGGCAATGCTGTTCTAATCCTAAGGAGAGCACATTTCATGGCAATGCTGTTCTAATCCTAAGGAGAGCACATTTCATGGCAATGCTGTTCTAATCCTAAGGAGAGCACATTTCATGGCAATGCTGTTCTAATCCTAAGGAGAGCACATTTCATGGCAATGCATTTCTAATCCTAAGGAGAGCACATTTCATGGCAATGCTGTTCTAATCCTAAGGAGAGCACATTTCATGGCAATGCTGTTCTAATCCTAAGGAGAGCACATTGCATGGCAATGCATTTCTAATCCTAAGGAGAGCACATTTCATGGCAATGCATTTCTAATCCTAAGGAGAGCACATTTCATGGCATTGCTGTTCTAATCCTAAGGAGAGCACATTTCATGGCAATGCTGTTCTAATCCTAAGGAGAGGACATTTCATGGCAATGCTGTTCTAATCCTAAGGAGAGCTTCATGGCAATGCTGTTCTAATCCTAAGGAGAGCACATTTCATGGCAATGCTGTTCTAATCCTAAGGAGAGCACATTTCATTGCATTGCTGTTCTGGTGTCTTTGTTGTTGTTTTACTCATTTTGTCACCTTTTAGGTTCTTTTTGTGTGTGTATGTGTCTCCCTTGCTTTTCTTTTTTAAAAACCCCCCACCCCAAACCCCACAAATTCTCCTGATACAAAAAGCATTTTAGACACCCTCCCCTCCTGTTTACAACCCTGAATCTCAAAGTCTGCTTCTGTCAGTTTTATGCAACCATTTGGTCAATTAATTTGCCAAAAGACGATTTGCAGGATCCTAGGCTGATCCTAACCCTATTCCTTTCCCGAGAATGGCAGAAGGTTGCTTCTCAGTGAAACATTTTCAAAACAAACATTTGAGTGGGAGGGGTGGGGTAGTGGGTGTATTAAGTACAAAATAATAATAATAATAATACACACTGTAATACATTTATATAGCGCTTTACCTCAAATGAGCCCAAAGTACAAGATGGCCGCCTTTTCACTCAATTTCCTTTTGTTGTTGTTCTTTTTTGTTGCAGCATCATAGTACAGCGCCCCCCTTCGGACGACCAGCTGGAAGGAGGCGACAGCGGTCAGGAGGATGGCGACCCTTCCAACGGGGAAGCGGCGACATCTGGTGGAGGTAGTGGCGGTCAACAGGCATTGCCCGACTACGACACGCTGCACCCGGACTACGCCTTTAGCGTCATGAACACACCGCAGCTGGGCATCTCTTCTTCCTTCCAGGCGTCTTTCAACAGTGCTGTGGCAGGTCACAGAGAGAGAGAGAGAGAGACAGAGAGTGACAGACAGAGAAACAGAGAGAATGAGCATTATACATCTTGACTATACCTTAAGCGTGATGTGCACACCGCAGTTAGCCCAGATCTGTGATATTTTGTATGCTACAAAATTATAAGAACCACAAAAAAATGATCCAAGTGAAAAAGGGAAAAGACTATGTGAACTAATTTCCTTTTTTTTTTGGTTGTGGAAAAGAATGGTTGGTGTTTTAAAACCTTCTTCTTCTTCTTCTTCTTCTTCTTCTTCTTCGCCTTAAACCTTCTTCTTCTTCTTCTTCTTCTTCTTCTTCTTCGCTTCACTGTCCGCCTTCAACATACTGAAGATTCTGACAGTTAACTAAAAAGAGGTAGAAGTGTTCAGGGAAGCAAACCATAGCAAATAATTGCTTTATTTTGCTCATTGAATACAATGAGTGTGATAAATATTCTGAGAATCAAATAATTTTTGGCCTTGTATCAGAATTGTATATACAGTGGAACCTCCCTTATAAGACCTTCAAAAATCATCCAAAATGAGGTCTTATAAGGCAGGTAATTTTAATACTTACAACTTCCAAAGAAGGGCAATGTCTCAGAGAAGTAGGTCTTATGTGAGAGGGAGTCTTATAATGGGAGGTCTTATAAGGGAGGTTCCACTGTATCCGTTTTGATGTTTTTAAGAAAAATGAGGGGAAAAAATGCCCATGTGTCACTTGTAGTTGTACCAAGACTTACATTTTCTTAAAATTTTTTATCAGCTACAACTTTGGATCGTACATTTTTGTCCAAGCTTTTGTTGCATTGGTGAAGACCCATTGCGAGGTTTTGTTGCAAGTGTTATTTCAGTGTTACCTAAGAGGCTGATGATGAATTAATGCTTTAAACTTTTACTTAGCAGGTGTGTTCATGAGCTCAGGGGAACAAGCAGTGGCTAACAACCTCCTGCCGTCCACCTGGAGAATCCAACGATGGGACGTCAGGCATCGCCACCAAGTGCCAGACATCACGCAGGGTATGACCATTATTTATAATTTGTTGGGGGAGGGGCTTTCTTTTTGCTTCAAAGAGGATACAGGAAGATAATTTAAACTTTTTGGGGGGCTCACTCACTAGTGTAAATGATATGTCACGATTTAAAAAAAATAATTTGTATATGTGATCCAGCACCACGAAAGGGACATTAAGGCCGTGTACACACATAATAATAATAATAATAGTGAATCATTTATATAGCGCATTCCTCCACCAATGTGGAGCTCTATGCGCTTAACAACAACACAAATTAAAAGCAACAAATTCAACAACAAAACGAAATAATCGCTCACACACATGCAAATAGGCATACACATACACACATAAGCGGATATTCCATGCGGAAACCCGTGCGCAATCCATAAATAAGTGAAACAAAGAAGGAAAAAGATTTGCGCACGTGTCCAAATTTCCCCTATATGCGTAAACTTTTATCCTTCTTTTTTCCACTTATTTAGGGTTTTCCATACAGAACTTACTCGTCTATCGTGAACCCGGCCTTAGTGTCAAACTGACCATTCTGAGAAAATTATACATTTGAAAACTTCAGACAATTCTCGTTCTAATGATGCAAGAACCATTTGTGTATCTTTTTCCATTCCAGAGTTATGAGAATTTAAACTTAGTAGGGTGAACGTCGGCCATTTTGAGAAAACACAGTCTCAAGTCTCGCCTAGCTGAAGAAAATGCATTGACCTACTCGTTTTAAAACACTTATAAGAACAATTAGGGACCATATTACGGTGACGCACTGCATGTTCAATTTATGTTCATTTTTGTTTCTCAGGAACTAATAAAGATATCTACGTGAAACTTTGCACAAAGTGATGCAAAACATGATGCCAAATTTGAAGACTGTGTGAAGGCACTAAGTCCACCTAAAAAAAACCACCTCGAAATCTTAGCCCCTCAACAGCACTGGATTCAAGTACTGCATGGTGATGCTGATCATTTGTCCACTCTCTAAATTCAACTAAGTGAATTTCAAGGTCGTCCTCATGTGGCAAATGCCCTAAGGGTTAGGGTTAGGGATAGTCCGAAAAATATGGTACTTGGGCTGATTACCTTTTTTTTTTTTAATTCTTGATTTGTTCTTTTCGGGTTGATCTGGGAGTGCATTAATATGATTTTGCTATCTGGTTTTCTTTTTGTTTCTATTTTTTTGGCAGACACTGTGAACATTGTGGTGAGGAACACCAAGATCCACAACGACGCCAGCCTGGAGTTGTCAAGGGACACCACTCTGCTGGCTGCCTTCGTCACCGTGCATGCCGGGTTTCCCGACGAAAACATCCTGGGCGTTTTCTCCTTGCGGAACGAGACCCTGGGCCAGTGTCTCTACACCAAGAGCTTTGGTGAGTTTTGGACGACCATTTTTCCCCCATGGGGATACCGGGGGGGTCTTTTGTATAAATAGTTCCCCCACCTTCTGGATGTTCTGTGCTTGTAACTTCCTCTAATCTGTCACTCTCTTTGACTCTGCCTTTTCCCTTTGCTTACTGTCATCTGCTATCTTTCTGTCTTACTGGTCCATTCTCCTGCCTTTTTTCTATAAATTCTTACAAAGATTTCTTCAGCCGAATTCGGACATGCTGGGCCTAACTATTTCTTAGTAAGGCGCATAACGGCAGCATGACGCGTCTACGCTGATATGACAGGAAACTGTCTGAGCGAACGAAGAAGAAGAAGAAGGAGGACAGTGGTGGTGGTGATGATAATTATCATCATCCACAGTGGACTATCCTGACAAAAATATACAGTCATGTATGTTAGTTCAGAATCCAGTGTTTCAAAGACGTGTGTATTGTTACATGTCAGGCCTTAGTGCCATCTTGTTCAGTATAGCAACAAGCAACAAGTATGTCATAAGTCATCAGTTTCTTTATTGTCCATTGGCATTGTACAACGCACATGGAAACTTGTCTTCCACCGTGTAAAATTAAAAAAAAGTAAATAAAAGTATGAAACATATATTTACATTAACAAATATGTAACTCTCACACCACACCCAATCATTCACCCGCTATCTTGCTCACTCATCATGCAACCCACCACCACTTCCGCCTTCATTTTTATCCCTTTCTTTTCTTTTTTCCTTCCTTTTCTCCTTGTTCCGTTTCTCTTTTTTTCCCCCTTCCCCCCTCCCCCCACCCTTTCCCAATAAAACATATGAATGCATGTTTGTTCAGAACCAAGCATTTCAAGGATGAATTCTGTTGTACAACGAGGGGCAATTGCCTGAACACGCTATCACAAAAGGAATATAGATGGGTGATAGTATATTTAGGCAACTACCCCTCGTTATGCAACAATTCATCCTTGAATTGCTTGGTTCTTAACAAACATGCATGCATATGTTTTATTGGGAAAGGGGGGGGGGGGGGGAGGTCTCAATGTTATCTCAGTCAACATATCCCTAAGCAACAAGTACATGGATTCAACCTTGCCTCGGACACCAGGCGGCGCCTGTTTTTCAAAATTTTGACTCCCCCCAAAACAAATTGGTTCAAGGGGAAAAAAAGTGTTGAATTATCACTTTACAAGCCTGGAATAAGCTTCAAATTGAGTATGATTTTGCTTTTTCTTCAGCTTCAGGGGGGCGTTGCCCCCTGACCCCCCAGCCCTGTACCCTGGGCGGCCCCTGGACCCCTGCCTTGCCTGTTTTTCGATTTTCTCCAGTTGCATCCATGCAAGCATATGATGATGATTGCCACCTCGCACAGTCACTTTCCTAATGAAAATATGGATGAATGTTTGTTTAGAATCCCATGGTTCAAGGACTGATTAATTGTGTGTGGACACAATGTTATGTGTGTGTCAGGTCCGAACGCCATCTCGGTCAGCATCTCCCCAAGCAACAAGTATGTGATGGTGGGCCTGGCTGCCCGGAGAATGCTCTTCATGCGTCTGCCTGAACAGGTGGGGGAGGGAGAGGGAGAGACAGAGCGACTGACAGAGAGAATCAGAAAGTGAGAGTGAGAGAGAGAGAGTGACTGACAGAGAGAGACAGAAAGTGAGAGTGAGAGAGAGACAGAGTGACTGACAGAGAGAGACCGAAAGTGTGAGTGAGAGAGGGAGAGACAGAGTGACTGACAGAGAGAGACAGAAAGTGTGAGTGAGAGAGGGAGAGACAGAGTGACTGACAGAGAGAGACAGAAAGTGTGAGAGAGAGGGAGAGACAGAGTGACTGACAGAGAGAGTCAGAAAGTGTGAGTTAGAGAGAGAGAGACAGAGTGACTGACAGAGAGAGACAGAAAGTGTGAGTGAGAGAGGGAGAGACAGAGTGACTGACAGAGAGAGACAGAAAGTGTGAGAGAGAGGGAGAGACAGAGTGACTGACAGAGAGAGACAGAAAGTGTGAGTTAGAGAGAGAGAGACAGAGTGACTGACAGAGAGAGACAGAAAGTGAGAGTGAGAGAGAGAGAGACAGAGTGACTGACAGAGAGAGACAGAACGTGAGAGAGAGAGACAGAGTGACTGACAGAGAGAGACAGAAAGTGTGAGTGTGAGAGAGAGAGAGACAGAGTGACTGACAGAGAGAGACAGAAAGTGAGAGAGAGAGAGAGACAGAGTGACTGACAGAGAGAGACAGAAAGTGTGAGTTAGAGAGAGAGAGGGAGAGACAGAGTGACTGACAGAGAGAGAGTCAGAAAGTGTGAGTTAGAGAGAGAGAGACAGAGTGACTGACAGAGAGAGACAGAAAGTGTGAGTGAGAGAGAGAGACAGAGTGACTGACAGAGAGAGACAGAAAGTGTGAGTGAGAGAGAGAGAGACAGAGTGACTGACAGAGAGAGACAGAAAAAATGTGAGTTAGAGAGAGAGAGACAGAGTGACTGACAGAGAGAGACAGAAAGTGAGAGTGAGAGAGAGAGACAGAGTGACTGACAGAGAGAGACAGAAAGTGAGAGAGAGAGACAGAGTGACTGACAGAGAGAGACAGAAAGTGTGAGTGAGAGAGAGAGAGAGACAGAGTGACTGACAGAGAGAGACAGAAAGTGAGAGAGAGAGAGAGACAGAGTGACTGACAGAGAGAGACAGAAAGTGAGAGAGAGAGAGAGAGAGAGAAAGTGTGAGTTAGAGAGAGAGAGACAGAGTGACTGACAGAGTGAGACAGAGAGAGTCAGAAAGTGTGAGTTAGAGAGAGAGAGACAGAGTGACTGACAGAGAGAGACAGAAAGTGTGAGTGAGAGAGAGAGACAGAGTGACTGACAGAGAGAGACAGAAAGTGTGAGTGAGAGACAGAGTGACTGACAGAGAGAGACAGAAAGTGTGAGTGAGAGAGAGAGAGACAGAGTGACTGACAGAGAGAGACAGAGTGAGTGTGAGTGAGAGACAGAGTGACTGAGTGAGAGAGAGACAGAAAGTGAGAGAGAGAGAGAGACAGAGTGACTGACAGAGAGAGACAGAAAGTGTGAGTGAGAGAGAGAGACAGAGTGACTGACAGAGAGAGACAGAAAGTGTGAGTGAGAGAGAGAGAGAGAGTGACTGACAGAGAGAGACAGAAAGTGTGAGTGAGAGAGAGAGACAGAGTGACTGACAGAGAGAGACAGAAAGTGTGAGTGAGAGAGAGAGAGACAGAGTGACTGACAGAGAGAGACAGAAAGTGTGAGTGAGAGAGAGAGAGACAGAGTGACTGACAGAGAGAGACAGAAAGTGTGAGTGAGAGAGAGAGACAGAGTGACTGACAGAGAGAGACAGAAAGTGTGAGTGAGAGAGAGAGACAGAGTGACTGACAGAGAGAGACAGAAAGTGTGAGTGAGAGAGAGAGAGACAGAGTGACTGACAGAGAGAGACAGAAAGTGTGAGTGAGAGAGAGAGACAGAGTGACTGACAGAGAGAGACAGAAAGTGTGAGTGAGAGAGAGAGACAGAGTGACTGACAGAGAGAGACAGAAAGTGTGAGTGAGAGAGAGAGAGACAGAGTGACTGACAGAGAGAGACAGAAAGTGTGAGTGAGAGAGAGAGAGACAGAGTGACTGACAGAGAGAGACAGAAAGTGTGAGTGAGAGAGAGAGACAGAGTGACTGACAGAGAGAGACAGAAAGTGTGAGTGAGAGAGAGAGAGACAGAGTGACTGACAGAGAGAGACAGAAAGTGTGAGTGAGAGAGAGAGACAGAGTGACTGACAGAGAGAGACAGAAAGTGTGAGTGAGAGAGAGAGACAGAGTGACTGACAGAGAGAGACAGAAAGTGTGAGTGAGAGAGAGAGAGACAGAGTGACTGACAGAGAGAGACAGAAAGTGTGAGTGAGAGAGAGAGACAGAGTGACTGACAGAGAGAGACAGAAAGTGTGAGTGAGAGAGAGAGACAGAGTGACTGACAGAGAGAGACAGAAAGTGTGAGTGAGAGAGAGAGAGACAGAGTGACTGACAGAGAGAGACAGAAAGTGTGAGTGAGAGAGAGAGACAGAGTGACTGACAGAGATAGACAGAAAGTGTGAGTGAGAGAGAGAGACAGAGTGACTGACAGAGATAGACAGAAAGTGTGAGTGAGAGAGAGAGACAGAGTGACTGACAGAGAGAGACAGAAAGTGTGAGTGAGAGAGAGAGAGACAGAGTGACTGACAGAGAGAGACAGAAAGTGTGAGTGAGAGAGAGAGAGAGGGACACAGACATAGTGGGTCTGGCTGCCCTGAGAATGCTCTTCATGCGTCTGCCTGAACAGGGGGGGGTGGGGGGGGGGGGGGGGGGGGGGGGGGGGGAGAGAGGGAGAAGCAGAGTGACTGACAGAGAGAGACAGA
Organism: Phymorhynchus buccinoides; assembly: GCA_017654935.2. Lineage (NCBI taxonomy): Eukaryota > Metazoa > Mollusca > Gastropoda > Neogastropoda > Raphitomidae > Phymorhynchus > Phymorhynchus buccinoides. The sequence goes on from CM065690.1 coordinate 52,328,496, forward strand.
AAGTGTAAGTGAGAGAGAGGGAGAAGGAGAGACAGAGTGACTGACAAAGAGAGACAGAAAGTGTGAATGTGAGAGAGAGAGAGAGAGAGGGACACAGACACAGTGGGTCTGGCTACCCTGAGAATGCTCTTCTTGCGTCTGCCTGAACAGGTTGGGGGGAGAGAGGGAGAGACAGAGTGACTGACAGAGAGAGACAGAAAGTGTGAGAGAGAGAGAGACGGAGAGGGACACAGACAAAGTGGGTGTGGGTGTAAGATAAAGTAAGAGAGAGAGAGGGACACAGACAAAGTGGGTGTGGGTGTGAGATAAAGTAAGAGAGGGGGAGAGAGAGACAGAGAGGGACACAGACAAAGTGGGTGTGGGTGTGAGATAAAGAGAGGGAGAGAGAGACAGAGAGGGACACAAACAGAGTGGGTGTGGGTGTGAGTGTGAAATAAAGTAAGAGAGGGAGAGATAGATGGAAACAGAGAGACAAAGAAAGTGTGAGTGTACATGCGTGTCTGTGTATGTGCATGAGAGATAGACGAACAGGCATGGTGAGAGAGAGAGAGAGAGGTGGGGGGACACACACACACACACACACACATACACACAGAGAGAGATATATATATATATAATAATTATAGCAGAAAAAATAAAGAAAACACAACAAATTGCAAATATTTTGAGACCATGTCTCTTCCTCGGTGCAAAGCCTCCAAATTATATATGACTCTGTGCCAAAAGGTGGGCATGAAAAGTGGACATAGAGGGTAAAAAATGAAACTATTAATACCATTTAAATACATGCATATTTAGAAAGGATATAAATGAGGCAAAACATGTGCAAAGTGGCAGGACAATTTTTCAACCGATTTCTGAGAAAATAGTGATAATGTGGTGTCCCCCACCTGATGACAAACATCAATGATTACATCACAACCATGGTGTTATGTCACAGTATTTTCTCATAGCTCCAGCAAATCATGTTGTGTTAAGTTGTTTTCATTGTTTGCTATTAGTCTGTGACATTTCCTGTTGAAATTTGCTGTTAGTATGATGATTATTATGGGTCTGTTGCGGTAACAAATGACCTTCGTCATCACTTTACATTTGAAAGTTGTATCAAATACACTAATTCTGTCTTTAAGTACTTAAGATGCCATAAAAAAAACAATTACAAGTTAACTGAATATTTTCTACCAAACTGTTAATTGATTCATGCCATTGTTTTTGTTTTATTACACAATGTGTGAAAAATGTATGACGAACATCAAAGTTACCTAAATCATTTATTTTCCAGTTTCTGGCCAAAATGTCTATGAATAACTGTATTTTTGTCAACTACAGTAAGCAGAATGCTTTAAAGAAAATAATAACTTGCATGAATAAAGTTTTTTTCAAAAAACTATTGAATTATTTATCATAATTCACTATTTACACCATAGGACATGTATGACGAACATCATAGTTACATTAATAATTTTCATTAAGCACTATTTTTTCATTTATCTTTCTATGAAGGCTGCAAAGTGCTCTAAATTTATTACTAAACCCACTGAAGTGGTGTTCATTTGTTTATTAGATGGTTAGACCAATAAAACCAGCTAAATTTGATAATTAACATGTTCTTGATGACGAACATCAAGTCCAGTAAAATGATTACATTGAACATTTGGATTAGTGCAGAAGAAAGAAATGAACATGCTGGTGTTAAATAAGGGTAGGGGTCAACTTTATATGACAGTTTAATTGTAAAATAAAAGAGAGCAAGTTAAAAATATATATCTTGAGGATTTTATTGAGCATTATAACTTAGGTATGACGGATGTCAAGTGTTACATCTAAGTCAGAACCTTTAAGAGAAAGTGCAATATTATTTAAAATAATATATTTTGTAAGAACATTTTATACTCCTATGATAAAGTAATATCTGCTCCAACAAAGCATGACATTTTCATGTATTTTGGATTTATATAAGTGAAAATTGTTGGGAAGTTTGATTTTGGTTAAATGATTACATCAAAAATGATGTTTGTCATCAACATTGGTTTAAGTCTAATAACTAACAGAACTTTCATTTTTGAATGTTACAATCTTTAGCGTTTACTAATGAGGTACTTTTGCATAACCTGTCCAAATTTCAAGTAATTTTACTGGAGTTTGTGTGTTCTAGCACTTGTTGAAATCATGACTATTTGCAATGTCCACTTTTGAAGACCAGATTTTGGGGCTGATTTGACATTCATTGTCACATAACTAAATAACTACTGATCTTATAAAGCTGATATTGTCTCTAGTGTCTTTTCAGACATTTATCTATATGTTTATAACATAAGCACAACAGTCAGAAGGTTATGTAACAATTTATTGAGAATGTAAGTACCTGACCCTCTCCGTGCTCACCTTTTGGCACAGAGTCATATATAATGTGTGACAATGTAAGAGAGAAAAGACTCAGAAGACAGACAGTGAGAGAAAAGAGCTAGAGAGAGAGAACTGTGGAACTCAATGGAAACTCTAAGCTACATCCTCACATACTGATAGGGACATACACACTCACCCATCAGTCACCAATTCTTTCACACTTACACACACACACACACACAGTGACATACAGACACGCACATGCACACGCACACAGTCTGAACCACTAAAAAAGGACGTTAAACTGAAGAAAACACACTTTCACACACACATTCATGCATTACAAATTGTGTGTTTGCCTATGTATGAGCATGCATACACACAAATGCACATTATAATGTTGCATGTTTTTTGTTTGCTAATGATGTGTGTGTGTGCAGCAACTGGTGGCTCAGATCTTCCACCTGGATAATGATGTGTGTGTGTGCAGCAACTGGTGGCTCAGATCTTCCACCTGGATAATGATGTGTGATGTGTGTGTGTGCAGCAACTGGTGGCTCAGATCTTCCACCTGGATAATGATGTGTGTGTGCAGCAACTGGTGGCTCAGATCTTCCACCTGGATAATGATGTGTGTTGTGTGTGTGTGCAGCAACTGGTGGCTCAGATCTTCCACCTGGATAATGATGTGTGTGTGCAGCAACTGGTGGCTCAGATCTTCCACCTGGATAATGATGTGTGTTGTGTGTGTGTGCAGCAACTGGTGGCTCAGATCTTCCACCTGGATAATGATGTGTGATGTGTGTGTGTGCAGCAACTGGTGGCTCAGATCTTCCACCTGGATAATGATGTGTGTGTGTGTGTGTGCAGCAACTGGTGGCTCAGATCTTCCACCTGGATAATGATGTGTGATGTGTGTGTGTGCAGCAACTGGTGGCTCAGATCTTCCACCTGGATAATGATGTGTGTTGTGTGTGTGTGCAGCAACTGGTGGCTCAGATCTTCCACCTGGATAATGATGTGTGTTGTGTGTGTGTGCAGCAACTGGTGGCTCAGATCTTCCACCTGGATAATGATGTGTGTTGTGTGTGTGTGCAGCAACTGGTGGCTCAGATCTTCCACCTGGATAATGATGTGTGTGTGTGTGTGTGCAGCAACTGGTGGCTCAGATCTTCCACCTGGATAATGATGTGTGTTGTGTGTGTGTGCAGCAACTGGTGGCTCAGATCTTCCACCTGGATAATGATGTGTGATGTGTGTGTGTGCAGCAACTGGTGGCTCAGATCTTCCACCTGGATAATGATGTGTGTGTGTGTGTGTGTGCAGCAACTGGTGGCTCAGATCTTCCACCTGGATAATGATGTGTGTTGTGTGTGTGTGCAGCAACTGGTGGCTCAGATCTTCCACCTGGATAATGATGTGTGATGTGTGTGTGTGCAGCAACTGGTGGCTCAGATCTTCCACCTGGATAATGATGTGTGTGTGTGTGTGTGCAGCAACTGGTGGCTCAGATCTTCCACCTGGATAATGATGTGTGTTGTGTGTGTGTGCAGCAACTGGTGGCTCAGATCTTCCACCTGGATAATGATGTGTGATGTGTGTGTGTGCAGCAACTGGTGGCTCAGATCTTCCACCTGGATAATGATGTGTGTGTGTGTGTGTGTGCAGCAACTGGTGGCTCAGATCTTCCACCTGGATAATGATGTGTGTTGTGTGTGTGTGCTGCAACTGGTGGCTCAGATCTTCCACCTGGATAATGATGTGTGTTGTGTGTGTGTGCAGCAACTGGTGGCTCAGATCTTCCACCTGGATAATGATGTGTGTGTGTGTGTGTGCAGCAACTGGTGGCTCAGATCTTCCACCTGGATAATGATGTGTGTGTGTGTGTGTGCTGCAACTGGTGGCTCAGATCTTCCACCTGGATAATGATGTGTGTGTGTGTGTGTGCAGCAACTGGTGGCTCAGATCTTCCACCTGGCCCAGGAGAAAGCTGGGGAGAGTTCCATGAAGGTGGGGGTGTGGCAAAGCTGCAGCTTGACTCATTTTCTGTGCTTTCAATCTTGACACATTCTTTCACTCTCATGAAACTAACCCTAACCCAGACCTGTTTACCTCTTTTCCAGCAGTATTCTACTCAATTAGGATCTCTACTACTTTTCACAACTGAAAATAATGCTCTGTAATTCTTGATTACTACTCATTTTCAGTGAACATTATTTGATGGTTTAATGAATACAACTACACATGTTGCTCCAAAACTGCTCGTTTCAGCTATCCAGACTACTCTACACTGTGTAGGGGGTAAACAGGTCTGCTAACCTAGTCCTAACCCTGTACTTGTTCCGATCAAGGCAAACGTTTCTTTTGGTGAGGGGTTAGCTAAACTGCAGCTTTTGCTGAGAATGCTGGGTAAAGGTTAGCTGGTCACTGTAGCTTCCTATTCATTAAAGCGCATCAGTGTTATAAGGCGCGCACACACACGCGCGCACAGAATTTTACAAAATATTCTGATTTTGTTATTACAATTTCTCACAATATTTTTATTATTTTTGCTGGGCCGTGCTGTGGCATTGCCCCCACGCCGCTCATTCCGAGTCCCAACTCGCAGCCACACCCCAGCTTGTTCGAGTCTCAGAATCCAAGATCAACGGTCCAAGGGGACCAATATTATTAGTCTTATAAAACACAGTACAGTGGAACCTCCCTTATAAGACCTTCAAAACTCATCCAAAATGAGGTCTTATAAGGGAGGGGTCTTAGAAGGGAGGTAATTTAAATACTTGCCAAGAAGGGCAATGTCTCAGAGAAGTAGGTCTTATGTGGGAGGGAGTCTTATAAGGGAGGTTCTACTGTTTCAATCTTGAAAAAACAAAAAATCACTATCATTATAAATCTCTAAAATACACTACTAAAGGGTGACCTTCCTCAAATGCTGTCTTTTTGATTTTAAGTACTTGTGATGAAGATTCAACGCAAGAAGGTCTGAGTAGCGTTTAAATGTTCTGGACACTTTTAGGTTAAAAAAAAGAAGCTATTTTTAATCTTTACTGATATTTCCGCTTACTGAGTATGACACTGAGTTTCTGTGCTCTGTATATATCTCTGAGTATGACACTGAGTTTCTGTGGTCTGAGTATGACACTGAGTTTCTGTGCTCTGTATATATCGCTGAGTATGACACTGAGTTTCTGTGCTCTGTATATATCTCTGAGTATGACACTGAGTTTCTGTGCTCTGTATATATCTGAGATGACACTGAGTTTCTGTGCTCTGTATATATCTCTGAGTATGACACTGAGTTTCTGTGCTCTGTATATATCTCTGAGTATGACACTGAGTTTCTGTGCTCTGTATATATATATCTGAGTATGACACTGAGTTTCTGTGCTCTGTATATATCTGAGTATGACACTGAGTTTCTGTGCTCTGTATATATCTCTGAGTTTCTGTGCTCTGTATATATCTCTGAGTATGTGCTTGTTTACGCGTTTGTTCCCAGTTTATGAAAGACCTGTTCCACCCCAAAGCGCGTCAGCAACATGACATGATGATGCCGTCCTACTCACATAGCCATGTCAGTGTCAACTCGGCTCGCTGGCTGCCCGACGTAGGGGAGGGGGTTGTGTACGGCACCAACCAGGGACACCTGCATTTCTTCCGCTCAGGGTATGTGTGTGTGCGTGTGTGTGCTCAAAGTGTGTGTGTTTGTGTTTTGTTTGTGTTTGCTCAGTGTGGGTGTTCAGTGTGTGTTGTCGAACGAAATTTGAAATTTAACATCCTCTTGACCCAAAGGGTACATAATATATAAAAATTATGGGATGTGGGCGTGTGTGTGTTGTCTTCTTGCTGTCTGCCTGATATAGAGTAGGGGCTTGTGTGTTGGCCACTGCAACTAGGGTTATTAACGCCCTTGACAGCGAGAGTTGAGCCCTTATCGGTCAGTATCCAAAAGGGCATTCACTCTTGCAAAAGACAGACATTTAGTGACCTCAAATAGGGTTATTGGCGAGAGTTACTCCCTTGTTTGGTCAGTACTGAAGCATCTACCAAGGGCATTCACTCTTGCAAAAGGTGGTCGTTGCAGTGGCCAATAGCACAAATCAAGGAGACCTGCATTTTTGGGGCTCAGGGTTTGTGTGTGTGCGTGCGTGCGTGCGCTCTCTGCTGCCCGACATAAAGGAGGGTGTTCTGTATGGTACAAATCAAGGGGACCTGCATTTCTTCCGCTCAGGATGTCTTGGGATGAATGTGATTTTTAAACCTTTTTTTTCTCCATTTTTGTTTTGCAGACGAACCCGAGCCACAGTAGAGAAAGAGGAAGCCAGAGCTGGAAGAGTTTCCACGGCAACCCAGGCCGGCCAGGGGATAGTCAGCTGTTGTCGTGCCTCCACACAAACCAGCATAGATGATCTGGTGGGTTAGGGAAAACCCCACGAACAACCACCGTACTCCAGGCCATTGTCATCTGCTATTGACCCTTTCACCACCAATGTCACATTTTTGCACCACAATGATTTAACACCCATGTCATTAAAACTCTTGAAATCAGGGTCTGTTATTCAATGATATTGTGTTCCTAAATTTGGGCAGTAAGGATTGACCCTATTCTAAATGTGTCGCAGAGAAATCCCACAATAGTGCAGACGAAATCTTTTTTGTAGCCAAGTATGTTTAATGGAAAATGTTTTGCTCAAAGATGGCTGACAGCGAAAGGGTTAACTCATCCGTGATGAAATCTGTATGCGTGTGACGCAAGTCAGGGCCAAATTCCAAGTTTTCTTCGCAACAGCAATTTCTGAGTCTGAGACTTGTTTGAATCTATGTTTTCTCAATCCATTCTATATTTTTCGAGTTCCCTTCATCACTCTTTCGACCTTTCACTTACTGTTGACACATTCACTTCATATTTATTGTCAAAATCTCCGCCTTATACAAACCAGAGAAACTGCTCCCATACATTTTTTATAATACGGTGGATGCTCGGCCAAATTGAACTCTTTTGACACCATCAGCCTACTTTAGATTTGGGACAGATTATTGAAAACTTAGCAAGTTGAACTTTTTTTTTGGGGGGATGGTGTCATTTATTTACCGTAGGTCAGCTGAAATCACTCTTCATGGCGTAGCAGATTATATGTTTTGATGCCAACTGGCTCACCATAGATTTAAGAAACCACTGTAGATGACTTAGCAGGTCAGATGCTTTTGATGTCATTGTCCCACCATACAATTGATTCGATCATTGTGCACAACTTGGGGGATTAACTCATTGCGCCCTAAGCCTGACAAATGGTCGGGCACAGACCTCCATTTAGTTGCTCCACCAATGTAAAGACTGTTAACCCCTTCCCTGCCGGCTACCAGACAGTCTTGTAGATGTCATTGATGATGTCATAACTTTTGATGCATGGATGCTCCTTCTTGTAGGATGTCCTGAATTGCAGGATTTTTAAATTGCCTAGAGCCGGCGTCACCGGATTATGAGAATTTGAGAAACAACGATTTTCTTACACACACACAAACTTGTACAGTAAAAAGGGCCTATATAAGCATTTGCTATATTCAAAAGAATGTAGCACTTGTACTAGTCTAGAGGGGTGAAAACAGAGCAGTAAATGTGTGTGTGTGCGCGCTGATCCTGCACTCTTGCAGAATTTTTGAAATCTCCCAGGAGCAGCCATGTTGATGTCATAGTCCTGGGATGATGGTTTTTGGTTTAGATAAGCCAGGAAATACATGTCTCTAGACATTTTCTCAGATTGAGTCTTAACTGGTTTGTTTTAAACTTTATAATAAGAAAATTTATAATTTCTCAGTTTTTCTGTGGCAGTGAAAGGGTTAATGAGTAAATGAAGCTTATTTTGAAGCTTTTTTTTTCTTGTGTCAGAATGACTCGCTGAACTCGTGTGATTTTAAAGCATATGCGAGCATTATTTTAAAGTGTTTTTTTTGTAAAGAATTTAATAAAACATGTACTCTCTCAGAATCGACAGGCTGGGAGTGCAGTCCGCCAGTCAAATAGCTGGGGCAGAAAGGGTTAAACACTGATTTTTGCCATTGCCTCAATACAGATTTGACACAATTCACTGTAGACGACTAAGCAGAGAGTCAATATAGATTTGACACAAATCACTGTAGACGACTAAGCAGGTTTAATGCCACTGCCTCAATACAGATTTGACGCAAATCACTGTAGACGACTAAGCAGGTTTATCTCTTTTGATGCTGTTGCCTTCCTTAAAGACACACTGACGCACCACGATTAACTCCCTTGTTTTTTTCTGGGTAGCTGTGACCCACATACAGATGTCCCCAACTTCGAATTGAGGCTACTCTTTAAAATGATGTTTTGTTTTCAATTTGGGGACATTAGTATGGGAGTCAAACCTGGTCAAAACAAGATTTCTTACCAGCTATAAGAGGGAAAACCCGTGAAACCCGTGATTTTGACACGTGACCTGGTGGGTCTTTAAGATTCAACACAAGATTCAACACAAACTGGCGTGAACAATAGTCATTGGATTTTATTTAGCCAACAAATGATCTCTACACATAATTATACAAATACAGATGATCTGTTGAGCAAAAAAACCAACCCGTTTGATGCCTTTAGGTCCCTGTAGGCCTGATTTAAGTGCCATCATGGTAACGATTAACATTTCTTTAATCATGGTCTGGTAGAATCAAATTCATTGAATGCTTTACTATCATTTAGAAGCTTGTGCGCTTTTCGGTGGTTTTGTTGTTGTTGTTCTGTCATGGAATCTTTGTGGGAGTGCCAAAGTTGCCCCAAAATATAGAGCGTACTCAGCTGTGGGTTTATGGTGTAGCGTGTGGGTTTTGTAGTTGGTTGATTTGTGAGAAAGAAAGGTGGTTGGGTTCTTTTTTATTTTCATCCTTTTTGAGTCATTACACGGATTGTTTGAGTAACAAATAACATTGGATACATTGAATTTGATGCATTTTGATGTGTTGTTTGATGCATACATGTATTTGATATGTTAGAGAAAAGCAATGAATGATTTCCATATTTTTCAGACTATAAGGCACATCATTGTGTGCGTGTGCGCGTGTTTGTACAAGTGTATGTTTGGTTAAGTTTGTGTGCGTTTCAGTGAGAATGTGTTTTCTGTGTGTTTGATGAAATTGTGTGTATGTCTGTGTGCAAGAACGTGTTCACTCTCATGCGTGCACGTACATGCGTGTGTTTCTGTTTTGCGTGTGTGTCTGCTGTGAGTGTTTCAATGCTGATTGTAAAGCGCTTTGTGCTCGATAAAAAGCGCTATGTAAATATCCGTTTATTATTATTATGATTATTATCTGATTATAAGGCACACACACACACACCTAAAAATTTTTTTATATAATTTTACTCAAAATTCAGATTTTGTTACATTTTCTTACTATTTTATCAGTCATATTATAAGGCGCAGGGGTCTCAGTCTGGGGGAAAAAGTATCGCCTTATAGTCCGTAAAATATGGTACCTTGAATTTGCTGCAGCTTGATTGTGTTGTTTGATGCATACATGTAGTTGATTATATGTCAGAGAAAAGCAATGAATGATTATGGCCAAAGGCTGGGGGACCTTGTATCACAAATTGTGGTGTTAAAGCCAGAAGGTACTATGCCACACAAGGAATTAACAAGGCTGACAGTGCATTCTGGCCTACACCCAGTGACAGTATGCGTGGACCCTATTTTACGGACTACAAGGCGATACTTTTCCCCCCCAGACTGAGACCCCTGCGCCTTATAATGTGACTGATGAAATACAGTGGAACCTCCCTTATAAGACATCCCATTATAAGACTCCCTCCCACATAAGACCTACTTCTCTGAGACATTGCCCTTCTTTGTAAGTATTAAAAGTATCTCCCTTATAAGACCCCTCCTTTATAAGACTTCATTTTTTGATGATTTTTGAAGGTCTTATAAGGGAGATGAAAAAATAGACTGCAGTACCTTTTGGATCAACGTAAGAATGGTGTGTAGAGGTTCCACTGTAGTAAGAAAATATTCTAACTCGAGTTTTGAGTATAATTTTTTTTTTTTAAATTTTGGGGGGTATAAAACTGACCTCCATTATAAGACCCCTCCAATTAAAGGCCGATTTTTCCTGACGTCTTGGAAGTCTTATACAGTGGAACCTCCCTTATAAGACCTTTAAAAATCATCCAAAATGAGGTATTATAAGGGAGGGGTCTTATAAGGGAGGTAATTTTAAACACTTACAAAGAAGGGCAATGTTTCAGAGAAGTAGGTCTTATGTGGGAGGGAGTCTTATAATGGGAGGTCTTATAAGGGATGTTCCGCTGTAATAGAGGTTTGTACTTGTATGATTGCATGGGCTTCAAGTATGTTGCCTAACATGTGAGGATCCGTTTGTGTATTGCACATTCCTTCCATTGATATTACTAGTTAACAGTGGAACCTCCCTTATAAGACCTCCCGTATTAAGACTCCCTCCCACTTAAGACCTACTTCTCGGAGACATTGCCCTTCTTTGTAAGTATTAAAATTACCTCCCTTATAAGACCCCTCCCTTATAAGACCTCATTTTGGATGATTTTTGAAGGTCTTATAAGGGAGGTTCCACTGTACCAAAACAAAAAACCAACAAAACCATAATTGGGAAACAAAAAAGAAAAAGTGAAAGTGATGGGGAAAAAGGAAGGCACATGAGTTATGAATTCTTATGCACAATCATTTGTTTAAATTCTATAACTTTTTTTTTCCCTTTTTTTTGGTGTGTGCTTATTATTGAAACCCTTTAAAAAAGACACGCAAGGTTTTTTTTGGGGTGGTGGTTTTTTGGGGTTGTTTTTTCTTCCAACATAATAAAATAATGTCATATGACTAGTCAAATGTTGATTTGTGTATTAAAGCTTTTAGAAAGTGTTATCAAATGATATTGTCCCTGGAAAAGAAGGAAGGTGGCCTGCCAATTTCAGTGCATGAGTGACTGGGCTTTGAATCCCAGCCTCGACCTTTCTTTCCAGTTTGATGGGAAAAGATCAAACTGAACTTGGATGGGGACTTACAGCAAGTCTGACCTGAGCGTTTTGCGCACATGAAAACCCACGGCAGTAAAAGGTTAATGAGAGCAGGGAGAGTTTCACTGCCTAGTTTGAACCAAATTGATAAGTAGCCAGCGGCAGTGTAGACAATGTTTTCTTTTTTTTTCATTGCGCGTGCGTGTGTGTTGCTTTTATGACTGACTCTTCATTCCAATTCAGTGTATTCTGCGAGATAATGTATGAATTCTATATATGTAATCCACGTTTGATTTCCCTGCTGTTGTTCGCATGCATTGCGGGATGTAGATTTGAGAGTGTTGTGTGAATGCTAGTTTTGACTGTTACCATTACGTTGTTGTAGTTGTCTCACCCTGGCTTAAAGACTCCAGGGATCATCCCAACAGCCGAAGCACTGAACACTATGGCACAAATGCAACAGCTAGGGATGAGAACATTACTATGTGTGTGACCTTTTTTTTGATCATGTCAGCCCTCTTCTCCGTTCTTTACACTGGCTACCTGTCACAGACAGAATTGAGTACAGTCGACCCCCTCTTTTAAGACCTTCAAAAAATCTTGAAAAATCGGTCGTAAAAGAGGGGGGTCTTAAATCAGGGGTGACCAAAACAATGCACTCACTACACCGTATATGACGCACAGCACAAGCATATGTCTCCTCACTACTTTCACCCTTTGCTCAAGAGTGAGCGTCACACGTTTCCTTTTTTTACCCACATCGCTACACTGTGCTTTCTCCACCATTCTTGAATGAAACATCCGGAGTAGCGCGGCTTGAATTAGCGCAGAGAAATCTCGCGAGATCGGACCCTCGCGAGATTGTCATTGGCTAACAACAGTGGCTTGAACTGAGGCCGAGAAGGATAGATATACGTTTTTGCGACTGATAATTGTCAATGTGTTGCATCGGTCGTAAAATCAACAAGATTTACGGTCGTAAAACGCGTTAGAGGGGGAGTCGTAAATGAGGAGGCAAGTTTTGAAGAAAAACGATCCGTCATTCATATTTTGGTCTTAAAAGAAGGGAGGTCGTAAATCAGAGGGCCGTTCGTGAGGGGGTCGACTGTATAAACTAAACACTCTTTATTACAAATCTGTCCATCAAGCTGCTCCATCTTATCTCTGCTACAATATTTCCATTTATACGCCAGCTAGCACATTACGTTCAATCTCCGACCCTCTATCTCTCCAGATCCCCAAGTATAAGCTTTCAACTGTTGGTCGGCGCTCTTTTGCTGTTTCACGATCAACCTCCTGGAACGAACTTCCTCTCTCCCTCCGTCAGCGACCGACCCTCTCTGCTTTCAAATCAAACCTCAAAACCCACCTGTTTCCGCGTCATTGAAGCTCTTTCTCTCTTTCCCTCCTCTTTCTTGCCTTTAGGACCATTTCTCAAATGTGTGTGTGTTATCTTCTTGTTCATCTTTGTTTAAATGCGTTATGAATGGTTAACGTGTGTGTGCACTTCGATTTGATTTTTATCAAGATTTAGCGCCATATAAAAATCGCATGCCAAAAAAAAGAAAAAAGGGTGGTGTGCCTCTGGCTGCGATGCACTCTCCAGGTGGAAGCAACTCTGTGACTATAAAGTATGTAATACCTAATACCTAATAAATACTGTATGATGTTAAGATGCATTTTTCTTTAATTTTCTCTGGCAGTCAAGGGGTTAAAATGAAGTGGGATGGTAGGGCGAGTGAGAGAGGACACGGGTATGGCAACAGGGCATTTCTCCATTCTCATCATGCTTCAATTTGTTTGATCGACTGTTTTCTATTTACACAGCGTATCGAAGATGAAGTCGGCCTTACATATAGAAAATGGGAAGGGTTTGCTGTTTGTTTGACCTTGACCAAATCATGTATGCTAAGTTTTACTATGAAATGAACATGCTTTGTGTTGAATCCCGTTTTTCATTCCATTGATAATTGTCTTCTTAGGCCGCATACACAGTAGACGAAGAAATCCCACGCGCAATCCGTAAATAAGTCAAAGAACGAAGGACAAAAATAAGCGCATGTGTCTGTATTCCCTCTAATCCGTATAAATTTTTTCCTTCTTTCTTTTACTTATTGATGGGTTTCTGTGCGTAACTTCCGCGTCTAATGTGTGCACGGCCTTAGAAGTGAATGAACAAAGTGAACCTAGTACAGTAATCAGGAGTGCATCTTAAACAGTTAACGCGGGTAGTAACACATAAATTACCGTATTTTTTCGGACCATTAGGCACTTGTGTGTATAAGGCGATTAGGGCAATTTTCAAGAAAAATCTGAAAAAAGGCGCTCTCGTTTATACGGCGATACACACCTCGCAAAAGAAAGTCAAACTTCGAAGCCCGTACGCGTCCGTTAAACGCTTGCTGACCACCATTATTGCTGTCATAAACGAGAGTTGGCTCCCCTTTCAAATCGAACTTCCGTTTGTGCGACTTCCTGTTGTTGTATTTGGACTTTTGTGGGTGAAAACTGATGGAATTATGCCATTGCTGTTGGACGGTATCTCGGACGATAATAGGGCTTTTGAAGCATTTTAGCGTGAGTATTCGTCGTATCGGCGACTCGTTACCTTTTTCAATGTTGTGACTCACAGTAGACTGTACTGAGCACAGCGATCGTTGCCTCTCTTCTTGCGATTTTGTTCACTAATAGGGCGCCCTTGTTTATTAGGCGCATAGGTCGAAATTGGAGAAAAAAAATATCGCCTTAAAATTAGATTGGTCAGTGGGGAAAGAAGGGAAGGGAAGGGACAGCGCCTTCGAAAAGTTGCTAACTGAAAGGAGCTAGAATTGAGGATAGCCGGCTGCCTTATAACCCGAAAATTACGGTAGTATAAACAGCCAATTGTTTCGTCAGTTTCTTCTAATTTACAAAGTTACTACCTGTGTTAACTGTCTAAGACACACTCACGATTACCGCACTTGATCCATTAAGATGCTCTTTTGGTACGTGTAAATCAAAATAATGAAATGCTTCTGAACACTGAGCAACCTGAAGTGAACTGAAAATGTGTGTTGTTATGCTTTTATCATCGTAGTGAGGCTCTTTTGATACACATGAACTGAAATAATAAAATGCTTCTGAACACTGAGCAACCTGAAATGAACTGAAAATGTGTGTTGTGTTATGCTTTTATCATCGTAGTGAGGCTCTTTTGATACACATGAACTGAAACAATAAAATGCTTCTGAACACTGAGCAACCTGAAGTGAACTGAAAATGTGTGTTGTGTTATGCTTTTATCATCGTAGTGAGGCTCTTTTGATACACATGAATTGAAATAATAAAATGCTTCTGAACACTGAGCAACCTGAAGTGAACTGAAAATGTGTGTTGTGTTATGCTTTTATCATCGTAGTGAGGCTCTTTTGATACACATGAATTGAAATAATAAAATGGTTCTCAACACTGAAGAAATTCAAGAATCGACACTAAAAAAAAAGTGACTGCTTCCGTACTTGGCATCTATTCATTTTCCGGACTATAAGGCACACCTTATTATAAGGTCCACCCCCCCCCATTTTTTACACAACTTTAAGGTTTCGTCATTATATGTGATGCAGCACAGGAAAACAAGGCTAATGTCGTAAATGATCACTTTTGACTTATTCATATTTTCAGAAAGGCCAGAGACAACAGATTAACAGGCAAAAAACAGAATTCATCTATCTCTAATAGTTTTTTTAATTTTTAAAATCAATCAAATCTCTCTTTCTCTCTCTCTTTCTGTCTCTTGTGGCTGCCCGACTTTAGCCTTGTTTTCCTGTGCTGCATCACATATTTTCTATGGATACTCCTTGCAGGATGTCCTGAATTGCAGGATTTTTAAATTGCCTAGAGCCAGCGTCGCTGGATTATGAGAATTTGAGAAACAACGATTTTCTTACACACAAACTTGTACAATAAAAGGGCCTATATAAGCATTTGCTATATTCAAAGGAATGTAGCACTTGTACTAGTCTAGAGGGGTGAAAAAAGAGCAGTAAATGTGTGTGTGTGTGCTGCCCCTGCACTCTGCCGGGGCCGCCCCCTTGCAGGATTTTTGAAGTTTTCCAGGAGCACCCATGCATTTTCTTACTATATCATCAGTCACATTATAAGGCGCAGGGGTCCGAGTCTGGGGGAAAAGTATCACCTTATAGTCCGTCAAATACGTAAGTGTGTGGCTTTCTTTATCTTTGCCTACAAATTAACATTTATTCAGTTTCAGAAACGTGAGCCACTTAACGCACAATGATCAGATGCAAGATGTTGTCATGTTATCCAGCAACATGCATTTTCAGCAAAGTTGTACATTAGAGCACACACACACGTTTACGGCATCTCAAAGTCAGGTTCTTTCAGTTTTACGATAATAACCCTAGGCTGATCCTAACCCTATCCCTTTCCCAAGAATGGCAGAATGTTGCTTCTCAGTGAACATTTCCAATGTGAGGGGGGATGTTTTTACAACTTGGCTGCATTTTTTTTGTTTCTCTGTACACGCAATATCTTTTGGACCACTGCACAGAATCGCTTCAAGTTTTTTAAAAGGTATATATTACTGATACAGTGGAACCTCCATTACAAGACCTCCCATTATGACTCCCTCCTACATAAGACCTACTTCTCTGAGACATTGCCCTTCTTTGTAAGTATCAAAATTACCTCCCTTATAAGACCTCATTCTGGGTGATTTGTTAAGGTCTTATAACAGAGGTTCTACTGTACTATGATAGTAGAAGAGGTTACTACTACAGAAAATTGCAATGCTCAGGTTTTTTGAAAATATGCCCATGCCAGTGAATCACACACGATTTTGTTATGAATTCAGAATATAGTTTATTGACATGAATTAGGAAGCACAGATATCTTGTATCATAAACAGGGGACCCTTTGTTTTCCATTTCAATCGCCAAAGATACACTTCAACTCAAAACAAATCTCTCAATGTAAAACAACAACTCAGAATGATGGAACATAGTCACATAATCACACAAAAATAAATAAACCCAATTACTGCAGTAAATACTGATAATAACAAACTACTAATCAAACCATCACCATCAAGAAGTAACACTATAAAATGGCTTCCGTTCCTTATGGGGGGGGGGGGGGGGGGGGGGGGGGGGGGGGCAAAGGAGTCGGTTTGGGTGGATGGTGGAAAGAACGACTGCTGATGATCTCGCTCAGTTGGAAAATCTGCAGAAAACAAGATTAATATCTCAGCATGGGTGCTACTCTTTACACTGATATCAGTTTTTTTAATATTACCAGAAACTGAACGTTTTTTGGTTTAAATTCCTCCAAACAAGTCATCCACAAGCGATTTGGGGCGTTTTGAACTTGGTTGTTCTACCATGGAAGTCTCTGGTTAACTTGAAAACAGCATGGTGATGCCATATTGTTTTCAAAAGGCAATGTAATCATTTTATAAGGCTTATCAGACTCAAATTATTTCTGTCCATCATTTCGACTGTCTGTCTGTCTCGTTATCTCTCTCTCTCTTGTGATGCCCCCCTGAATCGTCCAACGGGGCTCTGCCCCTGTACCCTGCTGGGGCCCGTGGCAGCCCCTGGACCCCTGTCTTTCATTTTTTTGTCATTCTGGGGAGTTGCACCCATGTATCTGTGCTGTGATCAAATTCCCTGTCTGTGTGAGCAATGAAGGAGGTGGTGCTAAGTGGGCGAAGTACAGATAGCCCGCACAGCCCTAGTTGGACTTTAAAAGTTATGGGATACATTAATATCTCCATCCTCTGCTGCTCTTCTCTACTTATCCTCTACTTTAAAATTG
This sequence comes from Phymorhynchus buccinoides, assembly GCA_017654935.2. Classification (NCBI taxonomy): domain Eukaryota; kingdom Metazoa; phylum Mollusca; class Gastropoda; order Neogastropoda; family Raphitomidae; genus Phymorhynchus; species Phymorhynchus buccinoides. The sequence continues at coordinate 52,345,651 of CM065690.1, forward strand.
AAAAAAAAACCCATTCATTATTGTACAATTTTTGTGTGTTTTATGTTTTTTAATAAAGCAAGGGGAGGGAGGGTGGGGCGTGTGGGTGGGGTCTGGACAACTCTTTCTACGTCAGCATATGTTACTCCTTCCCTTGAACACCTAGCACTTCGAGGATCTCCCCCCCCCCCCCCCCCCCCCCCCTTATTTTTCTCTCTACAACTGTCTTCCAAAAGCTAAATTATAGCAAAACTATTCTGTTATTCCATAAGTTTCTTTTTCCTTTCTGAGATATTGATTCAATGATGAAGAAAATGTTGGCTAGCACTTACATTTTCTTTTTCCTGCTTACTACCAATACTATAACAATACAGCCTATACAAACTTACGCAATGGAATGAATGCCTAAGCGAACAAAAGCCAGACACAGACATAAGACCCTGCCTCAATAAACATCAAACGTTTCTTTCTATTTACTTTCAACAATGGTTTACAGAGAGGAAACTAGCAAAATCACACTGTTACAAAGTGAATAATCACCATGCCCGCAACCAACAAACTTTTCAAACAACATTCATCCCCATATGTCCAAGGCATTCAACTTAAAACTGGTTAACATTGATGTATCTCTCTCTCTCTCTCTCTCTCTCTCTCACTCTCTCTCTCAAGTTAAAAGAAAATAGAAAGAGAAGTAAAATGATGGGATTAAATGAGAAGCTTAATTTAATACCACTGCTAGATCCACTTTAGTAATGTGACACAAACCTTTATGTATGCTCAATAATTTATATAATTTGTTATCAAAAACACAACGACGAAACTAGGATGACTGAATGAAAGAAATGGTCATTATGAATGCATCTGAATGTTGAACATTATTGCCAACAAGAGATAAATAAGCATCTAGTGAAATAGATAGCAAAGAGGATACAGAGTCACAACCTTGGTTCTAGCAGTTACACTTATGGCATATTTGAAATATGTACAAGTTCATTGCAGCTTGATTTAGGTGAAATTTGTCACAGCTTGAGAAAAAACAACCCCACCTTCACCACATTTACATATACATTATTTATAGGCAAGTTTGAAACTAGACAGGCGTTTTTATTACTGAAGTTAATCATGAATAAAAAGAAAACCACTCCACACACACGCACACTTCTATGCCTATTAACATTACATAAGCATCTTTGGTAAAGGTAAAGATGTGCCACCCCCCCTGCATTTCTCTGTTAATTCCATTTTCCCGTGTTTGCCTTTCTTACCAAACATAAAGCTGTATTTTATGAACCTTTTTAGCTAATAACCTTTTTGGAATACTAACCCTAATACTAGTCCTATTAGATAATGGCCTAGAGTTAGGGATAGGGTTAGTATTCCAAAAAGGTTATTAGCTAAAAAGGTTAATAAAATACAGCTTCATGTTTGGTAAGAAAGGCAAACACAGGAAAATGGAATTAACGGAGAAATGCAGGGGGGGTGGCACATCTTGACCTTTACCGCATCTTTATTTAACTGCACAAAAATAACAAGAATTTAAAACATAAAAATAAGAAGAAAGAAAAAGCAAATCAGTCTTACTCTTATCAGCAAAGCACCCACCCCACCCACCCACCACACAAACAACAGATAATTAAAAGAGAAAAAAACACCTCAATTTTACAGATTACAAGGCACATAGAAACACACACCCACACACATAGAAACACACACACACACACACACATAGAAACAGACACACACACACACACATAGAAACACACACACACATACATAGAAACACACATAGAACACACACACACACACACAAACACACACACACACACACACACACATAGAAACACACACACACATAGAAACACACACACACACACACACATAGAAACACACACACACACAAACACACACACACACACACACACACACACACAACACACACACACACACACACACATAGAAACACACACACACACACACACACACAAACACACACACACACACTCTCTCTCTCTCCCCATAAATCACTTCATACTGGGAAAAAAAAATGGTCCAAAGTTTCTAATACACAAAACGGATCAAACAACTTGAAAATCAATGAGGAAAAAAAAGGTCAGGCATTTAAAAGAGACCATTAAAAATTGCTCTTTAAAAAACAAACATTAAAGCTGGAAATAATGCATGTCATTAAGTGAACAAAGATCTGAATCGCAATGAATGACATATTCACATATATGATTAACATGTAATAATCATTAGCTGAGAGAACAAGCACAACTGAATACGGAGATCACATTAAATTCTCTCCTCAAACAAAAATAATCATACTTTAGAGCACGTTGAAATAACAGGTAGGTAGTTAAAAAGTAGGTACACTTGAAGGGGACATAATCCACATCAAGAGAAGTATATCATCTGAATGGGCAACTTGGGACGATAATTCATCTGCCAGAGGGCAGTCAAACCGTTAGGGGCTCACTACGCCCAACTATATTCTTAGTTGGGCGTAGTGAGCCCCTAACGGTTTGACTGCCCTCTGGCGGTCAAATGCGCATCCTAGGTTGCCCATTGGGATGATGAATTGAATTAAAATCTAAACCACGCATACAAGCACAGCTCATTTACAGGGTTGCTAATATTCCAGAATTCCAGGTTTTGGGGGGTGCTAAAACTTGTGGCTTCTGGTATTTGGAGTGTTAAAGCTTGTGACTTCGGATTTTGGGAGAGTGGCTTCCAGATTTGTGTGGACTCGGGCAACAGGGAAAAAAGAACGGTTGAACCGTCTCTGTCGCGAGCAGCGATGAGAATGATGGCGCGCGCCTCGCGTGAAACGCTTTATATATGCCGGCTGTGGGCTTAAAAAACAATGAGTTAAAACACCAACAAACATGAATACGCTGACAACAGTTTCTTTGATCAGGTTAAACAATCAATATTGCACGAGATTGTTATTTATTCCATCTACACACTATACTACACATTACAGACAAATCAGAAAACATACACAGTTTCAAGACCAGAAGATGGAGGAAAGAACGGTTTCAACAGCCCGTAGAGATTATATAACTGATTACAATAATCATCAAACAGAAGAAAAACAACAACAAAGGAGATCACATGCAACAAGAACAACTGCATAATAAATGTTTATGTACATAACCATCTTCGCATTAATTTTAAAAACAAGAGGCTCTTTATAATATATGGTACACACAAGAAAGATAATGTTAATTACAATATTTAGAATAGATATCAAATGCTGTCGCCTTTGTTCAAACATTTACTCGGTGTCTAGTTAACAAATTCAACTTGTCTCATGTGATGCTTTTTTCATCTAATAAAACGTTAAGTAAAAACACAAGCGAAAAAAGACGCACTGACACCCAAAAGCACGATTACACATCTGTCTATATAACACATTGCACACAAATGCACATTTAATAAAACTACAAAAAATAAAACATTTTAACATCTAAACACAATTCTTAATTTCTATCGTGGATTTACATATTCCATTTCTAAGCAGCATGAAAGCTTTGTGTCGACCATTTTTGTGAGCGAATTCCTCTGATCTGAGGATGTGGTTATTCAGAGTGTTTTGCCCACATTCATCTGTACACTCAAGCCCCCCAACAAACAAACAAACAACAAAGCACAGCTTGAAGGTGGATCTGCATGCACCAGTTATCAGGAGATCAATTTGATGTGCCTCCGTCTCTGTGTGTCCCCGTCTCTATGTGTCACCCTCATTGTGGCCCCGTCTCTATGTGTCCCTGTCTCTGTGTGGCCCCATCTCTACGTGTCCATCTGTGTGCCCCCATCTGTATGTGTCCTCGTCTCTATGTGTCCCTGTCTCTATGTGTCCCCGTCTCTATGTGTCCCCATCTCTGTGTGTCCCTGTGTCGCTGTGTGTCCATCTCTGTGTGTCCCCATCTGTATGTGTCCCCCCGTCTCTATGTGTCCCTGTCTCTATGTGTCCCTGTCTCTGTGTGTCCCTGTCTCTATGTGTCCATCTGTGTGCCCCCATCTGTATGTGTCCCTGTCTCTGTGTGTCCCCGTCTCTATGTGTCCCTGTCTCTATGTGTCCATCTGTGTGCCCCCATCTCTATGTGTCCCTGTCTCTATGTGTCCCCATCTCTATGTGTCCATCTGTGTGCCCCCATCTGTATGTGTCCCTGTCTCTATGTGTCCCCGTCTCTATGTGTCCCTGTCTCTGTGTGTCGCTGTGTGTCCATCTGTGTGCCCCCATCTGTATGTGTCCCCGTCTCTATGTGTCCCTGTCTCTGTGTGTCCCTGTCTCTATGTGTCCATCTGTGTGCCCCCATCTGTATGTGTCCCCGTCTCTATGTGTCCCTGTCTCTATGTGTCCCTGTCTCTATGTGTCCCTGTCTCTATGTGTCCCCGTCTCTATGTGTCCATCTGTGTGCCCCCATCTGTATGTGTCCTCGTCTCTATGTGTCCCTGTCTCTATGTGTCCCATCTGTGTAAAGTCCCCATCTGTATGTGTCCCCGTCTCTATGTGTCCCTGTCTCTATGTGTCCCTGTCTCTATGTGTCCCTGTCTCTATGTGTCCCCGTCTCTATGTGTCCCCTGTGTCTCTATGTGTCCCCGTCTCTATGTGTCCCCATCTCTATGTGTCCCCGTCTCTATGTGTCCCTGTCTCTATGTGTCCCCGTCTCTATGTGTCCCCGTCTGTGTGTCCCTGTCTCTATGTGTCCCCGTCTGTGTGTCCCCATCTGTATGTGTCCCCGTCTGTATGTGTCCCCGTCTCTATGTGTCCCCGTCTCTATGTGTCCATCTGTGTGCCCCCATCTCTATGTGTCCCCATCTCTATGTGTCCCCGTCTCTATGTGTCCCATCATATGTGCCCCCATCTCTATGTGTCCCTGTCTCTATGTGTCCCCATCTCTATGTGTCCATCTGTGTGCCCCCATCTGTATGTGTCCCTGTCTCTATGTGTCCCCATCTCTATGTGTCCCCATCTCTATGTGTCCCTGTCTGTCCATCTGTGTGCCCCCATCTGTGTGTCCCCATCTGTATGTGTCCCCGTCTCTATGTGTCCCCGTCTCTATGTGTCGCTGTCTTTATGTGTTCCCGTCTCTGTGTTCCTGTGTCTGTGTGTCCCTGTCTCTATGTGTCCCCATCTCTATGTGTCCCCGTCTCTATGTGTCCCCATCTTTATGTGTCCCCGTCTCTGTGTCCCCGTGTCTCCATCTTTTATGTGTCCCCGTGTCTCTGTGTCCCCATCTTTGTGTCCCTGTGTGTCCCCATCTATGTGTCCCCTCAGATTAGAGTAATTCTAAGGGATAGGGATAGGGGTTAAGGTTAGTTGATTCGGAGAGACATAAGGACATGGACACTTGGAGACCGGTACACATAGAGATGGGGACACATAGAGACAAACTAGGGGACACATAGAGACAGGGACAGAACTCATGTCCAGAACAATCACACATCAACAATGAAAGAGATATAGGTGGTTATATCACAGGGCTGAATATATCACTTGGTGAATTAAACGGAATTCAAATCAAAAGCTCAACCGAAACAAAATCATCGACAATAGAAAAGTCAAACCGCTGCTTCAGAGAAAAGAAGAAGAAAAAACACTGGTTAAGAAATGGATCACTATGAACAGTTGTAACCTTGCTAACCAAGTAAATAACTAGAGATTAAGAAACCACTGTTTCAGAAATACATCAATTCTTCTTCTTCTACAGTCCCAGGTCATATGGCCATAATGGGTAAGGTACGTATGTGTCCGGTTTTCAGTTTTCACTGGTCTCCCCGCTGCGTACAGCCGACACATTCCGATTTCGGAGAAGCTCAAAGAAGAAACATTATTTTAAGATTTTTTTTTTTTAAGGCAGCAGAATGGGCCAATAAGTCAGAAAGATAGTAGATGATACATAGAAAGCAAAGGGAAAAGGCAGAGTCAAAGAGAGTGGAAGATTAGAGGAAGTTACAAGCACAGAACTTCCAGAAGGTGGGGGGAAGTATCCATGGGGAGAGACTCGTGGAGGGGGTGGAGTCATCCAGCTCCCTGTATGGAGGCATGAGGCATCCACCCACTGCCCCAATACATCAATTCAAAGAGTTCTAATATGCAAAGGCAAGCAAGCAAATGATTACTTAGCTGCTGCTGCTAGAGCTACACTAGGTTTCATGTTCGACAGTTCCAGTTACATCAGTGAACTTACAATCGCATAGCAACCAACAGACCTGGCTTAAAAAACACATTTCCTTGATTGAAAATGAAACAACCATGTTGTGCAACAAACGACCCAATCATCCGTTATTTACTACAGATTTTAATTAACAAACAAGCCTCCTTTATATCAGTGAACATAATTCTGCAAAAGAAACCATGCTTCCTCGAATTCCACCGTAAAAGGCGCACCCCCCAAATTTAACACAAAATTCAGATTTTATTACTCTATTATCTTACTATATTATCAGTCACATCATAAGGCGCAGGAGTCTGAGAACAAAAGAATCGCCTTATAGTCAGAAAAATACGGCATATCAAACATTCTTCTATGTTCTTCTACAACAGCTCATTAAAATAACCCTTTTTTTTTCCATGATACAATTTGCATTCATATTCTACCGACACATCCGTGATGTATTTTAGATTCAGGAGGATTGAAAAAAAGAAAGAAAAAAAACGAAGGAAAAAAAAAGCAAGGAATGGACGAATTCTCCCGATTCTATGACAAAGTCAAAACTGGAGAATCGTTTTGTGTGTTTCAAAAGTCAAGAAATTGAATGTATAAAAAAAACACGAAATTGAACAAAGGGGGAATACTCTCTTTCTAATTAACTCTGTCCACCAAATAAATGGTTGACTGCTGATCCAAGTCAGAAAACTGACCTTGGTAGTGGTGGTGGGTTGGGGAGAGGAAGACAGTTAAGCTTTCGAGCTTAGCTCTTCGTCAAAAACTGAGGGATTGAATGCATATTTTCGTTTCTTTTATCACCGTATGAAAGATCTGGGAATTGTTTCAAAGGAGACATAACATCAAGAAGAAAAAGGGTTTCACGTCCTCCAACCTGGTACAGGTACATATCGGACGTTTCTATGCATAAAGGTAGTGGGTTGATCCTGGAGGTATTGCAGAAGCAGGTCGACCCACGATTAATAACATCAAGACAGCATACATGCATTACTGTATAGCGTGGTTAGTTTGCAAACAGTTCCAGTAGTTAGTTTGCATTATTCTGCCTGAATTGATAGCCACAATAACAATTTTCCTTCTTTTTTTTTACATTATAGTTACATATGTTTTTCAAAGAGATGCCTAGTATACTTCTTTCTTTACAGCAAACAAATGTTTTACCAGTGACCATCTTCAAAGCACTGACTACAGACACCTTTTTCCACTGTCTGTTTACAAGTTATTACAGCAATATGGTATCCACTTCTTATCACTCCAGCAAATCTCTCTGATGTTAAGTGTTACAAGTTCTAAAACAATCAAGAATCTCTCTCTCAGTCTCTCTCTCTCTCTCTCTCTCTCTCTCTGTCTCTTCTCTCTCTCTCTCTCTCTCTCACACACACATCACAAGTACCAAGAAATCTCTCTCCAACTGCAACTCCACATACTGTTATCTTCTACCGACGTCTCTCTCTCACACACCCTTACCTCTCTCCTTTTTCCTCACCCACACCCACTCTTTCTTTATCTCCTCTCTCTTCATCAATCACATCACCAGTTCCAAGAAGTCTCTCTCCAACCTTTCCTCCATGTACTGTTAATACATCTTTTACTGATGTCTCTCTTTCAAACTCCTTGTCTCTCTTTCTCTCTCTCTCTCTCTCTCTCTCTACATCCCCCACCCCCTTTTGTCTCTCCCTCTCTCTCTCTTCATCAATCACATCACCAGTTCCAAGAAGTCTCTCTCCAACCCTTCCTCCATGTACTGTTAATACATATTTTACTGATGTCTCTCTTTCACCCTCCTTGTCTCTCTTCTCTCTCTCTCTCTCTCTACATCCCCCCACCCCCTTTGTCTCTCTTTCTCACTTCATCAAATCACATGACCAGTTCCAGAAAATCTCTCTCCAACATTTCCTCCATGTATTGCTGACACGTCTTCAACTGCAACACGTCCTGCCCCCCCTGCTGATGCTGACGCGGCGACGCCAACCTTTCTGGCGCTGATCGCGATTTCGTCAAACCCGAACTCTGCTGCGAAGCCGGAACCTGAAGCCTTCCCCCAGAAATCCCCGCTGCCTCCTGCTTCGGTGGACTCCTGGTGGCGGACTTTTCAGACTGCTGGAGGCAGAGGGTGTTGAAGAAAGGCTGGAGCTCAGCGATGGATCGGAGCTGACCCATGGTCAGCAGAGGGCGACCCGGGGACACTTGCAGAACGGGGGACTGTCGGTTCAACTGGGGACAAAGGAGAAATAAAACAACGCGGAGAGTTGAGTGAACAAACTGCATTTTTCACACAGAGAGACAGAGACCAAACTACAAAACTGAGGGGTGTTTGCCAGAAGATGCTATCAGCCTACAAAAACTGTTAAATGTTGTACAACACAGTGCCTTACCCTGGCGTTAAGCATCGTATGATGTGTGGCGTGAATCGAGGCTGGTCTTTATGTTTTAACAATGTTGTTGATCTAGGATGGTTTGTCCCCCCCCCCCTCTCTCTCCTCCTCTCTCTCTCTCTCTCTATAGCACAGTGCCTTACCCTGGCGTTAAGCAGAGTGGCAAGTCGTATGATGTGCAGTGTGAATCGGGGCTGGTCTTTATGTTTTAACAATGTTGTTGATCTAGGATGGCTTGTCCCCCCCTCCCTCCCCCCTCTCCTCCTCCTCTCTCTCTCTCTCTCTCTAGCATAGTGCCTTACCCTGGCGTTAAGCAGAGTGGCAAGTCGTATGATGTGCGGCGTGAATCGGGGCTGGTCTTTATGCTTTAACAATGTTGTTGATCTAGGATGGCTTGTCACCCCCCCCCCCTCCCTCCCTCCCCCTCTCCTCCTCTCTCTCTCTCTCTCTCTCTCTAGCATAGTGCCTTACCCTGGCGTTAAGCAGAGTGGCAAGTCGTATGATGTGCAGCGTGAATCGGGGCTGGTCTTTATGTTTTAACAATGTTGTTGATCTTAGGATGGCTTGTCCCCCCCCCCCCCTCCCTCCCCCCTCTCCTCCTCTCTCTCTCTCTCTCTAGCATAGTGCCTTACCCTGGCGTTAAGCAGAGTGGCAAGTCGTATGATGTGCGGCGTGAATCGGGGCTGGTCTTTATGCTTTAACAATGTTGTTGATCTAGGATGGCTTGTCCCCCCCCTCCCCTCCCCTCTCCTCCTCCTCTCTCTCTCTCCTCCTCTCTCTCTCTCTCTCCTCCTCTCTCTCTCTCTGCTAGCATAGTGCCTTACCCTGGCGTTAAGCAGAGTGGCAAGTCGTATGATGTGTGGCGTGAATCGGGGCTGGTCTTTATGTTTTAACAATGTTGCTGTTGATCTTGGATGGCTTGTCCCCCCCCCCTCCCCTCTCCTCCTCCTCTCTCTCCTCTCTCTTCCTCCTCTCTCTCTCTCTCTCTCTCCTCTCTCTCTCTCTATCTCATATAGCATAGTGCCTTACCCTGGCGTTAAGCAGAGTGGCAAGTCGTATGATGTGTGGCGTGAATCGGGGCTGGTCTTTCTGTTTAACCGTGTTGTTGTTGTTGCTGCCGGCAGCCTTGCTTTCCTCTCCCGCCGTGCCGATGAAGGCCCACCGATATCTGCACATGGGGAAGATTAGATTAAGAATAAGATTAAGATGACAGCCCCGTCGACGCTTAAGGGCCAGCCACACGTCCACTAAAATCGCACGACTGTACGATACGATTCGATCACGTGGTCTCCAAGAACAAATGTGATTCGCGCTTCGAGACCATGTGATCGAATCGCATCGTACAGTCGTGCGATTTTAGCTGACGTGTGGCTGGCCCTTAAGGTCATGCCAGGGCTGTCACCATGTAGCACATAGGGAAACAATAACATGCAAGTACAAAATGGCAGCACAAGAACACGAAACCTTAACGTCTGTAACCAAAGTGCTTAAACCCAGAGCTGGCATATATAATGCGTTCATGCGCGGTGTGAGCCATACATCTATATTTTGAGAAAATCTTTTTTTCACCTTCCCCTCCCCCCCTTTTTTCCCAAATCCAAAAATAATAGCAATGTCCCATATGGCTATGCCGAGAGGACGTAAAACATAAAACTTCCGCGCGAGCCATCATTCTTATCGCGGCTGGCGAGAGAGACGGTTCAACCGTTCTTTTTTCCCTGTTGCTCGAGCCAATGTGAGTCAGAACTTCGCAGCGACTAGGCTAGCAGTCTACACCCGATCCCTGGGATCGGTAGCTTTCCATTGAAGAAGAGATGATATAACTATGGAAGAAACAACAACAGCATGACAAGATATGGCTTTAACATTCCGGCGACAGAGAGACAGACAGACAAACTGTTACTGTTAGAAAAAAACCCCAAATATATAACAAAAAGAAGAACTTCAAAAAAAAAATCTTACATAGACAGGCATGACAAGACACAGATCTGTGTAGCTGACTGATAGACAGACAAATAATGAAGATTTTAAAAATAATTTACAGAAGGAACTGTGGCACGGTATCAAAAGCCATAACTGGACACAGGTCCAAGAGATGACAGACACACAGACAAATGTATCAAGCCTCCCCAAAAAGCCAGTGTACAACTACAAGGACTAAGATTTCAACCCAAGCCAAGTCTACCAATCTATCGTTGAAACAGAAAACAAGGAAAAACAGACAGACAAACAGAAAGACAGATGGACGGGCTACACCTATCCAAACCCTTACAGCTGGAACTGCGGCACAGCATCGGCAGGCATGGCCAGGCACAGATCTAACAGACAGACAGACAGATACATGTACAATCCTTACAGTTGGAACTGTGGCACAGCATCGGCAGGCATGGCCAGGCACAGATCTAACAGACAGACAGACAGACAGATACAGAGATACATGTACAATCCTTACAGTTGGAACTGCGGCACAGCATCGGCAGGCATGGCCAGGCACAGGTCCAGCAGGCGACACACGGACAGGTAGAGGCCCAGCCAGGAGGGGTTGTTGTGGGCGTTCAGGCCGTTGCCCAGGTGGGCCCAGCTGCTGTCCAGGGCCGCAATGCGCTGCAGCTGCGTCCTGCAGGGAACAGCCATTGATCCATCAACCCATCAATCAATCCATTGATCAATCAACCCATCAATCAATCAATCCATCCATTGATCCATCAATCTTTTAGTGGCTTCATTTGTGCTCAGGGGTTTAAAAAACAACCACATCCAACCAAGAAATCAAATTCTTCTTCTTCTTCGATCGCTCAGACATGTTTCCTGTCAATTATGAGTGCAGATGCATCATGCTGCCGTTATGCACCTAACTAAGAAATAGTCAGGCCCATCAAGTCCGACTTCGGCTGGAGGAAATCTTTTTGAAAGTGTTTCTTGAAAAAAAAGGCAGGAGAATGGACCGGTAAGGCAGACAGAAAGATAGTAGATGACAGTAAGCAAAGGGAAAAGGCAGAGTCAAAGAGAGGGACACAGAGTAGAGGAAGTTACAAGCACAGAACTTCCAGAAGGTGGGGGAACTATTTATACAAAAGACCCCCGGGTATCCCCAAGGGGGGCAAAAATGAAATGCGATCCAGTCAAACCCATATCACAATTACCAAATCTTACAGACAATAAAGGCGGATAGTATTATTAACTTTTTCGCAACACCCAGCTAGAATATTAGCAATGCCAGAGTTTATTGTTGCCGACACGCTGCTAGTATGTTTAGCAACTGGCAAAATGCCCCTGAGGCTGCTTTCAATTCATTCAGTTAAACACAAATTAACGAGTTGGTTTTCAAATTTTGTATCATTTAAAGGATTTAGAGACTAATCTATACAAAAAATAAAGTCACTGTGATCTCCAGATTGTTTAAGAGAATTTATTGAAAAGGACCAAAATCGGGTCTCCTGAAGGAATTTCTACTCCCTGACAGTAGTTTCCTAAGGGAATACGGAGCAGCGAGAAGGGTTGTGTCGAAAGTGTTAACTCTTCGAGCACCATGAGCACCATGGATTTTTTTTACTTGTGTGGTTGTCTGTTGCATCTCAACCGACAAGAGGGAAGTAACTATTTTTTTTCGAGTGCGCATGCATTACTTTAACGGCAAAAAACAGTGATAAAAACTCTGAAAACAGACAAACACGTGGCAGGGTGCTAGGCAGTGAACGTCTCTGCATTTGGTGGGAGTGAAGAGTGATGTATTGGGCATGAATGTATTCGCCCATGCTGCTAGAAGAGCTAAGGCGCATCCCCCAAATCTGACACAAAATTCTTCAACCGTATCTTCTGATTTTGATATTATAGGTCCTTACAAAGTTCTTAGTCATACTAAGAGATACAGGGGACTCAGTCTGGACAAAGATATTCTAAAAGGGTAAGATGGATTACTTAAGAGCTCGGCGAAACCGGGCTTATAGAGTTATCGTGTAGTGTCGACAGTTCACCATTCACAGTGACGGCTATCCAAAAAACTCAGACTGGAACTTGAACGGAGAAATTCAACTGTCCTATCGCCGTGTAAGATGTGTCCTGTTTAAAATTGACATAACCAGTGTTTCTGTCCTAACTACTCCTATAGGGAAAAGAAACCGGATGCTTATGTTCCCCTATACAGTATCTTTGGTTCTGGATAAAAAGTATAGCTGTGGGGAAGTTACAAGTTACAATGGTTTTCTTCTCTCTTCTTCTTTGTTTCCCAGGCCAATAAGGCCCACAATGTGTCCCTTTTCCAGTTTTTACTGGTGTCCTCACTGCATTCAGCCGACAACAACAACAGTCAGAAAGATAGTAGATGACACCAAAGCAAAGGTAAAAGGCAGAGTCAAAGAAAGTGACATAGCAAAGGAATTTACAAGCACAGAATTCCAGAATGTGGAGAAGGGAGAACTATTTATACAGAAGACCCCCCTGGTATCCCCACAGTGGGGGGGGGGGGGGACATGGTTATTATTTAAGGGTGTGAAAGCCAGACACGGTCCAAGTCAAGACTTGAAAATGTGTTGTGTGTGATTAACAATTCTGAAGTTGTAAGCAAGTCCAAAATGTGTAGAACTAGAATGCCGCTGTTATGGATAAATAAGTTACCTGTCCATTAAATATCTACCTCTCGCATGCGAACTGTACCCATCTAAACCGCTAACCCTACCCTAACCCTGACCCTAACCCTATCCCTATCCCTAACCACGGAAAGAACCAAAAAAATAGAGCAGGAGGGTGAAAATCTACTTATTTGCCGAGAAATCGATTTACAAATTCATGCATCCTTAGTTTCGTAAAATTCACCATGGCGGACAAAACAAACGATTCTGATTGGCTACGCTAGGACTTACTTCCGGCTAGGACTACTTATCTCATAGAGGTAAAAATACACCGCCACACCACTCATAGTGTGCAGAGAAACCAGGGGCGAGTTTCACGAGGGCTAACGTTACGTAGCGTGAGCAGCAAATCGGCAAAACGGTACTAAGAAACACCTCTTTCGTCGACGTTCGCCAAAAACGTTTTGTGGATGCCATCTAGGTAGCGAGCCACGAACTATTTTGAAGGATCATGGGAATATCCGTGCCTAGCGATGAGTGAATACATTTCTGTTGTGTTTGATTGGTTCCTTGATATTTTCTTAAGATGGTTAAAATAATTAAAACGGTACACCCAGTGGGCCCTGATCACTGTAGCTGGGGCGGGAAAAAAAGAAAAGGGTCTAAAAAAACACTTAGGGGGGAAGTGTAGAGCACATATTAGGGAGTTTACCTAGGAGTTAGTTGATTTTCTTGTTGAGGAAGCTGGCCATTGCGCGTGATCGTGAGG
>CM065690.1:52360017-52425017 GCA_017654935.2 Phymorhynchus buccinoides
AGTCTGTGTGTCTGTCATCTCTTGGACCTGTGTCCAGTTATGGCTTTTTGATACCGGTGCCAAACAGTTCCTTCTAGTAAATTATTTTTGAAAATTCTTCATTATTATGTCTATCTATCAGTCAGCTACACAGATCTGTGTCTTGTCATGCCTGTCTATGTAAGATTTTTTTTTTTGGAAGAGATCTTCTTTTTGTTTCTATTGGTTTTTGATATTTCTAACAGTAACAGTTTGTCTGTCCTGTCTCTCTGTCGTGCCGGAATGTTTTAAAGCATAGCTGTCATGTCTGTTGTTGTTTCTTTCCATAGTTTTATATCATCTCTTCTTCATATCATGGAAAGCTACCGATCCCAGGGATCGGGTGTAGACTGCTAGCCTAAGTCGCTGCGAAGTTCTGACTCACATTGGCTCGACGCACAGGGACAAAAAGAACGGTTGAACCGTCTGTTCTCGCCAGCCGCGATAAAATGATGGCTCGGCGCGGAAGTTTTATGTATGTTAACTTCCATCAGTCGGCATAGCCATATGGGCCATTTCTATATATTTTTTTGGATTTATGGGAAAAAGGGGAGCGAGGGGAAGGTGAAAAAAAGTTTTCACTCAAATATAGATGTATGGCTCCAACCGCGCGATGAAAGCATTATATATGCGCAGCCTCTGGGTTTAGAGCCTTGGTTCAGACTTACGGTTTCGTGTTCTTGTGCTGCCATTTTGTACTTGCATGTTTTGTTTTCCCTATGTGGCTCCACATGGGACAGCCCCTGGCATGACGTAAGGGGCCCGCGCACACCACGTCAGCTAAAAGTCGCACGAACTGTACGATTGCGATTACGAATCACAATTGGTCTCGAAGCGCGTGATCACAGTTGTTCTTGGAAGACCACGTGATCGAATAGTATAGTACAGTCGTGGCGATTTAGAGATGGACCCGTGTGGCTGGCCTTAGCATCTGTTCGACTGTGTCTGTCATCTTAATCTTATTCTTAATCTAATCTTCCCCATGTGCATATCGATCGGTGGGTCCTTCATCAGCACGGCGGGAGAGGAACGCAACGGCTTGCACGCAGCAACAACAACAACACACGGTTAAACTCGCAAGACAGCCCCGATTCACGCACAACACATCATACGCGTTGCACTTTAACAAACTGCTACACGCCAGGGTCATGCATATCTATAGAGGATAGTGGGAGAGACACAGGGAAGGAGAGAGAGAGAGAGAGAGGAGGAGAGAGAGAGAGGGAGGAGAGGGGAGGGGGTGTGGGGGGACAAGCCATCCAATGATCAACAGCAACATTGTTAAAAAGAACGACCAGCCCCGACTATCACGCCACAACATCTAAACGAACTTGGCCACTCATGCTTAACGCTCAGGGATAAGGCACTATGCAGAAGAGATGAGAGAGAGAGGGAGGAAAGATAAGAGAGGAGAGAAGAGAGAGAGGGAGCGAGGAGAGGGGAGGGAGAGGGAGGGGACAAGCCATCCTAGAATCAACAACATTGTAAAGCATAAAGACTCAGCCCCCGATTCACGCAGCACATTCATCGCGACTTGCATGCAGCTGCATTATGCCAGGGTAAGGCACTATGCATCAGGAGAAGAGAGAGAGAGAGAGGAGAGGTGGGGAGGGGGACAGGGGGGGGGAACAAGCCATCCAAGATCACAACATTGTAAAACCATAAATGACCAAGACCACCGTGATTCACGCTGCGCAACATCACATAACGACTTGCCACTACTGCTTCAACGCCAGGTAAGGCACTATGCTAAGAAGAGAGGAGAGAGAGAGAGGAGGCAGAAGGGGGTAGGAGGGGGGGGGACAAGCTCCACATCCTTACGATCACAACATTGTTATGAGCATAAAGAACCACAACCACCGATTCACGCCGTGCACATCATAACGACTTGCCACTCTGCTTAACGCCAAGGGTAAAGGCACTATCTAGAGAGAGAGAGAGAGAGAGGAAAGAGGGGGGAGGGAGGGGGGGGACAAGCCTCTAGATCAACAACATTGTTAAAACATAAAGACCAGCCCCGATTCACACTGCACATCATACGACTTGCCACTCTGCTTAACGCCAGGGTAAGGCGACTGCTGCTACATAGAGAGAGAGAGAGGAGGAGGAAGAGGGGGGGGGGGACAACCATCCTAAAGATCAACAAAACATTGTTAAAACATAAAGACCAGCCCCGATTCACGCCACACATCATACGATGCTTAACGCCAGGGTAAGGCACTGTGTTGTACAACATTTAACAGTTTTTGTAGGCTGATAGCATCTTCTGGCAAACACCCCTCAGTTTTGTAGTTTGGTCTCTGTCTCTCTGTGTGAAAAATGCAGTTTGTTCACTCAACTCTCCGCGTTGTTTTATTTCTCCTTTGTCCCCAGTTGAACCGACAGTCCCCGGCCCCCCCCCCCCCTTTCTGTGGCAAAAGTTTGTCCCCGGGTCGCCCTCTGCTGACCATGGGTCAGCTCCGATCCATCGCCGAGCTCCAAGTCCCAGATACCGCCGAGCTCCAGCCTTTCTTCAACACCCTCTGCCTCCAGCAGTCTGAAAAGTCCGCCACCAGGAGTCCGCCGAAGCAGGAGGCAGCGGGGATTTCTGGGGGGAGGCTTCAGGTTCCGGCTTCGCAGCAGAGTTCGGGTTTGACGAAATCGCGATCGGCGCCAGAAAGGTTGGCGTCGCCGCGTCAGCATCAGCAGGGGGGGCAGGACGTGTTGCAGTTGAAGACGTGTCAGCAATACATGGAGGAACTGTTGGAGAGAGATTTTCTGGAACTGGTCATGTGATTTGATGAAGTGAGAAAGAGAGAGAGACAAAGGGGTGGGGGAATCGGTAGAGACAGGAGAGAGAGAGAGAAAGAGAGACAAGGAGGGTGAAAGAGAGAGACATCAGTAAAATATGTATTAACAGTACATGGAGGAAGGGTTGGAGAGAGACTTCTTGGAACTGGTGATGTGATTGATGAAGAGAGAGAGAGGGAGAGAGACAAAGGGGGTGGGGGATGTAGAGAGAGAGAGAGAGAGAAGAGAAAAGAGAGACAAGGAGTTCTTGAAAGAGAGACATCAGTAAAAAGATTATTAACAGTACATGTGTGGGGGGGGAATAGAGGATTAGAGAGAAGCACTAGTCGTGGAACGGTGATAGTGATTGAATGAAGAAAGAGAGGAGAGGGAGCAAGAAAGAGTGGGTGTGGGTGGAGGAAGCAAGGAGAGAGGTAGGGTGTGGTGAGGAGACGTCTAGAAGGTAGATAGTAACACGTATGTGTGAGTTGCCGTTGGAGGAGAGATTTCTATGGTAACATCTTGGTGATGTGGTGTTCGTGAATAAAGAGAGAGAGTGAGAGGACGGGAAAGAACAAGAGAGATAAGAACGAGAGAGAGACTGAGAGAGAGATTCTGGATTGTTTTTAGTGAACTTGTGAACACTTAACAATCAGAGAGATTTGCTGGAGTGATAAAATACAACAGACGAAATGGAATACAATCTTGAACTAAGTAAAATCCTTGTAACACAGACAGTGGGAAAAAGAGTGTCTGTAGGTCAGTGCTAAGTTATTAAGGATGGTCACTAGGTAACACATTTGGTTTGCTGTAAAGAAAGAATATACTAGCATCTCTTTGAAAAAATATGTAGACTATAAAATGAAAAAAAAACAGAAGGAAATTAGTTATTGTGGCTACAATTCGGCACTAATTAGCACACTACCTAATGGAACTGTTTGCAACAACTACACACGCTACATACATAATGCATGTATGCGGTCTTGATGTTATAATCTCGGTATGGGGTCCGACCTTCGTCTGCAATAACCTCCAGGATCAACCCTACTACCTTTATGCTAGAACTGCCGATCTGTTACCTGTACCTATAGTTGGAGACGTGAAAACCCCTTTTTCTTCTTGATGTTATGTCTCCTTTGAAACAAATCCACAATATCTTTCGAATACGAGTGATAAAGAACAAACGAAATATGCATTCAAATCCTCAGTTTTTGAGAAAGAGCTAATGCTCGAAAGCATACTGTGTCTTCTCTCCCCCCCAACCCAACCACCACTACCAAGGTTCAGTGCTTTTCTGACTGGATCAGCATCCAACCAATTTATTTTGGTGGACAAGGATTAATTAGAAACGAAGTATTCCCCCTATGTCATTTCAGGTGGTTTTTTTTATTACATTCAATTTACTTGACTTTTGAAACAACACCACGATTCTCCAGTTTTGACTTTGTTCATAGAATCGGGTGGAGTAATTCAGTCCTGGTCCTATGCTTTTTTTTTTCCTTCGTTTTTTTTTTCTTTCTTTTTTTCAACAGTCCTCTAATCTAAAATAACATCACGGATGTCTGTCGAATAGAATATGAATGCAAACTTTGTATGCCATGTGAAAAAAAAAGGGTGTTGTTTTAATGAGCCTGTTGTAGAAAACATAGAAGAATGTTTGATATGGCCGTATTTTTTCTGACTATATGAGGCGATGCTTTTGTTCTCAGCCTCCTGCGCCTTATGATGTGACTGATAAATAGTGATAATAGAGTAATAAAATCTGAATTTCTAGTGTTTAATTTGGGGTGGGTGCGCCTTTAACGGTGAATTTCGAGGAATACATGTTTTCTTTTGCAGCATTATGTCTTCACTGATATAAAGGCGCTTGGTTTGTTACTTAAAATCTGTAGTAAATAACGGATGATTGGGTCGTTTTTGTTCGACACAACATGGTTGTTTCATTTCGAATCAGAAATGGTGTTTTTTTTAAGCCAGGTCTGATTTTGGTTGCTATGCGATTGTGAAGTTCACTGATGTAATCTATGAACTGTCGAACACATGAAATCCTAGTGGTAGCTCTATTGCAGCAGCAGCTACGTAAATCATGTGACTTGCTTGCCTTTTGCATATTAGAAATGCTTTGAATTGAATGTATTAAAGGGCAGTGTGTGGATGTCCATCGATGCCTCCATAACAGGGAGCTGCATGACTCCACCCCCCTCCAACGGGCTCTCCCCATGGATCACTGTGCCCCCCCACCTTCTGTACAAGTTCTGTGCTTGGTTACTTTCCTCTAATCTATCCACTCTCTTTGACTCTGAAGCTGCTTTTCTATTGACTTTCTACATGTAACAAATCATCTACTATCTTTCTGACTTAATCTATTGGTCGCCATTCATGCTGCCGTTAAACAAAAAATCTTAAATATGTATTTTCTTCTTGCGCATTCTCCAAATCCGTGGAAACCTCTCGTGTGCTGATACACAGCATGGAGACCAGTGAAAACTGCAAAAAACACACCGAACACATACCATACCCATTTGGCCATATGACCTGCGGACTGTAGCAAGAAGAAGAATTGATGTAAGTTCCTGTGAAACTGGTTTCTTAATCTCTGAGTTATTTACTTGGTTAGCAAGGTGTAGAACTGTATCATAGATGATCCAATTTCTTTAAACCAGTGTTTTTTTTCTTCTTCTTTCCACTCTGAAGCAGCAGGTTGACGATATTCCTATTTGTCGATTGATTTTGTTTTCAGGTTGAGCTTTTTGATTTGAATTCCTGTTTACTTCACCAAGTGATATTTCAGGCCTGTGATATAACCCACTATAGCTCTTTCAATATTGTTGATGTGTGAATTGTTCTGACTGAGTTCTGTCCATGTCCCTATGTGTCCCCATAGTTTGTCTCTATGTGTCCCCAATCTCTATAGTGTACCCAGGTCTCCAAAGTGTCCACTTGTCCTTATTACTCTTCCGATCACTACTAACCTTAACCCCTATCCCTATCTTAGATTTACTCTAATCTGAGGGACAACAAGATTTGGACCACACAGGGACCCAAACAGATGGGACCACAGAGACCGGGGACAACATAAAGATGGAGACACGGGGACCACAGAGACGGGGACACATAAAGATGGGACACATAGAGATCGGGGAACACATCAGAGATTGGGGGACACAATAGAGACAGGGACACCAAGACACAAAAGGAACAAAAGAACACAGAGACGGAACACAAAAACAGCGACACATAGAGACGGTTACACATAGAGACGTGTACAAGGGACACATATCAGTATTGGGGCACATACAGATGGGGGCAACACAGATGACACACAGCGACACACAAGACATGAGACACATAGAGATGGGGACACATAGAGACAGGGACACATACAGATGGGGGCATCACAGTAATGACACAATAGAAGATGCGACACTAATGCTGGGACACAATCTAAGATGGGGGCACACAAGATGGACACAGTAGATACCAGGGAACACATAGAGATGGGGACACATACAGATGGGGGCACACGATGGACACATAGAGACGGGGACACATAGAGACCGGGACCCATACAGATGGGGACACATACGGATGGGGGCGACAACTAGATGGACACATAGAGACAGGACACACAGACACAGGGACACATAGAGACAGGAAGGACACATACAGATGGGGGCCACACAGATGGATACACAGCGTCTCGACCCAACAGAGATGGGGAACAACATTAGAGACGGGACACATACAGATGGGGGCACACAGATGGGACCAACATAGAGACGGGGACCCAGAGAGACAGGGACACAATTGGAGACAGGGACAGCGATAGAGACAGGGACACATAAGAGACGGGGACACATACAGAGATGGGGGCACACAGATTGACACCTAGAGACAAGGGAACATAGAGACGAGGACATACAGATGGGGCACACAGATGGACACATAGAGACGGGACGAACATAGAAGACAGGACACATAGAGAGACAGGACACATAGAGACAAGGGACACATAGAGAACGGTGACACATACAGATGGGGGCACACAGATTGACAAACGATAGAGACAGGGACACACACAGAGACAGTGACACATAGAGACGGGACACATACAGATGGGGGCGACACAGATGGACACACAGCGACACACAGAGACGGGACACATGGAACTGGGGAGAACATAGAGACAGGGCCACATACAGATGGGGCACATGCAGATGATGACACATGAGATGGGGACACTATAGAACAGGGAGCACATAGAGATGGGGCACACATGATGGACACCTAGAAGACAGGGACACACATATAGACGGGGCACACACAGAGACAGGGACACATACAGATGGGGGCACACAGAGTGGACACATAGAACAGGGACACCACAGAGACAAGGACACACAGAGGGCCAAGGGACACATAGAGACGAGGGACACATACAGATGGGGCACACAGAGATGGAACACACAGCGGACACAGGACCACAAGAGATGGGCGACAAATCAGAGACGGGGACACATAATAACAAGGGACACATAGTGAACGAGGACACATCCAGATGGGGGGCACAACAGATGGGCAACGGAGAGATTGGGCGCCCACAACAGAAGACAGGGACACTTAGAGACGAGGGCCACAATGAGGGTGACAAAACATAGAGAAACGGGGACACAAGAGCACGGAGGCACTCAACATTGAATCTCACTGATAACTGGATGGCATGCAGATTTCCACCTTCAAGCTGTGGCGTTTTGTTTGTTGTGTTTGTTTGTTTGGGGGGCTTGATATGTACAGATGAATTGTGTGTGTGCCAAAACACTCTGATAACCACATACTCAGATCAGAGTGGAATTCGGCAGTCACAAAAATGGTCGACACGAAGCTTTCATGCTGCTTAGAATGGAATATGTGTAAAGTCCACTATAGAAATTACGACATTGGTTGTTTAGATTTTAAAATGTACAATTTATTTTTTGTAGTTTTATTAAATGTGCATTTGTGTGCAATGTGGTTATTATAGACAGCACTGTGTAATCGTGCTTTTGGGTTGTCAGTGCATCTTTTTTTTCAGCATTGGTTTTTTACTTCACGCGTTTTAATTAGATGAACTAACAGCACATTCACACATGAGACAAGTTGAATTTGGATTAAACTAGACACCGGTGAGTACAAATGATTTGAACAAAGGCGACGGCATTTGATATCTATTCTAAATATGTGGTAATTAACATTATCTTTCTTGTTGTGTACCATGATATTATAAAGAGCCTCTTGTTTTTTTAACTAACATTATGCGAAGAATGGGTTTATGTACATAAACATTTATTATGCTGGTTCGTTCTTGTTGCATGTGATCTCCTTTGTTTGTTTTTCTTCTGTTTGATGATTACATTGTAATCATTTATATATCTCTACGGAGATGTTTAGTAAAAACCGTTCGATTAATCCTCCATCTTCTCGGTGATTGAAACTTGTGTATGTTTTCTGATTTGTCTTTAATGCGGTGTAGTATAGTGTGTAGACATGAATAAATAACAACATCGTGCAGATATGATTGTTTATCCTGATCACAGAACACCTGTTGTCAGCGTATTCCATGTTTGTTGGTAAGTAGTTTAACTCATTGTTTTTTAGAGCCCACAGCCGCATATATAAAGCGTTTGCACGCGAGGCGCACCACCTCATTCTCATCGCCGGTGCCCTCAGCAGACAGGGGACTCTGTTTAACCGTATACTTTTTTTCCCTGTTGCCCGAGTCCCACCAACCACAATCTGGAAAGCCACGATCTCCCAAAACCGAAAGTCACTAGCTAAACACTCCAAATACCAAAGCCACATTTTAGTCAACCCCCCAAAACCTGGAATTCTGGAATATTTACGCAACCCTGTAAAAATTTTTGGAAAAGGGCTGTGCTTGTAATCTTGGTTTAAGATTTTAGTTCAATTCACATCCCCATGTGTGTGGCGCACCTGGCGCGTAGAAGGATGTGCAGGGCATTATCACCAAAAAGGGCGGGGCATGAGGGCAGCAGTCGAACACCTATTAGGGGCTTAAAACAAGGCGCATTGAAAGTTCCTTAGTTTAAGGGGCTATGTCGTAAGCTCGTGAGCCCCTAAACAGGTTTGAGACTGTGCTGCGTCGTGGGAAAGGCGGGGTGTATGAGGATCATCTACAATCGTCCGCAAGTTGCCACATTCAGATATGAAATATCCTATATCTCTTGATGTGATTGAAAAATTTGCCCCTTCACAAGTGGTACCCTACTTTTGTACTACCTACCTGTTAATTGTCACAACGTGGCTCTAAAGTATGATTATTTTTTGTTTGAGGAAGAATTTAATGTGATCTCCGTATTCAGTATGTGCTTGTTCTCTCAGACTAATGATTATTACAATTTAATCATATATTTGAATATGTCATTCATGCTGCGATCTCGATCATTTGTTCACTTAATGACTGCAATTATTTCAGCTTTAAATGTTTGTTTTTTTAAAGTAGTCAAACTTTTAATGGTCTGCTTTTACAATGCCTGACCCTTTTTTTATCCTCATATGATTTTCAAGTTTGTTTGACTACCTTTTGTTGTCATAGAAACTTTGGATAGGGCCATTTTTTTTTCACAGTACACAATGGACAAGATGATTTATTGGGGCAGAGGAGAAGAGTGGTTGGAGTGTGTGGGTGATGTGTGTGCGTGTTTCTACATTGTGTGTAGTGATTTTTCTATGTGTGGTGTGTGTGTGTGTGTTTCTAGTGTAGGTGTGTGTGTGTGTGTGTGTGTATTCTATGTGTGTGTGTGTTCTATTGTAGTGTGTGTTGTGTGTGGTGTTCTATGGTGTGTGTGTTTCATATGTGTGTTGTGTGTGTGTGATGGTTGTGTTTCTTGTGATGTGTGTGTGTGTGTTTTCGATGTATGTGTGTGTGTGTTTCCTATGTGTGTGTGTGTGTGTTCTATGTGTGTATGTTTCCCTATGTGTGTGTGTGTGTTGTGTTTTAATGTGTGTGGGTGTGTGTATTTACTATGTGCCTGTAATCTGTAAAATTGAGGTGTTTTTTTCTCTTTTAATTATCTGTTGTAATTTTTGTTGTGGGTGGTGGTGGGGTGGGTGCTTTGCTGATAAGAGGTTAGACTGATTTGCTTTTTTTCGTTCTTCTTATTTTTATGTTTAAATTCTTGTTATTTTTGTGCAGTTAAAACAGCAACATAAAGATGCGGTATAAGGTCAAGATGTGCCACCCCCCACTGCATTTCCTCCGTTATTCACATTTTCGCTGTGTTTGCCTGTCTTACAAACATGAAGCTGTATTTTTATTAACCTTTCTTAGCAATAAATAACCATTTGGAATACTAACCCTATCCTAAACCTTCCTAGGGCCACATTCTCTACAAATACGGAACTAGTATTAGGGTTAGTAGTCCAAAAAGGTTATTATAGCTAAAAAAGGTTTCACTAAATACAGCTTTCATTATTTGGTAGGAAAGGCTAAAACAGGGAAATGGAATTACAGAAAAATGCAGGGGGGGTGCAACATCTTTGTGCCTTTGACAAAGAATGCATTATGTAATGTTAATAGGCATAGAAGTGTGTGCGTGGTTTGGGAGTGGTTTTCTTTTTTATTCACTGAATTAACTTCAGTCAATAAAACAGCCTGTCCTAGTTTCCAACTTGCCTATAAATACGATGTATATTGTAAATGTGCGTGAAGGTGTGGTTGTTTTTTTGTTTCTCAAGCTGTGACAATTTCACCTAATCAGAGTTCTGCAATGACTTGTAACATACATTTCAAACAATATGCCATAATGTACTGCTAGAACCATGTTTGTTACTCTAGTATCCTCTTGTGCTATCTATTTCACTAGACTCTTATCATTATCTCTTGTTTATGGCATAATGATTCAACATTCAGCGATGCATTCATAATGACCATAGTTCTTATCATTCAGATCATCCTATTTAATGCGTCGTGTTTTGTTTTGGATACAACAATTAATATAAATATTATTGAGGGCATCACATAAAGGTTTGTGGCAATTACTAAAGCTGGATCTGCGCAGTGGTATATTAATTAAGCTTCTCAGCTAATCCCATGCAGTTAACTTCTCTTCTATTTTCTTTTTAACATTGATAGCGAGGTGACGAGCGAGAGAGAGAGCAGAGAGAGAGATACAATCATGTTACCATTTTTTTAGTTGAACTGCCTTGGACATATGGGGATGAATGTTGTTTGAAAACGTTTGCTTGGTTGCGGGCATGGTGATTATTCACTTTGTAACAGTAGTTGGATTTTGCTCAGTTTCCTCTCTGTTAAACCATTTGTTGAAAAGTAATAGAAAGAACGTTTTTATGTTTATTGAGGCAGGGTCTTAATTCTGTGTCTAACGGCTTTTTGCTCGCTTAGGCATTCATTCCATTGCGTAACGTCTTGATATAGGCATGTATTGTTAGAGTATTGGATAGTAAGCACAGGAAAATAGAAATTAAGATGGCTAATCCAAGCAATTATTCTGCATCATTGAATCAATAATCTCATAACGTGAAAAAGAAACTTTATGTATATAACAGAATAGTTATTGCTATAATTTTCAGCTTTTGTGGAAGACAGTTGTAGAGATAAATAGAGGGGGGGGGGGGGGGGGGGGGGGGGGGGGGGGGGGGGGGGGGGTGGGGGGGGGGGGGGGGGGGGGGGGGGGGGGGGGGGGGGGGAGGGGGTGGGGGGGGGGGGGGGGTGGGGGTGGGGGGGGGGATGGGGGGGGGGGGGGGGGGGGGGAGGGGTGGGGGGGGGGGGGGGTGGGGGGGAGGGGGAGAGGGGGGGGCGGGGGGGGGGGGGGGGGGGGGGGGGGGGGGGGGGCGTAGGGGGGTGGGGGGGCGGTGGGGGGGGGCGGGGTGGGGAGATCCTCGAAGTTGACTAGGGTGTTCAAGGGAAAGGAGGTAACATATGCTGACGTAGAAGAGTTGTACCGACCCTCCCCCACACAACGCCCCACCCTCCCCTCCCCTGCATTCTATTCGAACAAAACATAAAACACACAAACACATTGTACAATATGATCGTTGGGGTTTTTTTTTCAAATATTTAAGATGAGGATAATGTAAGACGAGCACAGTAGGATCGAGATATTACTGTATCCCATAAGCGCTTTTACGTCCAACAGGCTGTGCGGGCTATCTGTACTTCGCCCACTTAGCACCGACCTCCTTCATTGCTCACACAGACAGGGAATTTGATCACAGCACAGATACATGGGTGCAACTCCCCAGGAATGAAAAAAAAGAAAGGCTGGGGTCCAGGGACCCATGGCCCCAGCAGGTTACAGGGGCAGAGCCCCGTTGGACGATTCAGAGGGGGCAAGGCAAGAGAGAGAGAGATAACGAGACAAACAGACAGTCAAAATGATAGACAGAGATCAGTTTGAGTCTGATAAGCCTTGTAAAATGACTACATTGCCTTTTGAAAACAAAATAGATGGCACCACCATGCTGTTTTCAAGATTCCCCGAAAGAGACTTCCAAGAAAAAACAACTAAGTTCAAAACGCCCCAAATCACTTGTGGATGACTTGTTTGTGAGGAATTTAAACCAAAAAACGTTCAGTTTCTGGTAATATTAAAAAAACTGATATCAGTGTAAAGAGTAGCACCCATGCTGAGATATTAATCTTGTTTTCTGCAGATTTTCCAACTGAGCGAGATCATCAGCAGTCGTTCTTTCTTTCACCCATCCGACCCAACCGACTCCTTTGTCCCACCCCCCACCCCCCCCCCCCCCCCCCCCCCCCCCCCCCCCCCCCCCACCCCCACCCCCCCCCCCCCCCCCCATAGGAGCGGAAGCCATTTTATAGTGTTACTTCTTGATGGTGATGGTTTGATTAGTAGTTTGTTATTATCAGTATTTACTGCAGTAATTGGGTTTATTTATTTTTGTGTGATTATGTGACTATGTTCCATCATTCTGAGTTGTCGTTTTACATTGAGAGATTTGTTTTGAGTTGAAGTGTATCTTTGGCGATTGAAATGGAAAACAAAGGGTCCCCTGTTTATGATACAAGATATCTGTGCTTCCTAATTCATGTCAATAAACTATATTCTGAATTCATAACAAAATCGTGTGTGATTCACTGGCATGGGCATATTTTCAAAAAACCTGAGCATTGCAATTTTCTGTAGTAGTAACCTCTTCTACTATCATAGTACAGTAGAACCTCTGTTATAAGACCTTAACAAATCACCCAGAATGAGGTCTTATAAGGGAGGTAATTTTGATACTTACAAAGAAGGGCAATGTCTCAGAGAAGTAGGTCTTATGTAGGAGGGAGTCTTACAATGGGAGGTCTTATAATGGAGGTTCCACTGTATCAGTAATAATATACCTTTTAAAAAACTTGAAGCGATTCTGTGCAGTGGTCCAAAAGATATTGCGTGTACAAGAGAAACAAAAAAAATGCAGCCAAGTTGTAAAAACATCCCCCCTCACATTGGAAATGTTCACTGAGAAGCAACATTCTGCCATTCTTGGGAAATGGATAGGGTTAGGATCAGCCTAGGATTATATCGTAAACTGAAAAACTGAAAGAACCTGACTTTGAGACCTGACTTTGAGATGCCGTAAACGTGTGTGTGTGCTCTAATGTACAACTTTGCTGAAAATGCATGTTGCTGGATAACATGACAACATCTTGCATCTGATCATTGTGCGTTAAGTGGCTCACGTTTCTGAAACTGAATAAATGTTAATTTGTAGGCAAAGATAAAGAAAGCCACACACTTACGTATTTGACGGACTATAAGGTGATACTTTTCCCCCAGACTCGGACCCCTGCGCCGTATAATGTGACTGATGATATAGTAAGAAAATGCATGGGTGCTCCTGGGAAATTTCAAAAATCCTGCAAGGGGGCGGCCCCGGCAGAGTGCAGGGGCAGCACACACACACACACATTTACTGCTCTTTTTTCACCCCTCTAGACTAGTACAAGTGCTACATTCCTTTGAATATAGCAAATGCTTATATAGGCCTTTTTTATTGTACAAGTTTGTGTGTGTAAGAAAATCGTTGTTTCTCAAATTCTCATAATCCGGCGACGCTGGCTCTAGGCAATTTAAAAATCCTGCAATTCAGGACATCCTGCAAGGAGTATCCATAGAAAATATGTGATGCAGCACAGGAAAACAAGGCTAAAGTCGGGCAGCCACAAGAGACAGAAAGAGAGAAAGAGAGAAAGAGAGATTTGATTGATTTTAAAAATTAAAAAAACTATTAGAGATAGATGAATTCTGTTTTTTGCCTGTTAATCTGTTGTCTCTGGCCTTTCTGAAAAATATGAATAAGTCAAAAGTGATCATTTACGACATTAGCCTTGTTTTCCTGTGCTGCATCACATATAATGACGAAACCTTAAAGTTGTGTAAAAAATGGGGGGGGGTGGACCTTATAATAAGGTGTGCCTTATAGTCCGGAAAATGAATAGATGCCAAGTACGGAAGCAGTCACTTTTTTTTTAGTGTCGATTCTTGAATTTCTTCAGTGTTGAGAACCATTTTATTATTTCAATTCATGTGTATCAAAAGAGCCTCACTACGATGATAAAAGCATAACACAACACACATTTTCAGTTCACTTCAGGTTGCTCAGTGTTCAGAAGCATTTTATTATTTCAATTCATGTGTATCAAAAGAGCCTCACTACGATGATAAAAGCATAACACAACACACATTTTCAGTTCACTTCAGGTTGCTCAGTGTTCAGAAGCATTTTATTGTTTCAGTTCATGTGTATCAAAAGAGCCTCACTACGATGATAAAAGCATAACACAACACACATTTTCAGTTCATTTCAGGTTGCTCAGTGTTCAGAAGCATTTTATTATTTCAGTTCATGTGTATCAAAAGAGCCTCACTACGATGATAAAAGCATAACAACACACATTTTCAGTTCACTTCAGGTTGCTCAGTGTTCAGAAGCATTTCATTATTTTGATTTACACGTACCAAAAGAGCATCTTAATGGATCAAGTGCGGTAATCGTGAGTGTGTCTTAGACAGTTAACACAGGTAGTAACTTTGTAAATTAGAAGAAACTGACGAAACAATTGGCTGTTTATACTACCGTAATTTTCGGGTTATAAGGCAGCCGGCTATCCTCAATTCTAGCTCCTTTCAGTTAGCAACTTTTCGAAGGCGCTGTCCCTTCCCTTCCCTTCTTTCCCCACTGACCAATCTAATTTTAAGGCGATATTTTTTTTCTCCAATTTCGACCTATGCGCCTAATAAACAAGGGCGCCCTATTAGTGAACAAAATCGTGAGAAGAGAGGCAACGATTGCCGTGTTCAGTACACAGTCTACTGTGAGTCACAACATCGAAAGTGGTAACGAGTCGCCGATACGACGAATACTCACGCTAAAATGCTTCAAAAGCCCTATTATCGTCCGAGATACCGTCCAACAGCAATGGCATAATTCTATCAGTTTTCGGCAACAAAAGTCCAAATACAACAACAGGAAGTCGCACAAACGGAAGTTCGATTATTTGAAAGGGGAGCCAACTCTCGTTTATGACAGCAATAATGGTGGTCAGCAAGCGTTTACAGGACGCGTACGGGCTTCAAAGTTTGACTTTCTTTTGCGAGGTGTGTATATCGCCTTATAAACGAGAGCGCCTTTTATTTTGTCAGATTTTTCTTGAAAATTGCCCTATTCGCCTTATACACACAAGTGCCTAATGGTCCGAAAAAATACGGTAATTTATGTGTTACTACCCGCGTTAACTGTTTAAGATGCACTCCTGATTACTGTACTAGGTTCACTTTGTTCATTCACTTCTAAGGCCGTGCACACATTAGACGCGGAAGTTACGCACAGAAACCCATCAATAAGTAAAAGAAAGAAGGAAAAAATTTATACGGATTAGAGGGAATACAGACACATGCGCTTATTTTTGTCCTTCGTTCTTTTACTTATTTACGGATTGCGCGTGGGATTTCTTCGTCTACTGTGTATGCGGCCTAAGAAGACAATTATCAATGGAATGAAAAACGGGATTCAACACAAAGCATGTTCATTTCATAGTAAAACTTAGCATACATGATTTGGTCAAGGTCAAACAAACAGCAAACCCTTCCCATTTTCTATTTTCTAAATGTAAGGCCGACTTCATCTTCGATACGCTGTGTAAATAGAAAACAGTCGATCAAACAAATTGAAGCATGATGAGAATGGAGAAATGCCCTGTTGCCATACCCGTGTCCTCTCTCACTCGCCCTACCATCCCACTTCATTTTAACCCCTTGACTGCCAGAGAAAATTAAAGAAAAATGCCATCTTAACATCATACAGTATTTATTAGGTATTAGGTATTACATACTTTATAGTCACAGAGTTGCTTCCACCTGGAGAGTGCATCGCAGCCAGAGGCACACCACCCTTTTTTCTTTTTTTTGGCATGCGATTTTTATATGGCGCTAAATCTTGATAAAAATCAAATCGAAGCACACACACACGTTAACCATTCATAACGCATTTAAACAAAGATGAACAAGAAGATAACACACACACATTTGAGAAATGGTCCTAAAGGCAAGAAAGAGGAGGGAAAGAGAGAAAGAGCTTCAATGACGCGGAAACAGGTGGGTTTTGAGGTTTGATTTGAAAGCAGAGAGGGTCGGTCGCTGACGGAGGGAGAGAGGAAGTTTGTTCCAGGAAGTCGGTCCTGAAACAGCAAAAGAGCGCCGACCAACAGTTGAAAGCTTATACTACCTAGGGATCTGGAGAGATAGAGGGTCAGAAATTGAACGTAATGTGCTAGCTGGCGTATAAATGGAAATATTGTAGCAGAGATAAGATGGAGCAGCTTGATGGGTAGATTTGTAATAAAGAGTGTTTAGTTTATACAGTCGACCCCCTCACGAACGGCCCTCTGATTTACGACCTCCCTTCTTT
Organism: Phymorhynchus buccinoides; assembly: GCA_017654935.2. Classification (NCBI taxonomy): domain Eukaryota; kingdom Metazoa; phylum Mollusca; class Gastropoda; order Neogastropoda; family Raphitomidae; genus Phymorhynchus; species Phymorhynchus buccinoides. The sequence continues at coordinate 52,376,740 of CM065690.1, forward strand.
TAAGACCAAAATATGAATGACGGATCTTTTTTCTTCAAAACTTGCCTCCTCATTTACGACTCCCCCTCTAACGCGTTTTACGACCGTAAATCTTGTTGATTTTACAACCGATGCAACACATTGACAATTATCAGTCGCAAAAACGTATATCTATCCTTCTCGGCCTCAGTTCAAGCCACTGTTGTTAGCCAATGACAATCTCGCGAGGGTCCGATCTCGCGAGATTTCTCTGCGCTAATTCAAGCCGCGCTACTCCGGATGTTTCATTCAAGAATGGCGGAGAAAGCACAGTGTAGCGATGTGGGTAAAAAAAAAGGAAACGTGTGACGCTCACTCTTGAGCAAAGGGTGAAAGTAGTGAGGAGACATATGCTTGTGCTGTGCGTCATATACGGTGTAGTGAGTGCATTGTTTTGGTCACCCCTGATTTAAGACCCCCCTCTTTTACGACCGATTTTTCAAGATTTTTTGAAGGTCTTAAAAGAGGGGGTCGACTGTACTCAATTCTGTCTGTGACAGGTAGCCAGTGTAAAGAACGGAGAAGAGGGCTGACATGATCAAAAAAAAGGTCACACACATAGTAATGTTCTCATCCCTAGCTGTTGCATTTGTACCATAGTGTTCAAGTGCTTCGGCTGTTGGGATGATCCCTGGAGTCTTTAAGCCAGGGTGAGACAACTACAACAACGTAATGGTAACAGTCAAAACTAGCATTCACACAACACTCTCAAATCTACATCCCGCAATGCATGCGAACAACAGCAGGGAAATCAAACGTGGATTACATATATAGAATTCATACATTATCTCGCAGAATACACTGAATTGGAATGAAGAGTCAGTCATAAAAGCAACACACACGCACGCGCAATGAAAAAAAAAGAAAACATTGTCTACACTGCCGCTGGCTACTTATCAATTTGGTTCAAACTAGGCAGTGAAACTCTCCCTGCTCTCATTAACCTTTTACTGCCGTGGGTTTTCATGTGCGCAAAACGCTCAGGTCAGACTTGCTGTAAGTCCCCATCCAAAGTTCAGTTTGATCTTTTCCCATCAAACTGGAAAGAAAGGTCGAGGCTGGGATTCAAAGCCCATGTCACTCATGCACTGAAATTGGCAGGCCACCTTCCTTCTTTTCCAGGGACAATATCATTTGATAACACTTTCTAAAAGCTTTAATACACAAATCAACATTTGACTAGTCATATGACATTATTTTATTATGTTGGAAGAAAAAACAACCCCAAAAAACCACCACCCCAAAAAAAACCTTGCGTGTCTTTTTTAAAGGGTTTCAATAATAAGCACACACCAAAAAAAAGGGAAAAAAAAAGTTATAGAATTTAAACAAATGATTGTGCATAAGAATTCATAACTCATGTGCCTTCCTTTTTCCCCATCACTTTCACTTTTTCTTTTTTGTTTCCCAATTATGGTTTTGTTGGTTTTTTGTTTTGGTACAGTGGAACCTCCCTTATAAGACCTTCAAAAATCATCCAAAAATGAGGTCTTATAAGGGAGGGGTCTTATAAGGGAGGTAATTTTAATACTTACAAAGAAGGGCAATGTCTCGAGAAGTAGGTCTTAAGTGGGAGGGAGTCTTAATAATGGGAGGTCTTATAAGGGAGGTTCCACTGTTAACTAGTAATATCAATGGAAGGAATGTGCAATACACAAACGGATCCTCACATGTTAGGCAACATACTTGAAGCCCATGCAATCATACAAGTACAAACCTCTATTACAGCGGAACATCCCTTATAAGACCTCCCATTATAAGACTCCCTCCCACATAAGACCTACTTCTCTGAAACATTGCCCTTCTTTGTAAGTGTTAAAATGACCTCCCTAATAAGACCCCTCCCTTATAATACATCATTTTGGATGATTTTTAAAGGTCTTATAAGGGAGGTTCCACTGTATAAGACTTCCAAGACGTCAGGAAAAATCGGCCTTTAATTGGAGGGGTCTTATAATGGAGGTCAGTTTTATACCCCCCAAAATTTAAAAAAAAAAAATTATACTCAAAACTCGAGTTAGAATATTTTCTTACTACAGTGGAACCTCTACACACCATTCTTACGTTGATCCAAAAGGTACTGCAGTCTATTTTTTCATCTCCCTTATAAGACCTTCAAAAATCATCCAAAATGAGGTCTTATAAAGGAGGGGTCTTATAAGGGAGGTACTTTTAATACTTACAAAGAAGGGCAATGTCTCAGAGAAGTAGGTCTTTATGTGGGAGGGAGTCTTATAATGGGATGTCTTATAAGGGAGGTTCCACTGTATTTTCATCAGTCACATTATAAGGCGCAGGGGTCTCAGTCTGGGGGGGGAAAGTATCGCCTTGTAGTCCGTAAAATAGGGTCCACGCATACTGTCACTGGGTGTAGGCCAGAATGCACTGTCAGCCTTGTTAATTCCTTGTGTGGCATAGTACCTTCTGGCTTTAACACCACAATTTGTGATACAAGGTCCCCCAGCCTTTGGCCATAATCATTCATTGCTTTTCTCTGACATATAATCAACTACATGTATGCATCAAACAACACAATCAAGCTGCAGCAAATTCAAGGTACCATATTTTACGGACTAATAAGGCGATACTTTTTCCCCAGACTGAGACCCCTGCGCCTTATAATATGACTGAATAAAATAGTAAGAAAATGTAACAAAATCTGAATTTTGAGTAAAATTATATAAAAAATTTTTTAGGTGTGTGTGTGTGTGCCTTATAATCAGATAATAATCATAATAATAATAAACGGATATTTACATAGCGCTTTTTATCGAGCACAAAGCGCTTTACAATCAGCATTGAAACACTCACACACAGACACACACACACGCACAACAGAAACACACGCATGCATACGTGCACGCACGAGAGTGAACGCGTTCTTGCACACAGACATACACACATTTCATCAAACACACAGAAAACCACATTCTCACTGAAACGCACACAAATTTACAAAAACATACACTTGTACAAACACGCGCACACACGCACACAATGATGTGCCTTATAGTCTGAAAAATATGGAAATCATTCATTGCTTTTCTCTAACATATCAAATACATGTATGCATCAAACAACACATCAAAATGCATCAAATTCAATGTTATTTGTTACTCAAACAATCCGTGTAATGACTCAAAAAGGATGAAAATAAAAAAGAACCCAACCACCTTTCTTTCTCACAAATCAACCAACTACAAAACCCACACGCTACACCATAAACCCACAGCTGAGTACGCTCTATATTTTGGGGCAACTTTGGCACTCCCACAAAGATTCCATGACAGAACAACAACAACAAAACCACCGAAAAGCGCACAAGCTTCTAAATGATAGTAAAGCATTCAATGAATTTGATTCTACCAGACCATGATTAAAGAAATGTTAATCGTTACCATGATGGCACTTAAATCAGGCCTACAGGGACCTAAAGGCATCAAACGGGTTGGTTTTTTTGCTCAACAGATCATCTGTATTTGTATAATTATGTGTAGAGATCATTTGTTGGCTAAATAAAATCCAATGACTATTGTTCACGACGCGCAGTTTGATTGTTGAAATTCTTGTGTTTGAATCTTAAAAGACCCACGCATTGATCTACGTGTCAAAATCACGGGTTTCACTTCACGTGTTTTCCCTCTTACAGCTGGGTAAGAAATCTTGTTCTGAACACCCGTGTTTGACTCTCATTCAAATGTTCCCAAATTGAAAACAAAACATCATTTTTAAAAAGCAGCCTCAATTTAAACTTGGGGGACCCTTTGTATTTGGGTCAAATCTACCCAGAAAAAAGCCAAGGGAGTTAATCGTGGTGCTGTCAGTTGTGTTTGCTTTACAGAAGGCAACAGCATACAAAAAGAGATAAACCCTGACTTCGTCCGTCTACAGTGTATTGCGTCTCAAAATCACTGTGACGGACTTAAGCAGGGTTTACTCTCTTTGATGCTGTATGCCCTTCCTTAAAAGACACAATGACAGCACCACGATTAAACTCCCTTGGGTTTTTGTCTGGCGTAGCTGTGGCACCGATACATAGACGAGATGTCCCCAACTTCGAAATTGCAGGCTACTCTTATAATATGATGTTGTGTCGTTTTTAATTTGGGGGACATTTTGAGGTGTCATGGGAGTCAAACCATGTGTCAAAAACAAGATTTCTTACCAGCTATAAGCAGGGAAAACACGTAAAAAAAAACCGTGATTTTTTGACACGTGACCTGCTGGGTCTTTAAGATTCCAACACAAGATTCAACACAAACTGGCGTGAACAATAGTCATTGGATTTTATTTAGCCAACAAATGATCTCTACACATAATTATACAAATACAGATGATCTGTTGAGCAAAAAAACCAACCCGTTTGATGCCTTTAGGTCCCTGTAGGCCTGATTTAAGTGCCATCATGGTAACGATTAACATTTCTTTAATCATGGTCTGGTAGAATCAAATTCATTGAATGCTTTACTATCATTTAGAAGCTTGTGCGCTTTTCGGTGGTTTTGTTGTTGTTGTTCTGTCATGGAATCTTTGTGGGAGTGCCAAAGTTGCCCCAAAATATAGAGCGTACTCAGCTGTGGGTTTATGGTGTAGCGTGTGGGTTTTGTAGTTGGTTGATTTGTGAGAAAGAAAGGTGGTTGGGTTCTTTTTTATTTTCATCCTTTTTGAGTCATTACACGGATTGTTTGAGTAACAAATAACATTGAATTTGATGCATTTTGATGTGTTGTTTGATGCATACATGTATTTGATATGTTAGAGAAAAGCAATGAATGATTTCCATATTTTTCAGACTATTATAAGGCACATCATTGTGTGCGCGTGTGCGCGTGTTTGTACAAGTGTATGTTTGAGTAAGTTTGTGTGCGTTTCAGTGATAATGTGTTTTCTGTGTGTTTGATGAAATGTGTGTGATATGTCTGTGCAAGAACGCGTGCACAAGAGTGCGTTCACTCTCGTGCTTGCACGTACATTGCGTGTGTTTCTGTTTCTGCGTGTGTGTCTGCATGTGAGTGTTTTCAATGCTGATTGTAAAGCGCTTTGTGCTCGATAAAAAGCGCTATATAAATAAGTTTTTTATGCTTATTGTAAATATCCGTTTATTATTATTATGATTATTATCTGATTATAAGGCACACACACACACACCTAAAAAATTTTTTATATAATTTTACTCAAAATTCAGATTTTGTTACATTTTCTTACTATATTATCAGTCATATTATAAGGCCGCAGGGGTCTCAGTCTGCGGGGGAAAAAGTATCGCCTTATAGTCCGTAAAATATGGTACCTTGAATTTGCTGCAGCTTGATTGTGTTGTTTGATGCATACATGTAGTTGATTATATGTCAGAGAAAAGCAATGAATGATTATGGCCAAAGGCTGGGGGACCTTGTATCACAAATTGTGGTGTTAAAGCCAGAAGGTACTATGCCACACAAGGAATTAACAAGGCTGACAGTGCATTCTGGCCTACACCCAGTGACAGTATGCGTGGACCCTATTTTACGGACTACAAGGCGATACTTTCCCCCCCCAGACTGAGACCCCTGCGCCTTATAATGTGACTGATGAAATACAGTGGAACCTCCCTTATAAGACATCCCATTATAAGACTCCCTCCCACATAAGACCTACTTCTCTGAGACATTGCCCTTCTTTGTAAGTATTAAAAGTATCTCCCTTATAAGACCCCTCCCTTATAAGACCTCATTTTGGATTATTTTTGAAGGTCTTATAAAGGAGATGAAAAATAGACTGCAGTACCTTTTGGATCAACGTAAGAATGGTGTTTTGTAGAGGTTCCACTGTAGTAAGAAAATATTCTAACTCGAGTTTTTGAGTATAATTTTTTTTTTTTTTAAAATTTTGGGGGGTATAAAACTGACCTCCATTATAAGACCCCTCCAATTAAAGGCCGATTTTTCCTGACGTCTTGGAAGTCTTATACAGTGGAACCTCCCTTATAAGACCTTTAAAAATCATCCAAAATGATGTATTATAAGGGAGGGGTCTTATAAGGGAGGTAATTTTAACACTTACAAAGAAGGGCAATGTCTCAGAGAAGTAGGTCTTTATGTGGGAGGGAGTCTTATTAATGGGAGGTCTTATAAGGGATGTTCCGCTGTAATAGAGGTTTGTACTTGTATGATTGCATGGGCTTCAAGTATGTTGCCTAACATGTGAGGATCCGTTTGTGTATTGCACATTCCTTCCATTGATATTACTAGTTAACAGTGGAACCTCCCTTATAAGACTCCCTTTTACCCCTTCCCGTTATAAGACTCCCTCCCACTTAAGACCTACTTCTCGGAGACATTGCCCTTCTTTTGTAAGTATTAAAATTACCTCCCTTATAAGACCCCTCCCTTAAAGACCTCATTTTGGATGATTTTTGAAGGTCTTATAAAGGGAGGTTCCACTGTACCAAAACAAAAAACCAACAAAACCATAATTGGGAAACAAAAAAGAAAAAGTGAAAGTGATGGGGAAAAAGGAAGGCACATGAGTTATGAATTCTTATGCACAATCATTTGTTTAAATTCTATAACTTTTTTTTTCCCTTTTTTTTGGTGTGTGCTTATTATTGAAACCCTTTAAAAAAGACACGCAAGGTTTTTTTTGGGGTGGTGGTTTTTTGGGGTTGTTTTTTCTTCCAACATAATAAAATAATGTCATATGACTAGTCAAATGTTGATTTGTGTATTAAAGCTTTTAGAAAGTGTTATCAAATGATATTGTCCCTGGAAAAGAAGGAAGGTGGCCTGCCAATTTCAGTGCATGAGTGACTGGGTTTGAATCCCAGCCTCGACCTTTCTTTCCAGTTTGTTTCTGGGAAAAGATCAAACTGAACTTGGATGGGGACTTACAGCAAGTCTGACCTGAGCGTTTTGCGCACATGAAAACCCACGGCAGTAAAAGGTTAATGAGAGCAGGGAGAGTTTCACTGCCTAGTTTGAACCAAATTGATAAGTAGCCAGCGGCAGTGTAGACAATGTTTTCTTTTTTTTTCATTGCGCGTGCGTGTGTGTTGCTTTTATGACTGACTCTTCATTCCAATTCAGTGTATTCTGCGAGATAATGTATGAATTCTATATATGTAATCCACGTTTGATTTCCCTGCTGTTGTTCGCATGCATTGCGGGATGTAGATTTGAGAGTGTTGTGTGAATGCTAGTTTTGACTGTTACCATTACGTTGTTGTAGTTGTCTCACCCTGGCTTAAAGACTCCAGGGATCATCCCAACAGCTGAAGCACTTGAACACTATGGCACAAATGCAACAGCTAGGGATGAGAACATTACTTGTGTGTGTGACCTTTTTTTTGATCATGTCAGCCCTCTTTTCTCCGTTCTTTTACACTGGCTACCTGTCACAGACAGAATTGAGTAGTACAGTCGACCCCCTCTTTTAAGACCTTCAAAAAATCTTGAAAAATCGGTCGTAAAAGAGGGGGGTCTTAAATCAGGGGTGACCAAAACAATGCACTCACTACACCGTATATGACGCACAGCACAAGCATATGTCTCCTCACTACTTTCACCCTTTGCTCAAGAGTGAGCGTCCAACACGTTTCCAAAATGTTTTTTTTTTACCCACATCGCTACACTGTGCTTTCTCCGCCATTCTTGAATGAAACATCCGGAGTAGCGCGGCTTGAATTAGCGCAGAGAAATCTCGCGAGATCGGACCCTCGCGAGATTGACATTGGCTAACAACAGTGGCTTGAACTGAGGGCCGAGAAGGATAGATATACGTTTTTGCGACTGATAATTGTCAGAATGTGTTTGCATCGGTTGTAAAATCAACAAGATTTACGGTCGCAAAACGCGTTAGAGGGGGAGTTCGTAAATGAGGAGGCAAGTTTTGAAGAAAAAAGATCCGTCATTCATATTTCGGTCTTAAAAGAAGGGAGGTCGTAAATCAGAGGGCCGTTCGTGAGGGGGTCGACTGTATAAACTAAACACTCTTTATTACAAATCTACCCATCAAGCTGCTCCATCTTATCTCTGCTACAATATTTCCATTTATACGCCAGCTAGCACATTACGTTCAATCTCCGACCCTCTATCTCTCCAGATCCCCAAGGTATAAGCTTTCAACTGTTGGTCGGCGCTCTTTTGCTGTTTCAGGACCAACCTCCTGGAACAAACTTCCTCTCTCCCTCCTCGTCAGCGACCGACCCTCTCTGCTTTCAAATCAAACCTCAAAACCCACCTGTTTCCGCGTCATTGAAGCTCTTTCTCTCTTTCCCTCCTCTTTCTTGCCTTTAGGACCATTTCTCAAATGTGTGTGTGTTTACGGGGGGGTTTCTTGTTCTTTCTTTGTTTAAAATGCGTTATGAATGGTTAACGGTGTGTGTGCACTTCGATTTGATTTTTTATCAAGATTTAGCGCCATATAAAAATCGCATGCCCCAAAAAAAAGAAAAAAGGGTGGGGCGCCTCTGGCTGCGATGCACTCTCCAGGTGGAAGCAACTCTGTGAACTATAAAGTATGTAATACCTAATACCTAATAAATACTGTATGATGTTAAGATGCATTTTTCTTTAATTTTCTCTGGCAGTCAAGGGGTTAAAATGAAGTGGGATGGTAGGGCGAGTGAGAGAGGACACGGGTATGGCAACAGGGCATTTCTCCATTCTCATCATGCTTCAATTTGTTTGATCGACTGTTTTCTATTTACACAGCGTATCGAAGATGAAGTCGGCCTTACATATAGAAAATGGGAAGGGTTTGCTGTTTGTTTGACCTTGACCAAATCATGTATGCTAAGTTTTACTATGAAATGAACATGCTTTGTGTTGAATCCCGTTTTTCATTCCATTGATAATTGTCTTCTTAGGCCGCATACACAGTAGACGAAGAAATCCCACGCGCAATCCGTAAATAAGTTTTTTCAAAGAACACGAAGGACACAAAATAAGCGCATGTGTCTGTATTCCCCTCTAATTCCGTATATAATTTTTTCCTTCTTTCTTTTACTTATTGATGGGTTTCTTTGGTGGGTTTCTAGTGCGTAACTTCCGCGTCTAATGTGTGCACGGCCTTAGAAGTGAATGAACAAAGTGAACCTAGTACAGTAATCAGGAGTGCATCTTAAACAGTTAACGCGGGGTAGTAACACATAAATTACCGTATTTTTTCGGACCATTAGGCACGGTGGGTTTTGTGTGTATAAGGCGATTAGGGCAATTTTCAAGAAAAATCTGAAAAAAAGGCGCTCTCGTTTATACACGGCGATACACACCTCGCAAAAGAAAGTCAAACTTCGAAGCCCGTACGCGTCCGTTAAACGCTTGCTGACCACCATTATTGCTGTCATAAACGAGAGGTTGGCTCCCCTTTCAAATCATCGAACCTCCGTTTGTGCGTACTTCCTGTTGTTGTATTTGGACTTTTGTGGGTGAAAACTGATGGAATTATGCCATTGCTGTTGGACGGTATCTCGGACGATAATAGGGATTTTGAAGCATTTTTATCGTGATTATTCGTCGTATCGGCGACTCGTTACCTTTTTCAATGTTGTGACTCACAGTAGACTGTACTGAGCACAGCGATCGTTGCCTCTCTTCTTGCGATTTTGTTCACTAATAGGGCGCCCTTGTTTATTAGGCGCATAGGTCGAAATTGGAGAAAAAAAATATCGCCTTAAAATTAGATTGGTCAGTGGGGAAAGAAGGGAAGGGAAGGGACAGCGCCTTCGAAAAGTTGCTAACTGAAAGGAGCTAGAATTGAGGATAGCCGGCTGCCTTATAACCCGAAAATTACGGTAGTATAAACAGCCAATTGTTTCGTCAGTTTCTTCTAATTTACAAAGTTACTACCTGTGTTAACTGTCTAAGACACACTCACGATTACCGCACTTGATCCATTAAGATGCTCTTTTGGTACGTGTAAATCAAAATAATGAAATGCTTCTGAACACTGAGCAACCTGAAGTGAACTGAAAATGTGTGTTGTTATGCTTTTATCATCGTAGTGAGGCTCTTTTGATACACATGAACTGAAATAATAAAATGCTTCTGAACACTGAGCAACCTGAAATGAACTGAAAATGTGTGTTGTGTTATGCTTTTATCATCGTAGTGAGGCTCTTTTGATACACATGAACTGAAACAATAAAATGCTTCTGAACACTGAGCAACCTGAAGTGAACTGAAAATGTGTGTTGTGTTATGCTTTTATCATCGTAGTGAGGCTCTTTTGATACACATGAATTGAAATAATAAAATGCTTCTGAACACTGAGCAACCTGAAGTGAACTGAAAATGTGTGTTGTGTTATGCTTTTATCATCGTAGTGAGGCTCTTTTGATACACATGAATTGAAATAATAAAATGGTTCTCAACACTGAAGAAATTCAAGAATCGACACTAAAAAAAAAGTGACTGCTTCCGTACTTGGCATCTATTCATTTTCCGGACTATAAGGCACACCTTATTATAAGACACCCCCCCCCCATTTTTTTACACAACTTTAAAGGTTTCGTCATTATATGTGATGCAGCACAGGAAAACAAGGCTAATGTCGTAAATGATCACTTTTGACTTATTCATATTTTCAGAAAGGCCAGAGACAACAGATTAACAGGCAAAAAACAGAATTCATCTATCTCTAATAGTTATTTTTAATTTTTTCAATCAATCAAATCTCTCTTTCTCTCTCTCTCTTTCTGTCTCTTGTGGCTGCCCGACTTTAGCCTTGTTTTCCTGTGCTGCATCACATATTTTTCTATGGATACTCCTTGCAGGATGTCCTGAATTGCAGGATTTTTTAAATTGCCTAGAGCCAAGCGTCGCTGGATTATGAGAATTTGAGAAACAACGATTTTCTTACACACACAAACTTGTACAATAAAAAGGGCCTATATAAGCATTTGCTATATTTCAAAGGAATGTAGCACTTGTACTAGTCTAGAGGGGTGAAAAAAGAGCAGTAAATGTGTGTGTGTGTGTGCTGCCCCTGCACTCCGCCGGGGCCGCCCCCTTGCAGGATTTTTGAAGTTTTCCAGGAGCACCCATGCATTTTCTTACTATATCATCAGTCACATTATAAGGCGCAGGGGTCCGAAGTCTGGGGAAAAAAAAAGTATCACCTTATAGTCCGTCAAATACGTAAGTGTGTGGCTTTCTTTATCTTTGCCTACAAATTAACATTTATTCAGTTTCAGAAACGTGAGCCACTTAACGCACAATGATCAGATGCAAGATGTTGTCATGTTATCCAGCAACATGCATTTTCAGCAAAGTTGTACATTAGAGCACACACACACGTTTACGGCATCTCAAAGTCAGGTTCTTTCAGTTTTACGATAATAACCCTAGGCTGATCCTAACCCTATCCCAAGAATGGCAGAATGTTGCTTCTCAGTGAACATTTCCAATGTGAGGGGGGATGTTTTTACAACTTGGCTGCATTTTTTTTGTTTCTCTGTACACGCAATATCTTTTGGACCACTGCACAGAATCGCTTCAAGTTTTTTAAAAGGTATATATTACTGATACAGTGGAACCTCCATTACAAGACCTCCCATTATGACTCCCTCCTACATAAGACCTACTTCTCTGAGACATTGCCCTTCTTTGTAAGTATCAAAATTACCTCCCTTATAAGACCTCATTCTGGGTGATTTGTTAAGGTCTTATAACAGAGGTTCTACTGTACTATGATAGTAGAAGAGGTTACTACTACAGAAAATTGCAATGCTCAGGTTTTTTGAAAATATGCCCATGCCAGTGAATCACACACGATTTTGTTATGAATTCAGAATATAGTTTATTGACATGAATTAGGAAGCACAGATATCTTGTATCATAAACAGGGGACCCTTTGTTTTCCATTTCAATCGCCAAAGATACACTTCAACTCAAAACAAATCTCTCAATGTAAAACGACAACTCAGAATGATGGAACATAGTCACATAATCACACAAAAATAAATAAACCCAATTACTGCAGTACAATACTGATAATAACAAACTACTAATCAAACCATCACCATCAAGAAGTAACACTATAAAATGGCTTCCGTTCCTTATGGGGGGGGGGGGTGGGGGGGGGGGGCAAAGGGGGGGGGGTTCAAAGGGGTCGGTGGGGTGGATGGTGGAAAGAACGACTGCTGATGATCTCGCTCAGTTGGAAAATCTGCAGAAAACAAGATTAATATCTCAGCATGGGTGCTACTCTTTACACTGATATCAGTTTTTTTAATATTACCAGAAACTGAACGTTTTTTGGTTTAAATTCCTCCAAACAAGTCATCCACAAGCGATTTTGGGGCGTTTTGAACTTGGTTGTTCTACCATGGAAGTCTCTGGTTAACTTGAAAACAGCATGGTGATGCCATATTTGTTTTCAAAGGCAATGTAATCATTTTATAAGGCTTATCAGACTCAAATTATTTCTGTCCATCATTTCGACTGTCTGTCTGTCTCGTTATCTCTCTCTTCTTAAGTTGCCCCCCTGAATCGTCCAACGGGGCTCTGCCCCTGTACCCTGCCGGGGCCATGGGTCCCTGGACCCCTGTCTTTCATTTTTTTTGTCATTCTGGGGAGTTGCACCCATGTATCTGTGCTGTGATCAAATTCCCTGTCTGTGTGAGCAATGAAGGAGGTGGTGCTAAGTGGGCGAAGTACAGATAGCCCGCACAGCCCTAGTTGGACTTTAAAAGTTATGGGATACATTAATATCTCCATCCTCTGCTGCTCTTCTCTACTTATCCTCTACTTTAAAATTGAAAAAAAAACCCATTCATTATTGTACAATTTTTGTGTGTTTTATGTTTTTTAATAAAGCAAGGGGAGGGAGGGTGGGGCGTGTGGGTGGGGTCTGGACAACTCTTTCTACGTCAGCATATGTTACTCCTTCCCTTGAACACCTAGCACTTCGAGGATCTCCCCCCCCCCCCCCCCCCCCCCCCCCCCCCCCCCCCCCCCCCCCCCCCCCCCCCCCCCCCCCCCCCCCCCTTATTTTTCTCTCTACAACTGTCTTCCAAAAGCTAAATTATAGCAAAACTATTCTGTTATTCCATAAGTTTCTTTTTCCTTTCTGAGATATTGATTCAATGATGAAGAAAATGTTGGCTAGCACTTACATTTTCTTTTTCCTGCTTACTACCAATACTATAACAATACAGCCTATACAAACTTACGCAATGGAATGAATGCCTAAGCGAACAAAAGCCAGACACAGACATAAGACCCTGCCTCAATAAACATCAAACGTTTCTTTCTATTTACTTTCAACAATGGTTTACAGAGAGGAAACTAGCAAAATCACACTGTTACAAAGTGAATAATCACCATGCCCGCAACCAACAAACTTTTCAAACAACATTCATCCCCATATGTCCAAGGCATTCAACTTAAAACTGGTTAACATTGATGTATCTCTCTCTCTCTCTCTCTCTCTCTCTCTCTCTCTCTCTCAAGTTAAAAGAAAATAGAAAGAGAAGTAAAATGATGGGATTAAATGAGAAGCTTAATTTAATACCACTGCTAGATCCACTTTAGTAATGTGACACAAACCTTTATGTATGCTCAATAATTTATATAATTTGTTATCAAAAACACAACGACGAAACTAGGATGACTGAATGAAAGAAATGGTCATTATGAATGCATCTGAATGTTGAACATTATTGCCAACAAGAGATAAATAAGCATCTAGTGAAATAGATAGCAAAGAGGATACAGAGTCACAACCTTGGTTCTAGCAGTTACACTTATGGCATATTTGAAATATGTACAAGTTCATTGCAGCTTGATTTAGGTGAAATTTGTCACAGCTTGAGAAAAAACAACCCCACCTTCACCACATTTACATATACATTATTTATAGGCAAGTTTGAAACTAGGCGTTTTTATTACTGAAGTTAATCATGAATAAAAAGAAAACCACTCCACACACACGCACACTTCTATGCCTATTAACATTACATAAGCATCTTTGATAAAGGTAAAGATGTGCCACCCCCCCTGCATTTCTCTGTTAATTCCATTTTCCCGTGTTTGCCTTTCTTACCAAACATAAAGCTGTATTTTATGAACCTTTTTAGCTAATAACCTTTTTGGAATACTAACCCTAATACTAGTCCTATTAGATAATGGCCTAGAGTTAGGGGATAGGGTTAGTATTCCAAAAAGGTTATTAGCTAAAAAGGTTAATAAAATACAGCTTTATGTTTGGTAAGAAAGGCAAAAACAGAAAAATGGAATTAACCGAGAAATGCAGGGGGGGTGGCACATCTTGACCTTTACCGCATCTTTTATTTAACTGCACAAAAATAACAAGAATTTAAAACATAAAAATAAGAAGAAAGAAAAAGCAAATCAGTCTTACTCTTATCAGCAAAAGCACCCACCCCACCCACCCACCACACAAACAACAGATAATTAAAAGAGAAAAAAACACCTCAATTTTACAGATTACAAGGCACATAGAAACACACACCCACACACATAAACACACACACACACACACACACATAGAAACACACACATAGAAAACACACACACACATAGAAACACACACACACATACATAGAAACACACAGACACACACACACACACACATAGAAACACACACACACACACACACACACATAGAAACACACACACACATAGAAACACACACACACACACACACACACAGAACACACACACACACATAGAAACACACACACACACACACACACATAGAAACACACACACACACACACACATACAAACACACACACACACATAGAAACACACACACACACACACACACACACTCTCTCTCTCTCCCCATAAATCACTTCATACTGGAAAAAAAAAATGGTCCAAAGTTTCTAATACACAAAACGGATCAAACAACTTGAAAATCAATGAGGAAAAAAAAAGGTCACGCATTTAAAAGAGACCATTAAAAATTGCTCTTTAAAAAACAAACATTAAAGCTGGAAATAATGCATGTCATTAAGTGAACAAAGATCTGAATCGCAATGAATGACATATTCACATATATGATTAACATGTAATAATCATTAGCTGAGAGAACAAGCACAACTGAATACGGAGATCACATTAAATTCTCTCCTCAAACAAAAATAATCATACTTTAGAGCACGTTGAAATAACAGGTAGGTAGTTAAAAAGTAGGTACACTTGAAGGGGACATAATCCACATCAAGAGAAGTATATCATCTGAATGGGCAACTTGGGACGATAATTTATCCGCCAGAGGGCAGTCAAACCGTTAGGGGCTCACTACGCCCAACTAAGAATATAGCGCGATAAGCCCCTAATGGTTTGACTGCCCTCTGGCGGTCAAATGCGCATCCTAGGTTGCCCATTGGGATGATGAATTGAACTAAAATCTAAACCACGCATACAAGCACAGCTCATTTACAGGGTTGCTAATATTCCAGAATTCCAGGTTTTGGGGGGTGCTAAAACTTGTGGCTTCTGGTATTTGGAGTGTTAAAGCTAGTGACTTCGGATTTTGGGAGAGTGGCTTCCAGATTTGTGTGGACTCGGGCAACAGGGAAAAAAGAACGGTTGAACCGTCTCTGTCGCGAGCAGCGATGAGAATGATGGTGCGCGCCTCGCGTGAACGCTTTATATATGCCGGCTGTGGGCTTAAAAAACAATGAGTTAAAACACCAACAAACATGAATACGCTGACAACAGTTTCTTTGATCAGGTTAAACAATCAATATTGCACGAGATTGTTATTTATTCCATCTACACACTATACTACACATTACAGACAAATCAGAAAACATACACAGTTTCAAGACCAGAAGATGGAGGAAAGAACGGTTTCAACAGCCCGTAGAGATTATATAACTGATTACAATAATCATCAAACAGAAGAAAAACAAACAAAGGAGATCACATGCAACAAGAACAACTGCATAATAAATGTTTATGTACATAACCATCTTCGCATTAATTTTAAAAACAAGAGGCTCTTTATAATATATGGTACACACAAGAAAGATAATGTTAATTACAATATTTAGAATAGATATCAAATGCTGTCGCCTTTGTTCAAACATTTACTCGGTGTCTAGTTAACAAATTCAACTTGTCTCATGTGATGCTTTTTTCATCTAATAAAACGTTAAGTAAAAACACAAGCGAAAAAAGACGCACTGACACCCAAAAGCACGATTACACATCTGTCTATATAACACATTGCACACAAATGCACATTTAATAAAACTACAAAAAATAAAACATTTTAACATCTAAACACAATTCTTAATTTCTATCGTGGATTTACATATTCCATTTCTAAGCAGCATGAAAGCTTTGTGTCGACCATTTTTGTGAGCGAATTCCTCTGATCTGAGGATGTGGTTATTCAGAGTGTTTTGCCCACATTCATCTGTACACTCAAGCCCCCCAACAAACAAACAAACAACAAAGCACAGCTTGAAGGTGGATCTGCATGCACCAGTTATCAGGAGATCAATTTGATGTGCCTCCGTCTCTGTGTGTCCCCGTCTCTATGTGTCACCCTCATTGTGCCCCCGTCTCTATGTGTCCCTGTCTCTGTGTGGCCCCATCTCTACGTGTCCATCTGTGTGCCCCCATCTGTATGTGTCCTCGTCTCTATGTGTCCCTGTCTCTATGTGTCCCCGTCTCTATGTGTCCCCATCTCTGTGTGTCCCTGTGTCGCTGTGTGTCCATCTGTGTGTCCCCATCTGTATGTGTCCCCGTCTCTATGTGTCTCTGTCTCTGTGTGTCCCTGTCTCTGTGTGTCCCTGTCTCTATGTGTCCATCTGTGTGCCCCCATCTGTATGTGTCCCTGTCTCTGTGTGTCCCCGTCTCTATGTGTCCCTGTCTCTATGTGTCCATCTGTGTGCCCCCATCTCTATGTGTCCCTGTCTCTATGTGTCCCCATCTCTATGTGTCCCCATCTGTGTGCCCCCATCTGTATGTGTCCCTGTCTCTATGTGTCCCCGTCTCTATGTGTCCCTGTCTCTGTGTGTCGCTGTGTGTCCATCTGTGTGTCCCCATCTGTATGTGTCCCCGTCTCTATGTGTCCCTGTCTCTGTGTGTCCCTGTCTCTATGTGTCCCCATCTGTGTGTCCCCATCTGTATGTGTCCCCGTCTCTATGTGTCCCTGTCTCTATGTGTCCCTGTCTCTATGTGTCCCTGTCTCTATGTGTCCCCGTCTCTATGTGTCCATCTGTGTGCCCCCATCTGTATGTGTCCTCGTCTCTATGTGTCCCTGTCTCTATGTGTCCCATCTGTGTGCCCCCATCTGTATGTGTCCCCGTCTCTATGTGTCCCTGTCTCTATGTGTCCCTGTCTCTATGTGTCCCTGTCTCTATGTGTCCCCGTCTCTATGTGTCCATCTGTGTGCCCCCATCTGTATGTGTCCCCGTCTCTATGTGTCCCCATCTCTGTGTGTCGCTGTGTATCCATCTGTGTGCCCCCATCTGTATGTGTCCCCGTCTCTATGTGTCCCTGTCTCTGTGTGTCCCTGTCTCTATGTGTCCATCTGTGTGCCCCCATCTGTATGTGTCCCCATCTGTATGTGTCCCCGTCTCTATGTGTCCCCGTCTCTATGTGTCCATCTGTGTGCCCCCATCTGTATGTGTCCCCATCTCTATGTGTTCCCGTCTCTATGTGTCCCCATCTGTGTGTCCCCATCTCTATGTGTCCCTGTCTCTATGTGTCCCCATCTCTATGTGTCCATCTGTGTGCCCCCATCTGTATGTGTCCCTGTCTCTATGTGTCCCCATCTCTATGTGTCCCTGTCTCTGTGTGTCGCTGTGTGTCCATCTGTGTGCCCCCATCTGTATGTGTCCCCATCTGTATGTGTCCCCGTCTCTATGTGTCCCCGTCTCTATGTGTCGCTGTCTTTATGTGTTCCCGTCTCTGTGTTCCTGTGTCTGTGTGTCCCTGTCTCTATGTGTCCCCATCTCTATGTGTCCCCGTCTCTATGTGTCCCCATCTTTATGTGTCCCCGTCTCTGTGTCCCCGTGTCTCCATCTTTATGTGTCCCCGTGTCTCTGTGTCCCCATCTTTGTGTCCCTGTGTGTCCCCATCTATGTGTCCCCTCAGATTAGAGTAATTCTAAGGGATAGGGATAGGGGTTAAGGTTAGTTGATTCGGAGAGACATAAGGACATGGACACTTGGAGACCGGTACACATAGAGATGGGGACACATAGAGACAAACTAGGGGACACATAGAGACAGGGACAGAACTCATGTCCAGAACAATCACACATCAACAATGAAAGAGATATAGGTGGTTATATCACAGGGCTGAATATATCACTTGGTGAATTAAACGGAATTCAAATCAAAAGCTCAACCGAAACAAAATCATCGACAATAGAAAAGTCAAACCGCTGCTTCAGAGAAAAGAAGAAGAAAAAACACTGGTTAAGAAATGGATCACTATGAACAGTTCTAACCTTGCTAACCAAGTAAATAACTAGAGATTAAGAAACCAGTTTCAGAAATACATCAATTCTTCTTCTTCTACAGTCCCAGGTCATATGGCCATAATGGGTAATGGTATGTGTCCGGTTTTCAGTTTTCACTGGTCTCCCCGCTGCGTACAGCACACATTCCGATTTCGGAGAAGCTCAAAGAAGAAACATTATTTTAAGATTTTTTTTTAAGGCAGCAGAATGGGCCAATAAGTCAGAAAGATAGTAGATGATACATGTAGAAAGCAAAGGGAAAAGGCAGAGTCAAAGAGAGTGGAAGATTAGAGGAAGTTACAAGCACAGAACTTCCAGAAGGTGGGGGGAAGTATCCATGGGGAGAGACTCGTGGAGGGGGTGGAGTCATCCAGCTCCCTGTATGGAGGCATGAGGCATCCACACACTGCCCCAATACATCAATTCAAAGATTTCTAATATGCAAAGGCAAGCAAGCAAATGATTACTTAGCTGCTGCTGCTAGAGCTACACTAGGTTTCATGTTCGACAGTTCCAGTTACATCAGTGAACTTACAATCGCATAGCAACCAACAGACCTGGCTTAAAAAACACATTTCCTTGATTGAAAATGAAACAACCATGTTGTGCAACAAACGACCCAATCATCCGTTATTTACTACAGATTTTAATTAACAAACAAGCCTCCTTTATATCAGTGAACATAATTCTGCAAAAGAAACCATGCTTCCTCGAATTCCACCGTAAAAGGCGCACCCCCCAAATTTAACACAAAATTCAGATTTTGTTACTCTATTATCTTACTATATTATCAGTCACATCATAAGGCGCAGGAGTCTGAGAACAAAAGAATCGCCTTATAGTCAGAAAAATACGGCATATCAAACATTCTTCTATGTTCTTCTACAACAGCTCATTAAAACAACCCTTTTTTTTTCCATGATACAATTTGCATTCATATTCTACCGACACATCCGTGATGTATTTTAGATTCAGGAGGATTGAAAAAAAGAAAGAAAAAAAACGAAGGAAAAAAAAAGCAAGGAATGGACGAATTCTCCCGATTCTATGACAAAGTCAAAACTGGAGAATCGTTTTGTGTGTTTCAAAAGTCAAGAAATTGAATGTATAAAAAAAACACGAAATTGAACAAAGGGGGAATACTCTCTTTCTAATTAACTCTGTCCACCAAATAAATGGTTGACTGCTGATCCAAGTCAGAAAACTGACCTTGGTAGTGGTGGTGGGTTGGGGAGAGGAAGACAGTTAAGCTTTCGAGCTTAGCTCTTCGTCAAAAACTGAGGGATTGAATGCATATTTTCGTTTCTTTTATCACCGTATGAAAGATCTGGGAATTGTTTCAAAGGAGACATAACATCAAGAAGAAAAAGGGTTTCACGTCCTCCAACCTGGTACAGGTACATATCGGACGTTTCTATGCATAAAGGTAGTGGGTTGATCCTGGAGGTATTGCAGAAGCAGGTCGACCCACGATTAATAACATCAAGACAGCATACATGCATTACTGTATAGCGTGGTTAGTTTGCAAACAGTTCCAGTAGTTAGTTTGCATTATTCTGCCTGAATTGATAGCCACAATAACAATTTTCCTTCTTTTTTTTTACATTATAGTTACATATTTTTTTCAAAGAGATGCCTAGTATACTTCTTTCTTTACAGCAAACAAATGTTTTACCAGTGACCATCTTCAAAGCACTGACTACAGACACCTTTTTCCACTGTCTGTTTACAAGTTATTACAGCAATATGGTATCCACTTCTTATCACTCCAGCAAATCTCTCTGATGTTAAGTGTTACAAGTTCTAAAACAATCAAGAATCTCTCTCTCAGTCTCTCTCTCTTTCTCTCTCTCTCTGTCTTTCCCGTTCTCTCTCTCTCTCTCTCTCTCACACACACATCACAAGTACCAAGAAATCTCTCTCCAACTGCAACTCCACATACTGTTATCTTCTACCGACGTCTCTCTCACACACCCTTACCTCTCTCCTTTTTCCTCACCCACACCCACTCTTTCTTTCTCCCTCTCTCTCTCTTCATCAATCACATCACCAGTTCCAAGAAGTCTCTCTCCAACCTTTCCTCCATGTACTGTTAATACATCTTTTACTGATGTCTCTCTTTCAAACTCCTTGTCTCTCTTTCTCTCTCTCTCTCTCTCTCTCTACATCCCCCACCCCCTTTGTCTCTCCCTCTCTCTCTCTTCATCAATCACATCACCAGTTCCAAGAAGTCTCTCTCCAACCCTTCCTCCATGTACTGTTAATACATATTTTACTGATGTCTCTCTTTCACCCTCCTTGTCTCTCTTTCTCTCTCTCTCTCTCTCTACATCCCCCACCCCCTTTGTCTCTCTTTCTCACTTCATCAAATCACATGACCAGTTCCAGAAAATCTCTCTCCAACAGTTCCTCCATGTATTGCTGACACGTCTTCAACTGCAACACGTCCTGCCCCCCCTGCTGATGCTGACGCGGCGACGCCAACCTTTCTGGCGCCGATCGCGATTTCGTCAAACCCGAACTCTGCTGCGAAGCCGGAACCTGAAGCCTTCCCCCAGAAATCCCCGCTGCCTCCTGCTTCGGCGGACTCCTGGTGGCGGACTTTTCGGACTGCTGGAGGCAGAGGGTGTTGAAGAAAGGCTGGAGCTCAGCGATGGATCGGAGCTGACCCATGGTCAGCAGAGGGCGACCCGGGGACACTTGCAGAACGGGGGACTGTCGGTTCAACTGGGGACAAAGGAGAAATAAAACAACGCGGAGAGTTGAGTGAACAAACTGCATTTTTCACACAGAGAGACAGAGACCAAACTACAAAACTGAGGGGTGTTTGCCAGAAGATGCTATCAGCCTACAAAAACTGTTTAATGTTGTACAACACAGTGCCTTACCCTGGCGTTAAGCATCGTATGATGTGTGGCGTGAATCGGGGCTGGTCTTTATGTTTTAACAATGTTGTTGATCTAGGATGGTTTGTCCCCCCCCCCCCCCTCTCCTCCTCCTCTCTCTCTCTCTATAGCACAGTGCCTTACCCTGGCGTTAAGCAGAGTGGCAAGTCGTATGATGTGCAGTGTGAATCGGGGCTGGTCTTTATGTTTTAACAATGTTGTTGATCTAGGATGGCTTGTCCCCCCCCCTCCCTCCCCCCTCTCCTCCTCTCTCTCTCTCTCTCTAGCATAGTGCCTTACCCTGGCGTTAAGCAGAGTGGCAAGTCGTATGATGTGCGGCGTGAATCGGGGCTGGTCTTTATGCTTTAACAATGTTGTTGATCTAGGATGGCTTGTCCCCCCCCTCCCTCCCCCCTCTCCTCCTCTCTCTCTCTCTCTCTCTCTAGCATAGTGCCTTACCCTGGCGTTAAGCAGAGTGGCAAGTCGTATGATGTGCAGCGTGAATCGGGGCTGGTCTTTATGTTTTAACAATGTTGTTGATCTTGGATGGCTTGTTCCCCCCCCCTCCCTCCCCCCTCTCCTCCTCTCTCTCTCTCTCTCTAGCATAGTGCCTTACCCTGGCGTTAAGCAGAGTGGCAAGTCGTATGATGTGCGGCGTGAATCGGGGCTGGTCTTTATGCTTTAACAATGTTGTTGATCTAGGATGGCTTGTCCCCTCCCCTCCCCTCCCCTCTCCTCCTCCTCCTCTCTCTCTCTCCTCCTCTCTCTCTCTCCTCCTCTCTCTCTCTCTCTCTCTAGCATAGTGCCTTACCCTGGCGTTAAGCAGAGTGGCAAGTCGTATGATGTGTGGCGTGAATCGGGGCTGGTCTTTCTGTTTTAACAATGTTGCTGTTGATCTTGGATGGCTTGTCCCCCCCCCCCCTCCCCTCTCCTCTCTCTCTCTCTCTCTCTCTCTCTCTCTCTCTCTCTCTCTCCTCTCTCTCTCTCTCTCTCTATAGCATAGTGCCTTACCCTGGCGTTAAGCAGAGTGGCAAGTCGTATGATGTGTGGCGTGAATCGGGGCTGGTCTTTCTGTTTAACCGTGTTGTTGTTGTTGCTGCCGGCAGCCTTGCTTTCCTCTCCCGCCGTGCCGATGAAGGCCCACCGATATCTGCACATGGGGAAGATTAGATTAAGAATAAGATTAAGATGACAGCCCCGTCGACAGCTTAAGGGCCAGCCACACGTCCACTAAAAATACGACTGTACGATACGATTCGATCACGTGGTCTCCAAGAACAAATGTGATTCGCGCTTCGAGACCACGTGATCGAATCGTATCGTACAGTCGTGCGATTTTAGCTGACGTGTGGCTGGCCCTTAAGGTCATGCCAGGGCTGTCACCATGTAGCACATAGGGAAACAATAACATGCAAGTACAAAATGGCAGCACAAGAACACGAAACCTTAACGTCTGTAACCAAAGTGCTTAAACCCAGAGCTGGCATATATAATGCGTTCATGCGCGGTGTGAGCCATACATCTATATTTTGAGAAAATCTTTTTTTCACCTTCCCCTCCCCCCCTTTTTTCCCAAATCCAAAAATAATAGCAATGTCCCATATGGCTATGCCGAGAGGACGTAACACATAAAACTTCCGCGCGAGCCATCATTCTTATCGCGGCTGGCGAGAGAGACGGTTCAACCGTTCTTTTTTCCCTGTTGCTCGAGCCAATGTGAGTCAGAACTTCGCAGCGACTAGGCTAGCAGTCTACACCCGATCCCTGGGATCGGTAGCTTTCCATTGAAGAAGAGATGATATAACTATGGAAGAAACAACAACAGCATGACAAGATATGGCTTTAACATTCCGGCGACAGAGAGACAGACAGACAAACTGTTACTGTTAGAAAAAAAAACCAAATATATAACAAAAAGAAGAACTTCAAAAAAAAAATCTTACATAGACAGGCATGACAAGACACAGATCTGTGTAGCTGACTGATAGACAGACAAATAATGAAGATTTTAAAAATAATTTACAGAAGGAACTGTGGCACGGTATCAAAAGCCATAACTGGACACAGGTCCAAGAGATGACAGACACACAGACAAATGTATCAAGCCTCCCCAAAAAGCCAGTGTACAACTACAAGGACTAAGATTTCAACCCAAGCCAAGTCTACCAATCTATCGTTGAAACAGAAAACAAGGAAAAACAGACAGACAAACAGAAAGACAGATGGACGGGCTACACCTATCCAAACCCTTACAGCTGGAACTGCGGCACAGCATCGGCAGGCATGGCCAGGCACAGATCTAACAGACAGACAGACAGATACATGTACAATCCTTACAGTTGGAACTGTGGCACAGCATCGGCAGGCATGGCCAGGCACAGATCTAACAGACAGACAGACAGACAGATACAGAGATACATGTACAATCCTTACAGTTGGAACTGCGGCACAGCATCGGCAGGCATGGCCAGGCACAGGTCCAGCAGGCGACACACGGACAGGTAGAGGCCCAGCCAGGAGGGGTTGTTGTGGGCGTTCAGGCCGTTGCCCAGGTGGGCCCAGCTGCTGTCCAGGGCCGCAATGCGCTGCAGCTGCGTCCTGCAGGGAACAGCCATTGATCCATCAACCCATCAATCAATCCATTGATCCATCAACCCATCAATCAATCAATCCATCCATTGATCCATCAATCTTTTAGTGGCTTCATTTGTGCTCAGGGGTTTAAAAAACAACCACATCCAACCAAGAAATCAAATCTTCTTCTTCTTCGATCGCTCAGACATGTTTCCTGTCAATTATGAGTGCAGATGCATCATGCTGCCGTTATGCACCTAACTAAGAAATAGTCAGGCCCATCAAGTCCGACTTCGGCTGGAGGAAATCTTTCTGACAGTGTTTCTTGAAAAAAAGGCAGGAGAATGGACCGGTAAGGCAGACAGAAAGATAGTAGATGACAGTAAGCAAAGGGAAAAGGCAGAGTCAAAGAGAGGGACAGAGTAGAGGAAGTTACAAGCACAGAACTTCCAGAAGGTGGGGGAACTATTTATACAAAAGACCCCCGGTATCCCCAAGGGGGGCAAAAATGAAATGCGATCCAGTCAAACCCATATCACAATTACCAAATCTTACAGACAATAAAGGCGGATAGTATTATTAACTTTTTCGCAACACCCAGCTAGAATATTAGCAATGCCAGAGTTTATTGTTGCCGACACGCTGCTAGTATGTTAGCAACTGGCAAAATGCCCCTGAGGCTGCTTTCAATTCATTCAGTTAAACACAAATTAACGAGTTGGTTTTCAAATTTTGTATCATTTAAAGGATTAGAGACTAATCTATACAAAAATAAAGACTGTGATCTCCAGATTGTTTAAGAGAATTTATTGAAAAGGACCAAAATCGGGTCTCCTGAAGGAATTTCTACTCCCTGACAGTAGTTTCCTAAGGGAATACGGAGCAGCGAGAAGGGTTGTGTCGAAAGTGTTAACTCTTCGAGCACCATGGATTTTTTTTACTTGTGTGGTTGTCTGTTGCATCTCAACCGACAAGAGGGAAGTAACTAGTTTTTCGAGTGCGCATACATTGCTTTAACGGCAAAAAACAGTGATAAAAACTCTGAAAACAGACAAACACGTGGCAGGGTGCTAGGCAGTGAACGTCTCTGCATTTGGTGGGAGTGAAGAGTGATGCGTTGGGTGCATGAATATATTCGCCCATGCTGCTAGAAGAGCTAAGGCGCATCCCCCAAATCTGACACAAAATTCTTCAACCGTATCTTCTGATTTTGATATTATAGGTCCTTACAAAGTTCTTAGTCATACTAAGAGATACAGGGGACTCAGTCTGGACAAAGATATTCTAAAAGGGTAAGATGGATTACTTAAGAGCTCGGCGAACCGGGCTGATAGAGTTATTGTTAGTGTCGACAGTACACCATTCACAGTGACGGCTATCCAAAAACTCAGACTGGAACTTGAACGGAGAATTCAACTGGCCTATCGACGTGTAAAATGTGTCCTGTTTAAAAGGGACATAACCAGTGTTTCTGTCCTCACTACTCATATAGGGAAAAGAAACCGGATGCTTATCTTCCCCTATACAGTCTTTGGTCTGGATAAAAAGTATAGCTGTGAAATACAGTACAATGGTTTACTTCTTCTTTTTCTTCTGCGTTCCCAGGCCATAAGGCCACAATGTGTCCCTTTTCCAGTTTTTACTGGTGTCCTCACTGCATTCAGCCGACACAAACAGTCAGAAAGATAGTAGATGACACAAAGCAAGGAAAAAGCAGAGTCAAAGAGAGAGACAGATGAGAGGAAGTTACAAGCACAGAACTTCCAGAAGGTGGGAGAACTATTTATACAGAAGACCCCCCTGGTATCCCCACAGGGGGGGGGGGGGGCATGGTTTATTATTATAAAGGGTGAAAAGCCAGACCCGGTCAAGTCAAGACTTGAAATGTATGTGTGTGATTAACAATTCTGAAGTGTAGCAAGTCCAAAATGTGTAGAACTAGAATGCCGCTGTTATGATAAATAAGTACCTGTCATTAAATATCTACCTCTCGCATGCGAACTGTACCCATCTAACCCTAACCCTATCCCTAACCCTAACCCTAACCCTATCCCTAACCACGGAAAGAACCAAAAAATAGAGCAGGAGGGTGTAAATCTACATATTTGCCGATAAATCGATGTACAAGTCCATAAATCCATAATCCGTAAAATTCACAATGGCGGACAAACAAACGATTCTGATTGGCTACGCTAGGACTACTTCCGGCTAGGACTACTTATCTCATAGAGGTAAAAATACACCGCCACACCACTCATAGTGTGCAGAGAAACCAGGGGGCCGTTTCACAAGGGCTAACGTTACGTAGCGTGAGCGCAAATCGGCAAAAACGGTACTAAGAAACACCTCTATCGCCGACGTTCGCCAAAAACGTTTTGTGGCTGTCATCTAGGTAGCGAGCCACGAACTATTTGAAGGATCATGGGAAATATCACGTGACTAGCATGGAGTGAATACATTTCTTGTTTTTGATTGGTCCATTAATAGTTTGCTAAGATTGGTTAAAATAATAAAAACAGGTCGACCAATCAGACAAGAGCTTGTAATATTCTTCCGCAAACGCTTCCTGAAGTGTTTCTTAGGTCCCGTTTGGCGTGAGCGTTATTTGCTCGGCGGCCGTTATCTAGAGAAACTCGCCCCAGGGCTGTAACAAAATTCACTTCATCTCTGGACAACTTTTAGATTGAAGTGCATTACCCACACCCCCCAAAAAATTAAAATGCACAAATCATGAACTACAATAGTTGCGTTTCAATTATCTCGCAATTAAACTTTTTATTAATGGAAATAAAGGTCAAAAGTAAATTAAAACCTCTGAACTGGCTAACAGTCCACAACTATTAGTTATTAATAATAATCATTTAAAACTAAGAAGAAAAAGAACAGATATTTTCTATTTTCAATGCATAAAAAAAGAATAAATGAACAGATAAACAGACAAAAAAACAAAAGAAAGAAAAAACTAATAGAAAATGAAAAAAAAACCCACCTTAACTCAGAGAACAACAAAAAATATTTTTTTAAATACCAAGAGACCAGAAATCAATTGCCAAACTAAATGAAAAAAGCATGTAAAAAGAAAAGTCTCTCACAGAATGTGACACCTTATACTAAATAGGTGGCGGTGCCATAGCCGATGAGGTTTAACCGAGGCGTGGTCACCGCTACAGCTATCTGTATTAATAAAAAATCGGGACTTTACTGGTTTCGTACTGCCTCTGGGCATTGCCTCCAGTATTGTTCCCACCATATTTGTATTTACAAATGTCCCATATGTGTCTGATTCAGACCAAGAGGACGTAAAACTCCATTTTCTCTCACAGAATGTGACATCATACTTTTTTATATTTACAAAGTACAGTTTGACACTGCATATATACAGAGTCTGAAGGCCTTGTGGAGGTGGGGGGTGGGGGTTAGGGTGGAAGGTGGGGTGGGGGATTTCTGGAATAATAACAGTGGGGCTTGAATGTTTGTGAATATTAACCCTTTTGCACCACAATGATTGAACACCCATGTCAGTAAAAACCTTGAACTCAGGGTCTGTTATCCAATAATAGTTGTGCTCTTGATTTGGGGAGTTAAGGATAGGCCTTTTTTTAAAAGAAGGAATCCCCAATATTTCAGACGAAATATTTTCTTTACAGAATGTAAGTTCATTGGATAATTTTGGCTAAATGGCTGGCGGCGAAAGGGTTAAGTCAAACAGTGCATTCAATATTGCTGCGCATTCTCAGTGGTCTGTCTGTAACAGCTTACAGCAATGTTGTTGCTTAGTTTGGGCTGTCAGTTTGGTTGTTAGAATGTTTGGTTTCTGTCTTTTTCTTTTTTAACCAGTAATTAAAAGAGCAGAATCAGTAGGAGAATCGGAACCCTAGGCGCCTTGATAGAAGTTGTGAGTCTTTTTAACTCTATGGAGTCATGTCGGACACATCATTCCAACACTATTCCCATCTCTTGGAGTCACGTCGGATATTTTTTCCCCCCGACATATTTTGACGGTTTTAACTGTGAAACCCAATAAAAGGAAATAACTCGCTGTTCCTATTAATCCTGAGACCTTCCCCTTGTAGTTGCTTCCCTTAGACTGTCTCCAGTGTGTCCCATTTTCGTTTTTTACTTCTTTAAATTGAACTAATCATCTTCGAATTTGCTTCATTCAATATGGCGGCGACCATATAGCTCACTTTATTCAAACATTAAATATAAACAAATGTTTATTGTTTATATTATGCTTTTTACAATCCTTTTTTATTTATATACTAAACCAAGTCTATCAAAACTTGAGTGGCTTTGCGATACTAGATCAAGATCATAACAAAGTGGTCAGCGCGTGGAGTTGAAAGTTTTTGTTTTCCTGACGAAGCGCGTTTCATCAGATTATTTACATCATGGAATCTATGTGGTTACTCTTTGAAAGGAAGAAGTCTCCAAAAATATACTGATTTATCTTTTACTCAGTGCATGTTGCATGTTTGTATGATGAGCATATGATTTTTGGCGATTTTTAGAAAATGAAAAAAAATAATGCGATCTGAGGATGTCATTTTGTATGTGACTCAACTGAGTTAAGTTGGAGGGTGTCCTATCTTTGTTTATCGATTTGTCTTAACCTCTCCAAGCCTCATTGTTTCTGTGATATTTTTGTAATTAACAAAGAGTGCTTCCAATAGTGTCATAAAAGACATTTAAAAAAAGGTAAATAAACAAAATAAACCGGATTCTCAAAACAAATACATCACACCTTTTTTCTGTTTTTGGCTTTCAAAATGTTTGATAATTATTATTTTCTTTTTTTTACGCAACAGACTTGGTTGCACAGACCTTGATTTATGCCTTTGTGTGTGTCAGCAAGGAATGTCTTTAAAAAATTTAATTTTTCAGTGATAAGATGTCATTTGCTATGATCAACATCCAGCACAAGTGTGCAACAATGCTTGAATTATGGGAAAGCGAAATTCACTCCAAAATTACAGGGTGTAATGTACAGGTATTTACTTAAAGCACTCGAAAAAAAATTAAGTTCAGTTGTCACTTTGACAAATTATATTGTAATTGACTATTATTAACTCATTCGCATCGCAACGATTTTGAATTTTTTTAAAACCTCACAAATCACTCCAGCCATACACACAAACAAAACATACATAAACAAAAAGAGAAATGAAAGAAGATTACAGGTTTTTTAACTTCACGTTTAGACATAGGGAAGAGGTAGATCAGACTTTTTTTTATATACAGACTTTATATAGAAAAACTCTCCACACCGATTGGTTTCCCCACAACAAACCACTACAAAAGCAAAGTCAGAGGCAAAATTGTGGTCTAAGGGAGCGAAGCAAGCTTAGAAGTGACCAAAGTATGATGTGCACACATATTTACTTCCCTTGAAGCAAATGCATCAAATTAACAGCTATCTATTAATTCTGCACATATATGTCTGGAATGACTTGAATGAGCTAACTAAATTCAGCGCGCACATACACACACACACACACACATAACCTCAGAAAGTTGAAAGTACAGTGAAACCTCCCTTAGACCCCTCCCTATAAAGACCTCCCCTTAGACATGACCCAGGAAACGTTCACATTTCCCCCTTCATATCCAGACTGCTGAGCGTCCACCTCCCTATGAAGACCTCCCCTATAAAGACCCCTCCTTGTTATCACCTTTTCGGGCTGATTTTTCAGGGTCTTATTGGGGAGGTTCCACTGTATCATATTTGAGCTTTCAGCAGCCCCATAATGAACTTAAAATTTAAAAAAATTGTATTAAAGTTAAAAGTTTTTTAATAATAAAAAGCTGTTTTTAAACATACGGTCCCGTGACCCCTTTGGTCACCCGATTATTTAACGGACCTAAGTCATTAACTTAGTCTTGTATAAAATATAAATAGGGCGTTTGCTTCTTTTCAAAATATTTTATAAATAAAGCTTTCGAGCACAAAATAAAGTTTTAAACCGTAGCCCTGAACATTTTAATGCCAGACTTCCTCCATCTGCCAAATAAGTCTAAAGCAAACTGCTAAAAATCTTTTAATCAGTATTTTTATCTCTAAATATTCCAGACTTTTTATAAAACTTTGCTTATTCTTCAAACTCTTTCTAAAAACCTATACGAACTAAAATATCTGCATCTCTACTCAAATCTTCTTTTTCCGTCAGCATCTCTACAATTTCAAATGCCTCAAATGGCCTTTTGGTCCAGAAGGCGTTAAATCTCTAATTTCTCTCTCATAATGAAACAAACTGAAAAAAACCTGAAAGGCAGGGATCCAGGGACCCATGGCCCCAGCAGGGTACAGGGGCAGAGCCCTGTCAGACGATTCAGGGGGGTGGGGGTGGAGGGGCAACTTAAGAGAGAGAGATAACGAGACAGACAGACAGTTAAAATGATAGGCAGACAGTTTGAGTCTGATCGATAAGCCTTGTAAAATCATTACATTGCCTTTGTAAACTTCCAAGATAGAACAACCAAGTTCAAAACGCCCCAAATCGCTTGTGGTCATTTTGTTGTTGGATGAATTAAAAAAACCTGAAGTTCAGTTTCTGGAAAAATTAAAAATACTGAAATCAGTGTAAAACTGAAAGAGTAGCACCCATGGGCACGACATTCCTCAGTTGAAGGTAAAGGTGTACACACCACATGAAACACTGTAATTGTCACCACCCAAATGGGAGAAAAATAGGGGGAAAGACAACACAGGGATAGGACTTGCTTTCCTCTTCATTTGTTTCAAGTTTTAACTCACTCAGGACTGGCTCAATTATTTCCCCTTGTTCTGTGCATTTGACCAGGTTCGGAAAACAATCACCAAAACCAAGTTGTGAAGAGCTAGACATAGATATTTTCAGAAAAGATAAGCAACACCATATACTAAATGATCGTAAAATATCAGATTCTAAACCTTCGTCATTTGTCTCCTGTTAATGAAAACAGCTAACACATAGAAAGAAGGAAAATTTCACATTCTGATTTTTGAACCCCCTCTACAGCCAAGCATGAATGTAAAGTCTGCAATCATTGGTTGATTTCAAGAGAGGCAAGGTCAAAGCAAACTGAAAGTAGGCTATGACGTCACGCTTGAAAGCTGGTTACATGCCAGAAATTAAAACCTCTTGAAAAACCGGCTCATTCGTCCTAAACGGTTGTGCAAGCCATGAGCCGGATTCGGTTCATTCGTCCCGAGTGAGTTAAAGTGAACACAAAATATTTTTTTTGGGTAAAAGAACTACTATATCCAACCCAGAAAATAACTAAAAATGATTTGATGCATTACCACAATTGGCAACACCAGCCACACTGAACAAGAAGCACTTAGGGTAGACATTTTGACAAGAGCACAATTTGGCAAACGCATGGGTGTAACTACACAAAATGAAAAAAACTGAAAGGCCGGGGTCTAGGGGTAATGTCCCCCTGCAGCTGAAGAAAAAAATGATTTATGAAGGTATTTTAGCTTGCTTTTTCCACAATTTATACAATTGCTTATTTTAAAGTGTTTGAAAAATACAGTAGACACACAAAGATCTTGTTTGACAAATATTACAATCAGGAAATTCCTTTTCTGGTAAAATTCAAAAACAGGAAATCCTTGTATACCAGGAAAAGTTGCACCCATGCAAACGCCTTTCTTCTTCTTCTTCTGCGTCCCCAGGCCAAAAGGCCATAATGGGCAAAGTACGTATGTGTCCGTTTTCAGTGTTCGCTGGTGTCCCCCGCTGCGCATAGCAGTGAAATGGCTACAGACTGTCGAAAGATCCGTATCTTTTATTTAATGATCTGCCACTCGAGGATTTTCAAAAGTGTAGATTTTATAACATGTCATAGAAGAATTCACAGCACTGAAGGCGTCATCTTCTCTCTACCTGGGCAACTTGGAGAGGTATCTTCTTCTTCTTCTGCATTCCCAGGCCATATGGCCATAATGAGTAAGGTACGTATGTGTCCGGTTTTCAGTTTTCACTGGTCTCTCCACTGCGTACAGCCGACACATTCCGATTTTGGAGGAGGGAGAGGAATTGAAAATTTTGAATTAGCTGGCAGAGGTACTTCAACAGATGTATTTACCGCATTGAAGAAGCTACATGACGAACAGCTTCAATTTACTAATACACTAATTGAGGAAGAAGAGATAATGAAACTGTAACAGTTGAAGTAAAGACTGGGTCTATAAGTTATTTCTAAGCATCTAAAAATCAACAATAGCCAGGAACATTTTTAAAATAATGTGCTGGGTTGGAGAAATCAAAGACACTAAAACAAAAACCAACAAAAAACGATATTTCTGGGCATAACGCCTTCATCTGTTTTTGTGTGTGTGTTTTTTAGCATCTAGGATTTCCCCAACCCACCATCTTATTTTTATATTTTCCAGAGACTTTGTGAAATGCTGCAGTCATTTATTATTTATTACAACAATAATCAATTCAAATTCCCCCTACTACTTATTTTGTTCAGAAGAAGTGTGTATGTGTGTGTGTGTGTGTGTGTGTGTGTGTGTGGTGTGTGTGTGTGTGTGTGTGTGTGTGTGTGTGTGTGTGTGTGTTTGTGTGTGTGTGTTGAGTGTGTGTGTGTGTGTGTGTGTGTGTGTGTGTGTGTGTGTGTGTGTGTGTGTGTGTGTGTGTGTGTGTGTGTGTGTGTGTGTGTGTGTGTGTGTGTGTGTGTGTGTGTGTGTGTGTGTGTCTGTGTGTCTGTGTGCGTGTGTGTGATATTGCTAAGACCCTGCTAAAACAAATCCAAAAAGAATCATATCTTTTTTAAATTCCATTTGCTTTCTGAAGTATTTGTCTGTACATGATACATGCGAGATACAAAGCAGGCTCAAGCTCTGTTAATAATCAGCTGTAACAAGCGCATTATGTGAATGAACGTTTTAGAAAACAGAGTTTACTGCTGTGCAAATGCTTGTGTTTTGTTTTCAGCAAGTTAAAAAAATAATCAGCAAGTGTAAGAACAATTAATAAAACTACCTCACACACTATGTAAATTGGATTTGCACAAAATTTTAAATGTGCACTTTTAGAGTTTATCTACAGCAAAAGAATGGGAAAAAAAATCTCCTTGCAAACAATCGATCCTAGTGAAAAATAACAAGCAAGCAACAATTCCAGATGTTCTTTCCAAGCGTAAATATATATTCACAGCAAGCATGCCCAGATTACAACCAAGAAACCGTTAATGCAGAGAGCATTCTCCAGCGTGTTCTGGAATATATACAGGCGTTTTGTCAACTAGGACCAATACAGAAACAACTGCCGATATGGACAGACCCACAGAGAGAAGGAATGAAAGAAAGAAAGGATGAAAGAAACAAAAGACTGAAGGAAGGAAGGAAGGAGGGGATTTGAACAAAATCTGGACTGTTTTTCCCATGCTTTCCATATGACAAACCAAGCCAACTCAAGTTGTACATGAAAACCTTGTTGGAATGAGGATAGAGTATGAACTGAAATGAACAAACAACATGAATCGATAGACCTACCTCTCCATGTTTGGCCAGGAAAAACGATATCAAAAGAGAACAAAATTAAAGCAACAGTTTTCTCTTTCTTTCCGTTTAAAAAAAAAAAAAGAGATGAAACTAAATCTTTAAAAAAATTAGAATAATGAAAGGCTTTCGATTTCATTCGGAAGATCGGTAAAAAAAAACACGACAACATGTAAACAAAATTAAGAACATAAAAGTATCAAAACTAAATGGTTTCAACATAAATTTATTTCGAAAAAAAAATCAATGAAACCTCTAATTGGTTAAGATTTGACGACATATAATACAATCACTATAACAACAAAGGCACAAAATCCTTTCAAAGCATGCCATAAACAATCATAATTTTGAAAATTTAAGAAAATAGAGAAGGGCTTGGATGTATTGAAGGGGAGAACACGGGGTGGGGGAGGGGTGTTGTGAACATGATGATAAAGAATACAAATACATATGGACTGACAACCAACTACATCATTATGTAAAATTTGTGCAAAAGTACAAATTTTCGACTAACGAAAAACACACACACACAAAAAAGCGGAAAATATCCTTCTACACGCAACACGATACAACATCTTGGATATATATAAAATATATATAACACAAAAGAAATCGATCTGGCACAGGCAAATCTAGGCAAATTGTCAAGGGAGGTGCAGTGTTGGTTAATAATATTCAGAAACTGTTTCACTGACAAGACCGACACTCAGTAAAGAGGACAGACAACACCTACACACAAACATACATACGGAGCAGAAAACGCACACTCAGGCACGCAGTCAAAACAACGACAACAACAAAACGAAAAGACTAGAGGCTGAGTTAGAGAACAAGCAATGTTACCTGGAGCGACTCCGGATGTACTGACTGAGGACGATAAAACAATGACAAGAGTTGTTTTCCATAGCGCAAATAAAAAAATAATAACAAAAGTTGCGTCTCGTTATTGTGATGATGAAAACAAAAGACAAGAACTGTTTCTGATTACTAGCAAAGCCGTGATAAATTGATGAGAAAAGTGTTTTTTTCGTCTAACATGGCTATAGCAGCGCTTAAACGCTTTGTTGATTGTAGGTTATACCTCAAAATATTGATTCAGAATAAAAAGTTTATAGAACAATACTTCACAGAAATATTCTAACAAATGAGTACAAGACAAAAGCAGCGATTTCTTTCTTTACTAGTTCAAAATATTCAACCAGTTTTCATCCTCAAAATGCTGAGACTTGAAATGGAATTATTTTTTAAGATGAAACCTTGAGAATGCTGGTCAGTCTTAAAGCAATTTCTCTACCTGGAAATCTAGTAAGCAGCGCAACATCTTTATATAATATGCCACATAAATGAATCGAATATAACATACAGCCAAATGATTATTTCCACAAAGTGTATGATACACAGTAATTCACACTGGAAAAAATCATAACAGGTATTAGTACGCTTCCACATGAAATGTCATAAATATTGATTACAATTTTTGTTCCCCCTTCACCTGCATTATTTAGCAGAATAATGACACAGTTACAACAAAACATATCACCGCAGTAACAGATAACAGAAAGCATTTCTAGATTATAAAAAAATAAAAATAAAATATTGTCAAAGTACAAGACAATGACCATCCTTCTATTTTTCTCCATATCTTACCAGTCAACAATCACATTATTTTGCCTTCCATCTATCTACATGGACACTTTTTTAATGTTAACTTTTATGATACCCTGATGATACATCGACAAAGCAGTAGGCCATTGCGAAAAAGAGATATAAGTGTTGCCCCTGACTATGTGCTAATTGCATGGGTGCAACTCCCCAAAATGAAAACAAATGAAAGGAGTTCAGGGACCCATGGCCCCGGCAGGGTACAGGGGCAGAGCCCCGTTGGACGATTCACGGGGGCAAGTTAAGAGAGAGAGATAATGAGACAGACAGACAGCTAAAATGATAGAGACAGTTTGAGTCTGATAAGCCTTGCAAAATTATTACATTGCCTTTGTAAACTTCCACAAGATAAAACAACCAAGTTCAAAATGCCCCAAATCACTTGTGGTCAATTTTTTTTGGGGGGTGAATTCAAAAACCCTGAAGTTCAGTTTCTGGTAAAATTAAAAATACTGAAATCAGTGTAAAAATGAAAGAGTAGCACCCATGTAATAACAGACTTGCTCCGCTACAGCGTCCTACTATTCCCCAGCATGCAGAGAAGCAAGACAAATAGAAAGCTTTGTGCGCACAGGTAAAAGAGAAGAACTATTAGCACGCTTCTTGGCTTCATCTTCTGTTTTGTTTATGGGCGTCTCGTTTTGCTTCAGCTGAAATCCTGGCTTAGGAAAACGTACGGAACAAAACATTGTGAAGCTGTAATCAGTTGTGTGATAGCAAAGTAAACCTCACGGGTAATTCTAAAACAAACCTGGACATTTTTTTTTTTAAATTCTAAAGGCAAATCTGGAGTCCAGATATCCCATGTTGCTTCTAATAAACCAAATCTATAAAAGTTGAAACAGGGGGAGTTTATTTTGTTTGGCTGTTTGCATTATTGTTTTTTGGTTGTTGTTTTTCAATGTAGGGAGGTGTGGGGTGGGGGGTGTATGCC
The DNA here is from genome assembly GCA_017654935.2 of Phymorhynchus buccinoides. Classification (NCBI taxonomy): domain Eukaryota; kingdom Metazoa; phylum Mollusca; class Gastropoda; order Neogastropoda; family Raphitomidae; genus Phymorhynchus; species Phymorhynchus buccinoides. Next base: position 52,412,741 of record CM065690.1, read on the forward strand.
TATTTGCATGTGTGTGAGCAACGTTTTAATAATTCTTTGTTAAGCGCACAGAGCTCCACATTGGGTGGAGGAATGCGCTATCTAAATGCTTCACTATTATTATTATTATTATTATATTATTATTATTATTATTTTCCAATCAGTAAGTGAATTTCACAGATATTCGCCAAGATAAAAGAAAAAAAACCGAAGGATAAAAACAAAGAGCTAAAATCCCTTCCCCAAAAAAATCTATTTACTTATTAATCCCCACAGTTTAATCACAAAAAAAGGAAAGCTAGCAGCAGTACAGTAGTGTGAAAAATGGCCAACTGTGTGTGCACAGGGAAAACAAATCTGCTAAGAAGACAGGTGATTGATTACTAAGACACGCGCACACAGGCAAGTACACACACACAAAGAGAAAAAGAGTCATTGAGGAAGCAGAGTACAAGTTACGTTTTTATTTACTCACTTAAACTCGTCTGTTTCTGTGGACAGTTCTTGCTCTATCTGCAGAAACACTTGGACCTAAAGAATAGAAAACAACCAACTAAATCATGCCAAGTGATATCAATGGGAATTTTGTAGTGTGACCGTATTTTACGGACTATAAGGCGCACCTGATATAAGGCCTTATTATCACTGTCAAGTGAACACGCGTTAAATAAAAGATTAGGTAAAGGTCAAGATGTGCCACCCGCACCACCTACCTATCTCGGTTTATTGTATTTTTCCGTTATTGCCTTTCTTACCATACATAAAGCTGTATTTTCTTTTTTTTTTAGCTAATAACCTTTTTGGAATACTAACCCTAACCCTAATTAAAAGGCCCTAACCCTACCCCCCCCAGTCTGGGAAAAAAACGCAACGAACCACAACTGTGACAAATCGCGGTGTACTGCAGTACACTAGGGTTAGGTTTACTAGGGTTAGGGTTAGGGTTATTATTCATATTAGCTAAAAATGTTCCTAAAATACAGCTTTATGTATGGTAAGAAAGGCAAAAACGGAAAAATACAATTAACCGAGAATGACATGGGGTGTGGCACATCTTTACCTTTACCAAAGATTAATTCATTCTTTGATTATAAGGCGCACCACCCAAATTTTACACAAAATTGATTTTGTTATTGTAGTTTCTTACTATATTATCAATCACGTTAAAAGGTCAGGGGTCTCTGTCTGGGGAAAAAAGTATCACCTTTTAGTCCGTAAAATACGGTACACTAAACTACAATTTCTTCGTCATTATTTCATACTAGATCCATGTCACGAATGAAACATGTGCAATGACTTCGGAGTGAGTGAGTGAGTGTGTGAGTGAGTGTGTGTGTGTGTGTGTGTGTGTGTGTGTGTGTGTGTGTGTGTGTAGTGTGTGTGTATGTGTGTGTGTGTGTGCACGCTAGTGAGTGTGTATGTGTGTGTGTGTGTGTGTGTGTGAGTGTGTATGTGTGTGTGTGTGTGTGCACGCTAGTGAGTGTGTGTATGTGTGTGTGTGTGTGCACATGCTTGTGAGTGTGTATGTGTGTGTGTGTGTGCACGCTAGTGAGTGTGTATTGTGTGTGTGTGTGTGTGTGTGTGTGTGTGTGTGTGTGTGTGTGTGTGTGTGTGTGTGTGTGTGTGTGTGTGTGTGTGTGCATGCTAGTGAGTGTGTATGTGTGTGTGTGTGCGTGTGTGTGTGTGCGTGCACATGCTAGTGAGTGTGTATGTGTGTGTGCATGCATGCGCATTTGCTGTAGCACATGGTGTTTCATGTGCATTAAGTGTGGGTTTCCTTGTTTTGTTTTTTCATCATTTACTCAACATTAGCAGTATTCATAAACAGCATCATGAGCGAACATCTGAGTGATCATGGTGGACAGTGGAGACATGAACCGTTGTGGAAACAAACAGAGAAATATAAAGACAAACAGACAGACAGATGGACAGACGGAGAGACACACTAACCATTTTAGTGATCATGGTAGGTCACAGTGAAGTCAAGTGCTGGGGAGACATGCGAAGGATCAGCACACAGAAACACATGAACACACAGGGAGAGAGACAGACAGACAGACAGACAGACAGACAGACAGACAGCGGTGAGACAAATACTAACCATTTCAGTGATCATGGTAGGCCACAGAGAAGTCAAGTGCTGGGGAGACATGCATAAAATCAGCACACGGAAACACATGAACACACAGACATACATACAGACAGACAGACAGCGGTGAGACAAACACTAACCATTTCAGTGATCATGGTAGGCCACAGAGAAGTCAAGTGCTGGGGAGACATGCGCAGGATCAGCACACGGAAACACATGAACACCTGAGTCATCACGCAGGGAATCTGAGGCAGCCGCAGGCTCTCCGCCAGCCGCTCTGTTCAACACAACAAAACTCAGCATGTCAAAGCCAGAAGGTACTATCTCAGAACAAAAAAAAAAGACTGATACAGTGGAACCTCCCTTATAAGACCTCCCATTATAAGACTCCCTCCCACATAAGACCTACTTCTCTGAGACGTTGCCCTTCTTTGTATTAAAATGACCTCCCTTATAAGACCTCTCCCTTATAAGACCTCATTTTGGATGATTTTTTAAGGTCTTATAAAGGAGGTTCCAATGTAGTACTGAAAGTAACCCCTTCCCTCCTCCGAAGTCGGAGTGTGGCTGCTCACCGGTTCTTTGGAAAGACGCTCTACTTTTTCTTACTCTACTGACATCTAAACAACAGGAGTTAAAGGCAATACAAGGAGAGGCTTGGGGCCTCAATTATGATACTAGGTTCAGATATTTCAGGCTGTAGAACTGGGAGACCAAAGAGGACGAGCACCCTCACTCTTTATCTCCGGCATGGTTCTCTGGCACTGGCATAGGTGTTAACCTATACGGTTTTCCCGTATTGCTGCACAGGAAAACCATGATTTTGGGTCTGTACGGCCGTATAACAGTTTCAATACAGGTAAAACTAATTTATACGCGCAGATCAGAAATCAGAGACAAACCGCGAAGTGATAGAATTTTGTGATAGCAGACGACAAAACGCAGACGCCAAGCAGCTGAACAGGAAAACGAAGGCAGTAGGCTAGATGATCGGTCATGCGCAGAGAGCGATTTGTTTGATTTGTTCTGGTAATATGCGCATGCGTGGTTTCTTCAGAACTTCCGTGTGAGCGTTGTTTGAATCGAAAATGGCGGACGCTAATTCTTCCAGTTCTACGAACCCCCCTGTGGCCCAAAAGGCACGAGTTGGGAGTGGGAGACACTTGAAAGAATGGGAAAACCTGTCCTTTGAGAAAGGAAGGTACGCTCCCCTGCCCATTTTTCAATATATATAACAAAACTGCATGAAAACGATGTCTGAATATAATGTATTCACAGCAACTTTTTCATGGTTTTGAGTGTTCTGAAAGAGTAGCATCCATGCGATAATATATAAACGTTGTAGACACTAAAGAGGTTAATCCGCAGAACTGAAAAAGAGCGTTTGTCACTGTACTTACCCTGGATCTCTGGCATGTTTCTCTGGTACTGGTCGAGGGGGGAGCAGAATATGGCGAAGGAGAGGCGCTTCAACATCTGTGAGCGAAGCTCAAACTCCTGCTCCTTGCTGCTGAACAGGTTCAGGGACCCACTCTGCGTCATCGACACACGGTCTGCAATGACACAATTGTAGGTCAGGTTCAAGGTCAAAGGTCCCATTGCCTTTTCTGGCTGTAAGGGTAATGAAAACCTATGCCTATGCAATAATAATAATAATGGGCATTTATAGCGCTTAATCTTAAATAAGCCCTAAGCGCTTACAATAATAAATAAGTTAATAATAAATTAATAAACCATCATACCAAGCAATAGAAACAAATGAACATCAAAAATATGTTAAACACACGCACACGCACACACACATGCACACACACACACATGCACACACACACGCACAAACGCGCACGCACGCATGCATGAACGCACGTGCACTAACACACGTGCATGGCAGGGACAAAGTACTTTGAAAGGAAATGAAGCAGACTATGATTTGAAGAGAGTAGTTTTGAGAGAAGACTTAAAAAGACTTACACAACACTATATTACACTCACTCATCAAGTCCTTTATGGTCCTGTTGTGTGTCACAACATTCTATTTGGTATTATGTACTTTATAGTCACAGAGGCGTCTCTGTGAAATTCAGGCAGCTTCCACCTGGAGAGTGCGTCGCAGCCAGAGCCACCCATTGTTTTTTTTTATATGTGCATGTGATTTTTGAGTGCCTTATGTGGAAAGAAAGCGGGGTGGGTGGGTGGGTAAATTATGACCAAATGACAACTTTTTCATTGCCACTGGGTCTAATGTGTGCTAAGTGCATGGGCACACGGGACCTCTGTTATTGTCTCATCCGAAAGAGTCCACATTCAGACCATAAGGCCTAGTGCAGAGTGAGAGGAAAAATCCCCTGTACCCAGGTTTGAACTTTGGTTTGTTGCATACGAGGTGAACGCATCACCTCTGTGCCACTCCATACATAACAATCGTTGAATTGTGAATGACCACCATCCGGCAAAACAGCACTTCGCTACACCACACTACCAGACCCGCCTGCCTCCAGTTCTAAAGGAGTAGCTTCAACTGTCAAACGAAGAAGGATGGGTCCAGCAACAGCTATATGACACTATAATAATAATAATAATAATAACCGGACACTTACATAGCGCTTTTTATCGAGCACAAAGCGCTTTACAATCAGCATTGAAACACTCACATATGCACACACACGCACAACAGACACACACGCACGTACGTACACGCACGCGAGTGAACGCGTTCTTGCACACAGACCCACACACATTTCATCAAACACACAAAAAACACATGCTCATTGAAACGCACACACACTTACACAAACATGTGCGCACGCACACAAACGTGTACTCACACTCACAGACACATACACACTCACACCCCCCCCCCCCCCCCCAGCCGAACACAATCTCTCCTGTGCACACATACACATGCAAGCACATATACCCACACACATCACACTCACATCTGCTCGGAAGCGCGGCCATCGGCGCACGCACTCACACTCGCACACAAATTACATACATACATACATACAAACATACGGACATACATCGCACAATCACACACATAGACTGACCTATGATATCACTACATTACACTCACTCATCAAGTCCTTGAATGTAGTCCTGTCATGGGTCAACAAGTTGTCAGTGACCACCTTCCAAGAGGCCAGACTCCGGAGGTCCATCTGGAAGAAGGAGGGGTCCAGCAGAAGCTCCAGTCCTTCTTTCCTCCAGGCCTTTCGCGAGTACTGGTAGCCGCTCACGCTGCTCAGTAACTGCGAGCACGCCCGGAAACTCGGCAGGTTGTCCACACTGAAGCACATTGAGAAATTTATTTTCGTCGATTTGACATGATAATTGCCTACATCGCTTTTTGAAGCTTTGAGAAAAATAAGAAAAACCACAGTCACACTTACATTTGAGCAATAACAACAAAATGCTTGAAAATGGCATGAATTCAGTTGAGTCATTCCGACACACACAGCTTCAAAACAAGCTTTGTTTAATCATTGATAGCTATTAGATTGAAAAGGAAAGTAACAGGGGTCTGTGCCTAACAATCTGTCGGGTGTAGACGCTGGTAGCTGCAATACTCTGGCCGACAAATTTTTTCGGGACATAGGGCAGAATGAGTTAACCCTTTCGCCGCTGATGTCACATTTCTGCACCATATTGATTTAACACCCATGTCTTTAAAAGCCTATAAATCAGGGTCTGTTAGCCTATGATCTTGTGCTCTCAATGTTGGGGGGTAAGGACACGTTTCACGGAGGATTCCCCAATCTCCTCACTGAGAGGGTTAATGCAGTAGTGCCTAGAACAATGGTTAACCCCTTGACTGCCCACCTGTGGTGCCTGAGGTAGGGGAACACGTTGTGCAGCAGGGTGGTGAGGAAGGGACCACCTTCTCCACAATGAAAGGGTTAATGCAGTTAGTTGTGCAGCCATGGCCATAATGGGTAAGGTACGAGGTTTTCAGTTTTCACTGGTCTCCCCGCTGCGTGCAGCCGACACATTATGATTTCGGAGGAGCTCAAGGGAGAAAACATTATTTGGAAGATGTTTTGGGTAAAAAAGGCAGGAGAATGGGGCCAATAAGTCAGAAAGATAGTAGATGATAGAAAGCAAAAGGAAAAGGCAGAGTCAAAGAGAGTGGCAGATTAGAGGAAGTTACAAGCACAGAACTTCCAGAAGGTGGGGGGAACTATTTTTAGAAAAAAACGGTATCCCCACGGGGAGGTGCCTAGAACAACGGTTAACCCCTTGACTGCCCACCTGTGGTGCCTGAGGTAGGGGAAGACGTTGTGCAGCAGTGTGGTGAGGAAGGGGACCACCTTCTCCACCATGGAAGGGTTAATGCAATTAGTGCCTAGAACAGTGGTTAACTGGTTAACCCCTTGACTGCCCACCTGTAGTACCTGAGGTAGGGGAAGACGTTGTGCAGCAGGGTGGTGAGGAAGGGGACCACCTTCTCCACAATGAAAGGGTTAATGCAGTTAGTGCCTAGAGCAATGGTTAACCCCTTGACTGCCCACCTGTGGTGCCTGAGGTAGGGGAAGACGTTGTGCAGCAGTGTGGTGAGGAAGGGGACCACCTTCTCCACAATGAAAGGGTTAATGCAGTTAGTGCCTAGAGCAATGGTTAACCCCTTGACTGCCCACCTGTGGTGCCTGAGGTAGGGGAAGACGTTGTGCAGCAGTGTGGTGAGGAAGGGGACCACCTTCTCCACAATGAAAGGGTTAATGCAGTTAGTGCCTAGAGCAATGGTTAACCCCTTGACTGCCCACCTGTGGTGTCTGAGGTAGGGGAAGACGTTGTGCAGCAGGGTGGTGAGGAAGGGGACCACCTTCTCCACAATGAAAGGGTTAATGCAGTTAGTGCCTAGAGCAATGGTTAACCCCTTGACTGCCCACCTGTGGTGTCTGAGGTAGGGGAAGACGTTGTGCAGCAGTGTGGTGAGGAAGGGGACCACCTTCTCCACAATGAAAGGGTTAATGCAGTTAGTGCCTAGAGCAATGGTTAACCCCTTGACTGCCCACCTGTGGTGCCTGAGGTAGGGGAAGACGTTGTGCAGCAGTGTGGTGAGGAAGGGGACCACCTTCTCCACAATGAAAGGGTTAATGCAGTTAGTGCCTAGAGCAATGGTTAACCCCTTGACTGCCCACCTGTGGTGCCTGAGGTAGGGGAAGACGTTGTGCAGCAGGGTGGTGAGGAAGGGGACCACCTTCTCCACAATGAAAGGGTTAATGCAGTTAGTGCCTAGAGCAATGGTTAACCCCTTGACTGCCCACCTGTGGTGCCTGAGGTAGGGGAAGACGTTGTGCAGCAGTGTGGTGAGGAAGGGGACCACCTTCTCCACAATGAAAGGGTTAATGCAGTTAGTGCCTAGAGCAACGGTTAACCCCTTGACTGCCCACCTGTGGTGCCTGAGGTAGGGGAAGACGTTGTGCAGCAGGGTGGTGAGGAAGGGGACCACCTTCTCCTTCTCCTCACTGCTGTAGACAACGTCCAACACAGGAGCCATCAGCTCTGACAGCAACATCAGGGCCTGAACACTGTACTTGGAGTCCGTGCCCTGAAAACAGTCAGATGAAATCATCATCATCATCAGCTCTGACAGCAACATCAGGGCCTGAACACTGTACTTGGAATCCGTGCCTTGAAAACAGTCAGATGAAATCATCATCATCATCTTCATCATCATTGTACAACATGGGAGCTCTGTGTGTGTGTGTGTGTGTGTGTGTGTGTGTGTGTGTGTGTGTGTGTGTGTGTGTGTGTGTGTGTGTGTGTGTGTGTGTGTGTGTGTGTGTGTGTGTGTGTGTGTGTGTGTGTGTGTGTGTGTTGTGTGTGTGTGTGTGTGTGTGTGTGTGTGTGTGTGTGTGTGTGTGTGTGTGTGTGTCTGTGTGTGCATGCGCGCCTTTCAGAACCTACAAACCTGAGACACAGCCACCTCCTTCACCTTCACGGTGGGGGGAGCAGCAGCGGCAGCGGCCTCAGGCAGATGAGGACGGCGATGACGGCCTGCCTGGTCAGGATCGTGCTCAGGGTCGGCCTCGTCCCCTTCCCCCAGCTCCGACTGCCTGCCAGGCTTCACCGCGTAGTTCCTCCTCAGCCACGTCGTCTGCTCCAGGGAGGTGCCCGCGATCAGCGCCACCGATTCCAAAACCTTCTGAGTGATGTCCTGAAATAAACATGTAACGTAAAAACTGGACTATAAGACGCACCTGTATATAACTTAAAGCCGCATCCCTTAAATTGACAGAATTTGTCCCATACGGCTTCGGCCGAGAGGACGTAAAACATAACAATCGGTTGACAGAATATCAGGTATTTATTCACATATAAGCCGCATCAGTTTATAATCCGCAGAGAAAATGATATTCGCAAAACGGTGTCAAAGTTAAAGCAAAGATTTTGCCTGCCTTATTACAGATAATGAACACATGTGCACATTCTCCTATTACAGCATGAGAATGTGATACTTTAAACATGGGATCTGAATCAATTAATTGTCAAAACTAATTTTGAGAGCTCAAAATAGAGTGGAGAATGTGGCTGGAAATAAATTTCATGATACTGATAAATATAGAATTGAAAAAATCCACTGATAAGCCGCATCAGCATCAGCATGGGCCAAAGTTGAGGGGGAAAGTAGCGGCTTATAGTCCGCATTTTACGGTACATTTACATAAAACTTCTTTGCACCAGCGCCCAGTGAGCTTTACATCAAGACTGAGGAAAATATAAAGACGAGCAAACAATAACCAGAATAGTGTTAGAGGAAACGCAGTATTCTCTGAAAATATTTAGGAAAATCAGATATTTCTTGGAAGGGGCAAGGGTTAGGCTAGGGAGTCCTGTATAGTGATCAAGGGGTAAATTGCTGTGAAAATGGAGACATAATACTGTTGAAGATAGGGGGAAGCAACTCTTCAGACTTAAAATCTTGTTTTTATACATTCCCCTAAAGACCCACCACGTCACGTGTACGTGTATTTTCCCTCTCTATCTTTAAAAAGATTTCTTAACATTTCTTACCAGCGAGAGACAGAAAACGCTGATTTTCACACATGGACGTGGTGGGTCTTTAACTCTGGTTTTAGCAAAATTCACTGGAAAGTACCACGCTTGATAACATAACAAATACATTGCTGAGGATGGCAGCAAACCTACGACTGCAGTTAGGTCTTCAGCAATGCCTGATCCTACAAAACGTTTATCAGTTACTCCGAGGGACACTTCAGCTTCAGTTAATATATTCCACCCCACACAATTTGAAGAGATTCTGTGTAGTGGTTCACAAGACATTATGCAGAAAAAACCCAACAACAACACAATATCAACAACCCTCTTTGCGGAGGACTTGTTGTTGTCGTACCCTGGCTAAAAGACTCCAGGGATCATCCCAACAGCCGAAGCACTTGGACACTAGGGCACAAATGCACCAGCTAGGGATGAGAACATTGCTTACAAGTATGACCGTTTTTGATTACTCGCCACATTGGCAGTCACACTCCGACTTCGGGGGATTTTGGAGACTGATGATGTTATGCTAGGAGCTTGTCATGGCTAAAGACAATCCCTGCATAACTATGCAGAGCATAACAACATTTTGATGTAGCCTCAGTGTTCTAGCCTATGTCAGTTGGTCTGACACAGCCTTAACCCAAGGAGGACTCAAAACAGTTTCAACTCTAATGCATATAAACACACACAGGCACGCATGCATGCACTCACACACACTCGCACACACAGACACACATTCATTCTTAATGTGCACAAACTCTTCAATCCCACCTGCAATTCCTTTTGAGCCTTCTTCTCCTCAAAGCTGGGAGCTTTTTGCACAAAATCATTCAGGATGCTGAAACAAACAAACAAACAAAAAAGATTTACACTCCCCCAAAAAAAACACCTGACGGAAAATATGATAAGGACCAGCGAAACATACAGAATTGAAACAGACACGAAGAAAAATGAAACAAAACAAACAATAAAATGAGTATGGAGATAAAGAGAGAGAGAAAAGAGACAGACAGTTAAAATGATAGACAGACAGTTTGAGTCTGATAAGCCTCGTAAAATTATTACATTGCCTTTGTAAACTTCCAATATAGAACAACCAAGTTCAAAACGCCCCAAATCGCTTGTGGTCAATTTTTGTAAATTTAGATGAATTAAAAAAACACCTGAAGTTCAGTTTCTGGTAAAATTAGAAATACTCAAATCAGTTTAAAAATGAAAGAGTAGCACCCATGTAACTGTAACTTATGTATGAAGACATTCCTTGTTTCTCTGTGTGTGAATTTAAATACCTCAATTTACGCATTTCCTTTCTCAACAATATAAATATTACAGTAGTCACTGCAGCATTACAAACGCGGACAGTGACTGCAAACCCATAGCCAACACAACAACAACAACATACAGTATTTATACGTCGCTGAATCTTGATAGAAATCAAATCAAAGCGCACACACACGTTAGCATTCATAACGCATTCAAACAAAAACGCAATACAAAGCGAACACACACGCATGACATAAATTAAAAAAATGGAATACAGCAGAAACACCACACATGATCAGTGACAGAGAGGAAGACACACAGACAGACAGACAGACAGTACTCAATGCAGCAGTATAAATGTAGGAGGCTGCAAACCCATAGCCAACACCACACATGGTCAGTGACAGAGAGAAAGAAGACAGACAGACAGTACTGACTGCAGCAGTATAAATGTAGGAGGCTGCAGTCCCATGGCCAACACTGCACATGATCAGTGAGAGAGAGAAAGAAGGCACACAGACAGACAGACAGACAGACAGACAGACAGTACTGACTGCAGCAGTATAAATGTAGGAGGCTGCAGTCCCATGGCCAACACTGCACATGATCAGTGAGAGAGAGAAAGAAGGCACACAGACAGACAGACAGACAGACAGACAGACAGACAGTACTGACTGCAGCAGTATAAATGTAGGAGGCTGCAGTCCCATGGCCAACACTGCACATGATCAGTGAGAGAGAGAAAGAAGGCACACAGACAGACAGACAGACAGACAGACAGACAGTACTGACTGCAGCAGTATAAATGTAGGAGGCTGCAGTCCCATGGCCAACACAGTATTTATAATTACAGTATAAATTACAGTATTTATACGTCGCTGAATCTTGATAGAAATCAAATCAAAGCGCACACACACGTTAGCATTCATAACGCATTCAAACAAAAACGCAATACAAAGCGAACACACACGCATGACATAAATTTAAAAAATGGAATACAGCAGAAACACCACACATGATCAGTGACAGAGAGGAAGACACACAGACAGACAGACAGACAGTACTCAATGCAGCAGTATAAATGTAGGAGGCTGCAAACCCATAGCCAACACCACACATGGTCAGTGACAGAGAGAAAGAAGACAGACAGACAGTACTGACTGCAGCAGTATAAATGTAGGAGGCTGCAGTCCCATGGCCAACACTGCACATGATCAGTGAGAGAGAGAAAGAAGGCACACAGACAGACAGACAGACAGACAGACAGACAGTACTGACTGCAGCAGTATAAATGTAGGAGGCTGCAGTCCCATGGCCAACACTGCACATGATCAGTGAGAGAGAGAAAGAAGGCACACAGACAGACAGACAGACAGACAGACAGACAGACAGACAGTACTGACTGCAGCAGTATAAATGTAGGAGGCTGCAGTCCCATGGCCAACACTGCACATGATCAGTGAGAGAGAGAAAGAAGGCACACAGACAGACAGACAGACAGACAGACAGACAGTACTGACTGCAGCAGTATAAATGTAGGAGGCTGCAGTCCCATGGCCAACACTGCACATGATCAGTGAGAGAGAGAAAGAAGGCACACAGACAGACAGACAGACAGACAGACAGTACTGACTGCAGCAGTATAAATGTAGGAGGCTGCAGTCCCATGGCCAACACAGTATTTATAATTACAGTATAAATTACAGTATTTATACGTCGCTGAATCTTGATAGAAATCAAATCAAAGCGCACACACACGTTAGCATTCATAACGCATTCAAACAAAAACGCAATACAAAGCGAACACACACGCATGACATAAATTAAAAAAATGGAATACAGCAGAAACACCACACATGATCAGTGACAGAGAGGAAGACACACAGACAGACAGACAGACAGTACTCAATGCAGCAGTATAAATGTAGGAGGCTGCAA
>CM065690.1:52430017-52450017 GCA_017654935.2 Phymorhynchus buccinoides
CACACACACACATGCTCACACATGTATACACACTCTCACCCTGCCGCTGCCGATGGGGTTAAACACATGGATGAGGTTGGTGAGGATGTGTCCGGCGCTGGCCGTCTCTGTGGTGATGGGGGAGGTGGGCGCAGGGGCGGGCTGACCGATGGACACATTGGTGTTGGAGTCCAGCAGACAGTAGTGACACACAGTGGTCAGCCCTTCCAGCAGAGTGACCATATGGTCTGGAGGAACGTTCTTCACTCTGCACACACACACACACAAAATCTCAATTGTAATAAAGCCGGAATTCCACATGCACGATTTTAAAGGCGAAAATCGACGGCGATAATCGCCTGTGATTAAATTTTATCGCCACCAAAGTCATTCTGTACACGCGCCTACAGGAGTAACATTTCCATGCCTGAGATTACAAAGTACCCAAGTGCCTGCATGCTTTCCATCATGTGCCTGTCACATGCCACACCACATTTCACAAGCATGCAACATTTCACTATGATTGGTTCAACAGTTTAGGCTACAGAACTTGGAACATACACTACAGTGTGCCACATACAGACACACAGAAAATCCTCGCTCCAGTCCAATGTACTCGCTTCCCTAAAGAAAGGGGAGAACAAAAACCAACCCCACCCCATAAATCAATACCCATAATATCAGTTCACCTGTTCTTGTGGGTGGTAGCATTACACTCAGCAGCGAGGTCCTCCAGGTTTCTACACAGCTGGGACACCACACACCACAACAATGCCCATAATCTCAGTTCACCTGTTCTTGTGGGTGGTAGCATTACACTCAGCAGCCAGGTCTTCCAGGTTTCTACACAGCTGGGACACCACACACCACAACAATGCCCATAATCTCAGTTCACCTGTTCTTGTGGGTGGTAGCATTACACTCAGCAGCCAGGTCCTCCAGGTTTCTACACAGCTGGGACACCACACACCACACCACAACAATGCCCATAATCTCAGTTCACCTGTTCTTGTGGGTGGTAGCATTACACTCAGCAGCGAGGTCCTCCAGGTTTCTGCACAGCTGGGACACCACACACAGCACCACCTGGGTGAGGGCGCGGCCCATGAAGGGCAGGGCAGAGGTGACCAGCCCCAGCCAATGGCGGTGCAGGTGCCGCAGATGGCGCTGTTTCAGCGCGCTCAGCACACCCGACAGGAACATGGTCTGCTGGGAGATGGGCTCCGCCGCACGGAATCTGTGCAAAATACCGTAATTTTTGGACTATAAGGCGATATTTTGTTCTCCAATTTCGACCTATGCGCCTAATAAACGAGGGCACCCTATTAGTGAACAAAATCGTGAGAAGAGAGGCAACGATTGCCGTACTCAGTACAGTCTACTGTGAGTCACAACATCGAAAGTGGTAACAAGTCGCCGAAACGACGAATACTCACGTTAAAATGCTTCATAATCCCTATTATCATCCGAGATACCGTCCAACAGATGCCATAACCCTTCACTGGATGTAAAAAGCATTGTTGTAGAGCTTAAAATGCCATAATTCTACCAGTTTTCCCGAAGAAAATTAGAAACGTAACAACCGGAAGTCGCAAAAACGGAAGTCCGATTATTTGAGAAGGGAGTCAACTCTCGTTTATGACAGCAGTAAAAGCGGCCGGTAAGTGTTTACAGGACGTGTACGGGCTTCAAACTTCGACTTTCTTTTGCGAGGTGTGTATCGCCTTATAAACGAGGGCGCCTTTTACTTGAATTTTTTTCAGATTTTTCTTGAAAATTGCCCTATTTGCCTTATACACAGCAGCGCCTATTGATCCGAAAAATACGGTAGTTACTTTCCTTGTCAAAATGTGTAAACGTTCATCTGCAAAAGTGGTGTAACATGTAAATCAAAAGAATTCACGATCCTTTATTGTCTGTAAAGGTTAAGAGATTCAGGTGCTTAAAGATCACAGACACAGAGTTATAAACGTTTTCAGATACACTTGGCTTTGATTGCATAGTTTAGATGAACATAAATAAATGCTATAAATGCAGTGAAAGGGCGAATTTTCTGGATTATTGCTTAGTTTTTTAAAATAAAACAATGCTCAGAAATTGAAAAAAGTTATCTGCTAAAGGAGACTTTGACTGAGTCGAACTAGGAAATGACAACACAGATATTGAATGTAACTGTAACTCCCTATTCATCTATCTTCCCGCCCCTTCCTTTTGTAACCCTCCACTCTACCTCTCCCCTCTCCCTCAAAAACACACACACATCCACCAACCCACCCATACAATCCCCCCCACCCCACCCCCAATCACTCACCTGACTTTAGCGAGCGAGTACTGCACAGTGGTCCGCACCCTGTCCCACTCCGCGTTGTTACCACCACTTCCACTACTCCCAGCCACAGCAGACGATGCCGACAATGACGATGACGGCGATGAAGGGTTTGCCCCGGCAGTGGGGGTGAGCTGGGCAGGGAGGCTCCCCACGGAGTGCATGATCTGGTCCTCCAGCATGACGGTCACCAGGACCAGGCGCAGCAGGGTGGTCTGGAAGGCTTCCTTGATGGACGGGTCCAGGCCAGCCTGGTTGAACTCGATGATTGCTTCCGTCAGGCTGGTTGGCTTTTTGCTGCCTGTAGTAGAAAGAAAAAAACATACCGTAAAATACGGACTATAAGCCGCTAAATATTTTTTCTCAACTTTGGCCCATGCGGCTTATAGACTGGTGCGGCTTATCTGTGGATTTTTTGTCCCATTCTACATTTATCAGTGTGATTAAATCTGTTTTGGGCCACATTCTTCAGCCTATTTAGATTCAAAACTGGTTTTGGTAATCAATACATTCAAATCTCATATTTAAAGTGTCTGAGAACATTAAATATTTATGCTCTGAGGAGAATTTCTATATTTGTGTTGGTTTGTGCACATACAATTTTCTCTGAGGCTTATAAACTGGTGCAGCTTATATGTGAATAAATACCTAATATTTTGTTAATTTAAGGGATGCGTCTTATGTACAGGTACGTCTTATAGTCCAGTTTTCACGATAAAAAGTTACCAGCGATGCACCAAGGTTCGAAAAGTGATGGGACAAACTGTCCTGTCCTGAGATGACAGAAATCAAGAGGACAATGTCCTGGCTCTTGCAGAAATCAATAGGACATGTCCTGGCTCTTGCAGAAACCAACAGGACAATGTCCTGGCTCTTGCAGAAATCAATAGGACAATGTCCAGGCTCTTGCAGAAATCAATAGGACAATGTCCCGGCTCTGGCAGAAATCAATAAGACAATGTCCTGGCTCTTGCAAAAATCAATAGGACAATGTCCTGGCTCTTGCAGAAATCAATAGGACAATGTACTGGCTCTTGCAGAAATCAATAGGACAATGTTCTGGCTCTTGCAGAAATCAATAGGACAATGTCTTGGCTCTTGTAGAAATCAATAGGACAATGTCCCGGCTCTGGCAGAAATCAATAGGACAATGTCCTGGCTCTTGCAAAAATCAATAGGACAATGTTCTGGCTCTTGCAGAAATCAATAGGACAATGTCCTGGCTCTTGCAGAAATCAATCAGACAAAGCGTGCCAGTGTTAAAAGGTTAATCATGCATTTCTCCTGACAGGGGAGAACACAATTGAAAATTTTAATAGGTCAATGTTCTCCTTTGGACATCACTGTTAGTTATCACAGGGACTTAACCCTTTCACCGCCAGCCATATTTCATCCCAAAATGTCCATTAAATTTACCTGGGTAGAGAACAAAATCTATCGGCAGTATAGTGACAGATATCTGTGACAGATATAAAATAAGGTTCATCCTTACTCCCAAAAACTAAGACAATAGGGTCTTTGGATAATAGACCCCAATTTGATGCCTTTTAGCGACATAGGTGTTAACTCACTGTGGTGCTAAAATGCGACTTTGGCGGTGAAAGGGTTAAGGAAAGAGATTGAGAGAGAGAGAGAGAGAGAGAGAGAGAGAGAGAGAGAGAGAGAGAGAGAGAGAGAGAGAGAGAGAGAGAGAGAGAGAGAGACAGAGAGACAGAGAGACCGGAAGTCTTCCATGACAGGCATGTTTGCTTTAGGATTACCTTATTTTCAGGGCTATAAGCCTCTACTTTTTTTTCTTCAACCTCGACCCCTTTCTGTTTTTAGGCTGGTCGTCAACTCTGACGTTTTGACATCGCCAATCTCAGTAATCTCATCGCCAATCTCGGTATAAATGAACCATTCTCAGGCTTTTGGTATTTTTATAGTCACAGAGGCATCTCTGTGAAATTTGGGTTGTTCCCACCTGGAGAGCGCGTCCCAGCCAGAAGCGCGCCACCCATTTTTATTTTTGTTTGCATGCGTTTTTTGTGTGACTAATGAGGACGGAAAAGGGGTGGTGGTAAATTTTGACCAAATGACAACGTTCAGACCGCAAGGCCTAGTGCAAAGCAAGAAGAAAAATCCCCTGTACCCAGGTTCAAACTCGGGTTCACTTGACACGAAGCGAATGCGCTACCATTGTGCCACTCTACATTCTAGTCACAGACGCGTCTGTGAAATTCGGGTTGCTCCCACCTGGAGAGCGCGTCGCAGCCAGAGGCGCGCCACCCATTTTTTGCATGTGACGGAAAGTGTGTGTGTGTGTGTGTGTGTGTGTGTGTGTGTGTGTGTGTGTGTGTGTGTGTGTGTGTGTGTGTACATTTTGACCAAATGACAACTTTTTCATTGCCACTGGGTTTAACGTGTGCTAAGTGACGAAGATGTTGATGATGATAATTCCAACAGCGATGATGATGATGATGACGATGATGAAAATAACCTGAGGGCTTGACCCTGGCGTCGTAGACACTGGCCAGCAGCGTGTGCAGCAGGGCCTTCTGCAGCTTGCAGCGACCCAGCAGGTCAGAGATGTAGGACACGAAGCTCCGCCCACTGTCACGCATGATTGACAGCAGCTCCGACAGCAGCAGTGTCAGCACCTGAGTCGATCAATCAATCATTCAAAAAACTGAAACAGACAGCAACGTCACTGGAACATACAACAAACAAACTACACGACAAGTGTAAAGTGACCTTATTTTATTCACAAGAGACAAAACAAAACTACTGGATATTTCAGCGAATGCGCCTTTATCAACACAAACAAACAATTAAACAGCAAACAGCAAATATAGCAAAAGGAGCAAAAAGCAGGCAACAAAAGGAGCAAAAACCCAACAAGATAAAAAAAAAAAACCAATACTTCCCCTCTACAGTCCAATGCATAAATGATGATCAATCAATCAATCAAACATTTATCAATCAATCAATCAATCAAACATTTATCACCAAATCGCCGGTACGCACGCATATTCATTGAATACAAAAGCGGTACCACTAGGTTAGGTTAGGTACATAATAGTCACAGAGGCGTCTCTGTGAAATTTGGGTTGCTCCCACCTGGAGAGCGCGTCGCAGCCAGAGGCCCCAATTTAAAAAAAAAAAATTTGCATGTGATTTTTGTGTGACTGATGAGGAAGGAAGGGATAACAGTGTATAAACACCACAACTGTCACTCACCTCAGCAGCCTGGCTGTGCACCACGTTATTCCCCAACAGCTCCTCATCCGTCAGCCTGGACATCATCAGGTTGGGGAAGTACCCCCTCATGCAGTACAAACACAGCGAGATCACCACCTCCAGAAACATGTTACTCCGATAGCTGGACAACACCTCCGCGGGGAGCTCCCCGAAGAAGTTCTTGCCGAAGACAGACTTTCTGTGGCGGGCGAGCAGGGTCTGGATGCGGGCCAGGAAGGGCACGGGGGTGGCGGAGATGCTGGTGGTTGCCATGGCGGTGACCACCAGCCGCGGGCACTGCACCAGCATGGCGCGGATGGTGCTGAGGGCGTACAACGTCCGGTGGTAGTCGTAGGGCTGCGTGTACAGCAGCAGATGCATGTGCAGTGGGTGGATGCCTTCCGGGCTGACCCCTTCCCCTTCAGGGTTCTCTCTCTTGTTGCTCAGAATCCCCTTCTTGTGAGATGCGGCGGTCGCCTGAGGGAGGTCGTTTTCGCTGCTGGAGGTCGATTCCACTTCCAAGCTCGCCGTCTCGATGGCGTTCAGAAGGTCGTGGTCGCACATCTGGCTGGAAGATATGCTGACCTTCCGCTGCCTGCCTCCCCCTTCTCCTTCCCTGTTCATGATGTGCGCAGCCACGCGCTGCCACACCTCCGCCACGATCTCCCCCACCACTTCTTCCGAAGTCGGCTCTTTCTCGGTGAACACTTCCTCCGTCAATTCCGGCGCAGGCTCTTCCTCCTCTTTCCCGTCGAAGAAAATCCCTTCCTTCTGGCAGGTCTCCTTGTCCAGACGCTTCGCCGCGCTCAAATTCGGCGGGGCGCCTCTCCGTCCGGGAAGATCGAAACCGTCGAAAATCAACTTGTCCAAAGAGTTCACGGACCCGAACGGGTTGAACCTCAACTTGACCTCTTCGGGGTTAACCCTCTCGTAAGTGAGCTCGGCCTCCGAGTGGGCCCGGACGGGGGCCGAAGCGGCCTGGCCGCCCTTTTGGCTGATGACGGTGAGGCCGATGGATTTGAGGTTTTCTGTGGACTTGCGGGAGATCTTGGTGTGGGGGTTGTGGTTGACGTGGAAGATCATGTTGCCACCCTCGCTGCTGATGGCGTAGATGTTGGCTTCGGGGTTGTGTGCGTCGCTGTCGCTGTCGGATAAGGAGACGGTTTTCGGGTCGTGGACATTCACGTGCTGGATGGAGATTCTGAAAGTGGAAAAAGACACTGTAGAAATTTGGATTATCAATGTCTGGGTTTGCACCTATACACCTTTTATCTTCACAGTGCTAGGCGGTGATATCGTAGGTGGCTTTGGTGGGGGGAGTTGTGTGCAAGAGCTATCCACATTTTTAATTTCATCAAGTGATAAACTATAATATCTTTAGTCAAAAAAATGCAGAGTACAAGGGGTGCATGTGATAACACAAACCTTTGCTTGAAATTATTATTTAAAGCACAAAGCCTAGCCTAGGGGTGTCTAAGCTACAACTTAGGCAAAGTGTTTAACATTCATGTATCTGTCTCATCAGTTGGCTGACTTTTTAGACATATAATGATATACATGTATGTAACTTTTCAAACAGATAGATCTCACAATGTAATCATATATCTTTATCAATTAAACATTCAAGACTTTCCTGGTATTGCAGTACTTCCAGGATCGTCCCACTATCTTTATATTTATGAATGTCCTACATGTGCCTGCCTGTTCCAGGCCGGAGGACGTTAATCAGATTTTCTTCTCTTTATACCTCACCTGGCAGTGTCGGGGTGAAGCAGCATGAGCAGTATGGGCCTCTTTTACCCACCTGGCAGTGTCGGGGTGAAGCAGCATGAGCAGTATGGGCCTGTTCCAGGCCGGAGGACGCTAATCAGACTTTCTTCTCTTTATACCTCACCTGGCAGTGTCGGGGTGAAGCAGCATGAGCAGTATGGGCCTGTTCCAGGCCGGAGGACGTTAATCGGATTTTCTTCTCTTTATACCTCACCTGGCAGTGTCGGGGTGAAGCAGCATGAGCAGTATGGGCCTGAGGACTCGACTGATGTCCCCGCGCTGAACCACCTGAGTCAGCCAGGTCATGGTCAGCGACTTCGCCGCACTGCTCTCCTCTTTCAGGCTGTCCAGCACCACAAACATCGACCTGAAAACCGTCATCATCATCGTTATCATCATCATTATCATCACTGTCATCGTCATCATCATCATCATCATTATCATCATCATGCATGTGGTGATCATTAATGTGGCAGCGCTGTTCTCTTCTGTTATACTTCTTGCACTGAATCACCTCCCCGCTTTTTGAAATTCAAATTCTAACCCGTACTTTATTTGTGTCTTTGTGTGTGGTCACTGTAAACGTCATTCAAACATTAAACTCTATGTGAAGTGGTTAACAGCACACAGACCTGGGCTGGAGACTGAGGTCAACACTCAGTCTCTTCTTCTTCTTCGATCGCTCAGACAGTTTCCTGTCAATTATGAGCGCAGATACGTTATGCTGCTGTTGGGCACCTAACTAAGAAATAGTTAGGCCCCGCAAGTCCGACTTTGGCTGGAGGAAATGTTTTTGAAAGTGTTTCGTGAAAAAAGGCATGAGAATGGACCAGTAAGGCAGAAAGATAGTAGATGACAGTAAGCAAAGGGAAAAGGCGGAGTCAAAGAGAGTGACAGATTGGAGGAAGTTACAAGCACAGAACTTCCAGAAGGTGAGGGAACTATTTATACAAAAGACCCCCGGTATCCCCACAGGGGGAGGGGGGGGGGGGTCAGTCTCTATCTTTGTCTATCTGCCTGTTTGTCTCTCTCTCTCATTCACTCTCAATGCCTCTCTCTCTCTCTCTTTCTCTCTCTCTGTCTTTGTATCTCTCTCTCTCTCTTCTCTCTCTCTTCTGACTGTCTCTTCTCACTTTAATACTTGTGTGTGGGTGTGTGTGCAGAACGTTCATTTAATTTGTGTGTGTGTCCGCACACTTCGTGCGCTCGCGCCCATGTGTGTGTCTTTTTGTGTTAGCAGAGGAATGAGGGCGAGTGTGCGCATGCATGCATGTGTGTGTGCATGCGAGTGTGTGCATGCGTGTGTCTGTGTGTGCATGTGTGTGTGTGTCTGTGTTTTGTCATTGTTGTTGTTTTTGTTGTTACAATGTCCCGTTCATGTAAGATATATTATTTTTGTGAAGCGCCTAGAGCCCCCACGGGAGATTAGGCGCTATAGAAATGATCATCATTATCATTATTATTAATACTTTTCAAGATAAGGAATCCACATACCTGTCAAAGGTCCGTGTTTTGTGGCCCAGCAAGGATTCTGCCTTCATGTTGCGTGTCATGTGCCACAGCACCGCAAACTTCTTGAACGCGTTCAGCCTGATTGTCTGCATTCACACACACACAAAAAAAAAATCAGTGTATTATGAGCCACAGCATAGCAAAACTTCTTGAACGCGTTCAGCCTGATTGTTTGCATTCACACACACACACACACGCCACACACACACACACACACACACACACACACACACACACAAATCAGTGTATTATGAGCCACAGCATAGCAAACTTCTTGAACACGTTCAATCTTATTGTCTGATTTCCTACACACACAAAATTTAGTATGTCATGTGCCACAGCACAGCAAACTTCTTGAACACATTCAGCTTGATTGCATGCATTTGTAAACAAACAGAAATAAGGGAATAATAAGAACTTTTTCTTTCTTTTTTCGAGATAGAGTATTTTGTATTTTTTTTTAAGTGAGAGTATTTTGTATTTTTTAAAAAGGAGCCTTGAACATATGAAAAAGTTTCATATTAACTTATTCTGCCCGGCCCCCGACAAATCATCAGCATGAACAGTGCAGCTACCAGCGCCGGCACCTGACTAACTCTTGGGCAAAAAGTACTTGTTTTCTGCTTCCCAGGCTAGGTGGGTGTTTCTGAGATAAAACTGCCCCTAGCACAAAGGGTTAATTAGTAAACAGAATGGCACACCCGCGTGAGCTTCACAAGATGTCCATTTTGTTCTTCCTTCTATTTCTGCGTCTTCAGGTGGCATGACATTTGTATTGGTTTGACTATTGCGTTTGATGTTGTTTAATCTGTTTGTCGTCCGCGACTAAACTGTAGTGGGTTTTTTTTTTGTTTTTTTCTTGAGATGGAGTAATTTTTGTGTTAACCCTTTCACCACCAATGTCGCATTTATGCACAACAATGGTTTAACACCCATGTCACTAAAACGCATAAAATCAGGGCCTGTTATCCGAAGACCCTATTTTCTTAATTTTGTGAGGCAAGGATAGGCCATAATGGTATACATGTCACAGAGGAATTCCCAATATTGCAGATTATTTTTTTCTCTCTACCCAGACAAGCTTAATAGAATTTTTTGGCTGAAAGGGTTAAAAAAAACAAAAAAAAACCATAAACATGCATGTTCAATGTCAATCTACAAAATCCTGGAAAACTTAAAAAGCAGGGGTCCTGGGGCTGCCTAGTCACCACATTCCAAGCAGGGTACAGGAGGCAGCATCCCTGTTTGGGGGGTGAGGTGGATCTGAAGGGAAAATGCTCTTATGATGGGATTTGAAAATACAAAGCTAAGACACAACATGGGCAGTGACAAATGGTCGTACGGACAACATATGGGAAGGCAAGAAACCAAAGAAAGGAATAATATTGAAAGTAAACAAGAAAGGAACAAACCAACCAAGGTGAAACAAGTCTAAGACTGGAGAACAGCAAGGGAGGTGAAGTCCATCATAGAAAATGGAAAAGTGAATTCACAGGTCAGAGAGACCGCGTGACCGGAAGGACGGGGAGATCATGCGTGCCTCCGGTAAGGGAGAGTTACGGTCCTTTGCTACTTTCGTTTTTATGTTGCTAGGGCGTTGGTTTCCAAACTGAAGTGTCTTTTGCTATTGTTTTGAGTGTTGGTCAGTATGGTTACAATAGATTGAGGTAACTTTTCAATTTTCTAAAAATCCAAAAATTCAGTCAGATGCTACTACTAAATTGAAAACATGAATCCAGGCCCATAGACTGAAGAGAAGTAATTATGTGCAGCAGTTTTCTTTTCTCCTCACCTCATCCTCGTTGATGAGGGCAGTGCCGATGGCGTCCTCACAGATCCAGGGCCTGGGGGTGACCTGGTTCAGCATGTGGAACAGCTCCGCCGTGCGGTGATGCTGCTCCGTGCTCTCAGTGCCCAGGTGATGCCACAGCTCGCGGGCAACTACCTGCACAGTGAAGAAATCACAGGAAACAATTAACATAGCAGGGATACCTTAATGTGTTAACTACTCTATTCAGCATGTGGAACAGCTCTGCCGTGCGGTGATGCTGCTCTGTGTTCTCCGTGCCCAGGTGATGCCACAGCTCACAGACAACAACCTGTAGAATGCAGAAGTATGAACATGTAGCCAATTTCTTGACTCTCCTACCCTTCACATCTACCTATTAACCATTTAACTTCTCCAAAGTCTCCATTCAAAATGCACAAGAGCTCAACAGCTCGGTGATGACGATCCCGGTTTTTTTCTTCTATACAATGGTGATGCCACAACTCACAATTTATTAGTACCACTACCAGCCATGAAGCGAGGCTGGTAATGTTTTCTCTGGTGTTTGTTTGTTCCTGGCTGGCTACCTGAGTATGTGGCTGACTGACTATGTCATGTGGCTGGCTGCCTATGTATGTATGTTAACATGATAGCGCTTGAACCAATGAGGCTCATGTTTTGCATGCATATAGGTAGTTACTAGTTAGGGTATCTAGGCCAAGTTCGAAAATGAAGGTCATTGGTCAAAGGTCAAGGTCACTGGAGCTGAAAATGCTACAGCGCGGCTGGTGGTCTAGTGTCTTAACGTTCTAGTAATTGATGCGATGCGGTATTAGGGCAAAGTCTATGCAACCATTGCCCCTATACATTTCAAGTCAATCAAGATGACCATCTATCTGCAGACATCCATCCATCCATCTTCCAACAGAATCCAACCCATAAACACACACACACACACCCCTGCACACACTTAACTATCCATCCATCCTCCCAACGGAATCACACCCATACACACACACTGATTCTACAACTCCACATAGTCTTCTCTCTTCTTTCTCCCAAATCCCACTCCCACCCAATTCAGTCTCTCTATCCTCTTCCTGGTGTAGAGCGGCACAGAGGTAATGCGTTCACCTCGTGCACAATAAAACTGAGTTCGAACCTGGGTACAGGAAACTTTTCCTCTCACTCTGCACTAGGCCTTACGGTCTGAACGTGGAGTCTTTTGGAAGACGATAAACCGAGATCCTGTGTGCCCATGCACTTAGCACACATTCACACACACACACACACTGACACAAAATATTTTACCTGGTAAAAGATGGTATTATCATAGATGTGCTGCAAATGTCTAGGCAACAACGTGGGCAGGATAACCACGGACACTCTCCTTTCGCTGATGGACATTCTCTCTCTCTCTCACACACACACGCACAAAGTTGTGTACCTGGTAAAAGATGGTGTTGTCGTTGATGAGCTGCAGATGCCTAGGCAGCAACGCGGGCAGGATAACCACGGACACTCTCCCTTCACTGATGGACATTCTCTCTCTCTCACACACACACACACACACACACACACACACACACACACACACACACACACACACACACACACACACGCAAAGTTGTGTACCTGGTAAAAGATGGTATTGTCATTGATGAGTTGCAGATGCCTAGGCAGCAAAGCGGGCAGTATAACCACGGACACTCGCCCTTCACTGATGGACGATCGGCCCGCCCTGTCCTTGGACCTGGATTTGTTCTGGGTCTCTGACTGGACGGACTGGGTCAGCACAATCAGGTCCAGCATGGTGGCTATGGCGCTGGCCTGCAGGGGGAAACTCGCCACAAAACAGCTGCACGTCAGGAGGTCCTGGAGCCAGGGGGGTAGGGTGCCTTCGTCTTCTGTAGAAAAGACAGACAGAAGTAATTTAATATATTGTTTTAACTCTTCTAGCGCCATGTACTTTTTGTTTTACGTTCCTGGTTGTCCGTTGCACCTCAGCCGACAAGAGGGTGAATATATACTATTTTTTCGAGTGCACATGCATGCTTTAACAGAGAAAAAAAATCACTAACATAAGCTCTGAAAATGGACAAACACACACAGCGGGCCACTTGGCAGTGAAAGTCTTTGCATTTGGTGGGAGTGTAGAGTGATGTACTGGGCGAATACATTCGCCCATGGTGCCAGCAGAAAACACATGGCAGGGTGCTTGCCAGTGAATGTCTTTGCATTTGGTGGGAGTGTAAAGTGATGTACTGGGCGAATACATTCACCCATGGTGCCAGCAGACTTAATTTAAACACATGGCAGGGTGCTTGCCAGTGAATGTCTTTGCATTTGGTGGGAGTGTTGAGTGATGTACTGGGCGAATACATTCACCCATGGTGCCAGCAGACTTAATTAAAAAAGGTAAACACTGTAAAAAGCTGCAGGTCAGGTATGTCATGTGTGTTTTTGATGGGTGTGTTTATGTGCATGCAAACATGCATGCACGCGTGTGAGTGCGTAAAGGGTGCATGTGTGCGTGCTCTGTTTGTGTATTTGCGAGCGCAATCATGAACGTACGTACATGTAAATCCAAATTACTCAAGTGTATCTTTCTTGTACCAAAACATCACCAGCATATCTAGGCTAAACAAGTACTGGTAGATTTAATTCTGACTAGATTTTCATCGACAATACTGCCAGTTTCAGCCTTCTCGTTGAGAAACAAAATTTGCCACAGTTTTTATTCAATAATAACTTCAAAAATATAAACACACAAATAAGTAGAACTACAGCTTCATCTTTCAATGAACATGCCAGCTGTTACAGCACTCCCAGACATTTGTCTTCTTTTTTGAACAACAGCTGTCGCTGTATGAAAGCTAACTGTGTCCAATATATGATCATGTCAATCCAGTTTCTCATTCTTTCAATCTGAAAGTAAATCTAGACAGCGGATCATGTTTATCATCATTCGTCATTTATTCACTAGCTTAGGTCTGTCAGTTGTGAAAGATCATATTCAGAAAGTTTTAAGAAGAAGAAAACAATGGAACAGAATATACGATATAGCATTAGTTACCATATTTACGGACTATAACTTATCATACTTTATAGTATAACTATATAACGCAATACTTATTTGCCTAGAGTGAGAGCCTTGTTCCTTATATTATAATGAGACTAATAAAATAGTAAGACTAAGAGACTATAGCATAATATAAAAAAATAATAATAACAAAATCATCATTTTGCGCAAGATTTTGGGGGTGCGCCTTATAATGAGGTGTGCATTATACAGTGGAACCTCCCTTATAAGACCTCCCATTATAAGACTCCCTCCCACATAAGACCTACTTCTCTGAGACATGCCCTTCTTTGTAAGTATTAAAATTGCCTCCCTTATAAGACCTCATTTGGGACGGGCCCTGGGACTGGAACACCAGGGACCACCCACGGGAGAGGCCGTAGCCGCCGTGCCCGTGGTGGACCCGCGAGACCATGTCGCCGTGGCCGTTCCGCTCCGGAGATTTTTGAATTTTTGAAGGTCTTATAATGGAGGTTCCACTGTAATCCGTAAAGTACATTACACTTAAGGCTTTAGCTTCCACAACAAGTGAGCATAAATTATCAAAATTATAAGTAAATCACTCAGACACAGACACGTAGACACACACACACATACAAACCCACACCAACCCACCCACTCAACCATTACAAACTCACCGACGTTGACGGTGCGTTTTACAATCAGGTGCGCATTATAGTCTACAATACATTTTAGGCTTTAGCTTCCACAACAAGTGGATTCAATTATCAAAATTATAAGTACCGTATTTTTCGGACTATAATAAGGCAACGTGGGCAGGGGTCACCCCTAAACTTTTACCCAAATTTCAGATTTTGTTACTATATTTTCTTACTATTTTATCAGTCATGTTATAAGGCACAGGGGTCTGAGTCTGGGGAAAAAGTATCGCCTTATAGTCTGAAAAATATGGCAAACCACAGACACAGACACACACAGACATACACACACACACACACCAACTCACCCACCCACCCACCCACTCAACCATTACAAACTCACCGACGTTGTACATCTGATCGATGACGGTCTGATAGTCCGCGCAGTACAGGGGGAAGCTGGCGAAATCCACCAGGAGGCGACACGCCCTGATGAAGGCCGCCTGCCCCTCCTCCGTGCACATCCTGGGCTTGATCTTGGGATGCGACCCTGACTCGCTCAGCTTGGCTCGCACTGCGTCGCAATCCGCGCTGTTACTGCCGCTGCACACGGAGCTCTCATCAAACAGGGAATCCTGGTCGGAGGTTTTGTTAACGGCGTCGGAAGAGGAGGGAAGGCTGAGAAGCTCCATGCATTTCTCGCAGACGGTCTCGCTCTCCAGGAAGCGGCGGGTGACGATGCAGTGGAACAGCTCCTGGAAGCTGCCCAGGCACTGCTGCATCAGACCCAGGTGCTCCCGGGGCCGGTCCCCCTCCCGGCTCTTCTGCCGGTGTGTGTGCAGGGCCAGGTCTTTGGGGTCCTTGGAGGATGCTGAGGAGGTTGGCCGGTCCCCCTCCCGGCTCTTCTGCCGGTATGTGTACGGGGTCAGGTCTGTGGGGTCCTTGGAGGATGCTGAGGAGGTTGGCTTCAAAGACAAACTCTTTTTTTCTGGACAGATTTTCGAGGCATAATCAACACTGCCCGCTCCTTTCTTCACTTCAGAGGAAGGCAGAAGATGAGGAGAGCTGCTCGACTTTGAACGTTTTTCAGAAGGCTTTTCTTGGACTTTGTGATTATTATCATCATTATCAGGTATGGCACTGCATGTGGGACTGTCCTTTCTGGAAGGTTCTGCTTGTTCTTTGCTCCATTCACCCTGTGAAGATTTTGACGTCAGCATACTTTCTTCAGCGCTGATACCTTCAGGCGAAGCATCCAGATGAGCGCTCTTCTTTGCCTCAACGTCTGATTTACGTTCTTCAACTCTAACGCCTTTCACAGACTCACAATAAAGAACTTTGG
This sequence comes from Phymorhynchus buccinoides, assembly GCA_017654935.2. Taxonomy (NCBI): domain Eukaryota; kingdom Metazoa; phylum Mollusca; class Gastropoda; order Neogastropoda; family Raphitomidae; genus Phymorhynchus; species Phymorhynchus buccinoides. The sequence goes on from CM065690.1 coordinate 52,445,615, forward strand.
CACTCTTGTCCTTACGTTCACCACCACCACCATCACCACCACCCCCTCCACCACCACTATCCTCCAAAGCGGCGCCTCTCTCTGCCTCCTCACTCTTAACCAGCCCAGCATCCTCCGACACAACTCTGTACAGACTGTCACAGTCGATCACGTCATCGTCACCGTCGTCGTCGTCGTCGGTGGTGAGCATGGCCATGGAGGGCTGGACGCGGGACAGCAGCGTGCTGCAGACGCTCAGCATGGCGGTCAGCTCAGTGTCGCTGGCCACCTCCACGCACCCCGTGGCCGCCGTGATCACCTGGTGCAGCAGGTCCGGCAGGTGTTCTGTGGTCGATTCCGGGTACACCTCCTGCTCACAGTGGCGATATAAATGTCATTATTTACAGGCAGTAGTACTGGTAGTAATAATAATAATAATAAACAGACACTTATATAGAGCACAAAGCGCTTTGCAATCAGCATTGAAACACTCATATACGCACACACACACACAACAGACACACACGCACGTACGTGCATGCACGCGAGTGAATGCATTCTTGCACACAGACATACACAAACAGACCCACACACATTTCATCAAAACACACAGAAAACATATGCTCACTGAAACGCACACACACTTACACAAACATACACTTGTACAAACATGCGCGCGCGCGCACACACACACACATACACACACACACCAGTAGTACTAGCAGTAGTGGTACCATATTTTTCTGATAATGAATAAGGCGATACTTTTTTCCCCAGACTGAGACCCCTGCGCCTTAAGTTAAGTTATAATATGATGAACAAAATAGTAAGAAAGTAAAATAACATAATCTGAATTTTGTGTAAAATAAGGAGGGGTGCGCCTTATAGTTAGAGTAAGGTGCACATTATAGTCAGAAAAAATAAAAAAAGATTTCTTGTATAGCTCTCACTACAACATTGACCTAACTCATTCGCATCGCAACGATTTTGAATTGTTAAAAAAACTCACAAATCACTCCACCCATACACACAAGCAAAACATACATAAACAAAAGGAGAAATGATAGAAGATTACGGGTTTTCATTTCAGGTTTATAGGGAAGTGGTAGATCAGACTTTTTTTTATATATAGACCTTATATAGAAAAACTCTCTACACCGATTGGTTTCCCCACAACAAACCACTACCAAAGCAAAGTCAGAGGCAAAATTGTGGTCAAAGCGAGATTAGAATCTGTGCACAGATTTACTTCCCTTGAAGCAAATGCATCAATTTGACAGCTACCTATCAATTCTGGACATATATGGCCGGAACGACTTGAATGAGTTCATGGAAAACTATCAGGGCAGTGGGTGGATGCCGCGTGCCTCCATACGGGGAGCTGAAAGACTATGCCCCTTCCACGAGTCTCTCCCGGTGGGGATACCAGGAAGTCTTTCGCACAAATAGTTCCCCCACCTTCTGTGCTTGTAACTTCCCCTAATCTGTCACTCTCTTTGACTGCCTTTTCCCTTTGCTTTTTATCATCTACTATCTAAGTTTAGTATCTTTCTGATTTATTGACCCATTCTCCTGCCTTTTTTCAAAAAAATCTTCCAAATAATTTTTCTCCTTGGAGCTCCTCCAAAATCGGAATGTGTCGGCTGTATGCAGCGGGGAGACCACTGAAAACTGACAACCGGACACATATGTACCTTACCCACTATGGCCTGGGAACGCAGAAGAAACACACACACACTTTCCTTCAATAATGCACATCAATCCAATTACAAAAAATGAACTAAGCGTTGTAACTGAAAGTCATCCACATTGGTGAACCACTCCACGACTCACCAGCGAGATCACATCCAGCAGCAGCTCCACAATGTGACACAGCTCTGTCAGGTCAATCCCCTCATCACCACCCTCCCCCGACCACGACCACGACGACACGCTGCCCTTCCGCCCACACGCTTCCTGCGTGCGCTGACACGCCCGGCCGAACAGGCGACCGACGAACTCCCAGATGAAGTACGACTCGAAGGAGCCAAACAGCAGGTTGGCGGTTTTGATCAGCTCATCCACGTGCTTGTTATCCCTCGCTAAAGTCTTCCCGCCGCTTTGCGGAGTGGTAGAGTCGACGCTTTCCGTTCGCGTGCCTTCCTGGTACATGCTGTGAAACACGGAAAGTAGCACATCTTCGATAATCACCGGCCCGATCTCGGGCTTATCCAGCAAACTGATCAGAATCCGGAACGGCTTCAAAACCGCTAAATGTCCGTCTTCGCCTAACCGGGCTTCCTGCCCGGCGGTGCTCAGCTTCTGCTTGAGCGCGGAGATCAACAGCTCTTTGGAATAGCAGTGGAAGTAGGAGAGGTCGAACTCGCTGGTGGTGGTGGAGGAGCTGTCCGCCCGGGGCCGCCGGGGCGGTCCTGACGACGACGATTCGGCCAAGGCGCTGGCTTGAGCTTGGTGGGTGGAGCTGCCGAGGAACCACAGGTAGAGGCGTCGGTTGAGCGACATGTCGCGGCGCAGCACCACATTGATGGCGGCTTCCACGATGGTGGAGAGGTCCCGGCGGGTCAGCTGGCCGTTGTGCATGGGGAAGGCCAGGAGCAGGAAGTCCAGGGTGCTGCGCTGAACCAGGACGCTGGTGTCCTGCAGGGCGCTGCACATGGCCTGCACCTGTGGACACCACCATGGGCAAAATCAATGAATGAATGGATCAACCAATCTGCACCTGTCAACATACACACATAGCAATATATCAATCGATCTAAGAACCAGAATGCTGCTGACCTGACAATGTGCCGATCTGTCAACACACATGCGCACTCAAGCACACATGCATCCGCACGCACGCACACACACACACAGAGAAAAAAAATCAATTAATCAATCAAACAATCAGAATGCTGCTGTTCTGCAGAGTTCTGCAGATAGCTTGGACCTGTCCACACACACATACACTATAGAGCAAAACCAACCGATGAATCAACCAGCAATCAATCAATCAATCAACCAGAATACTGCTGTTCTGCAAAGCACTGCAGATAGCTTGGACCTGTCCATCCCCATTATGCACAACAGATCTGTCATGGTTCGCCTTTTACCTATGCTGAGGTCAGAAGAAGGTGTTAATATTTTGTGCACATTTGATGTTAGTAGGCAGCATTTTCCATAGAGGTGCAACTCGGTTACTAAAACATAATCTTGTTTTGTTAGTACGACGGTATTCAATAAAGATTTATGTCCAGCCCAACAGAGAAAGAGAGACAGAAACAGAGAGACAGAGAGAGAGCAGGCATGGGAATTAGAAAAGTTAAAAAAAGCTGAAAAGCAGGGGTTACAGGAGGTAATGCTGAAGCTTTTTTGGTAATTGAAGCCACAAAACCACATTAGAATGGCTACATGTAGTTGGTTTTTCGTGTGTGTTTTGGCAGAGACTTTTTTTCAGGCGGAAAAGCAATGTTATTTCGGCGGAAATTTGCTGTTTAGCAGACAATTCCCATCCCTGAAGAGGTTTGATGAAACGAGTCAACCGAGAGACTTCCAGACAGACAGACAGATTACTATCATGAGGTCGATGTCCAGCCCCATCATGTGCAGCTGATCCTCCATGGACTGGCGCTTGTTGAAGTGGGGAGACAGACAGACAGACAGACAGACAGGTTACTACCATGAGGTCGATGTCCAGGCCCATCATGTGCAGCTGGTCCTCCATGGACTGGCGCTTGTTGAAGTGGGTGAGGAGGAAGGTGACGGCAGGCAGACGCACACTGGGGCAGCTCAGCACACACTCCCACAGCCCAGTGTAGAAAAACTGAGGGTCCGCCGCCTCACAGAACTGCTCCAGCAACGTGTTGGTTCTGTGGGTGCACACATATACACTGGCATCATTATAAACATCAGCACAAACTCCCACAGCCCTGTGTAGAAAAACCGAGGGTCTGCCGCCTCACAGAACTGCTCCAGTAACATGTTGGTTTTGTAGATGCAATAGAAAAAAAAAGAGTTTTCTCCTTCGTTAAGACTGCCACAGAGTGGAACCAACTGAGTGAGGCTCCTGTCACCGCAGGCTCCGTCAGGGCATTTTCATCAGTGCTGACCAGACCACCATCTGAGCCTGCGTCCACTGACCACTAGACCATTAGGGCTTCTTTGTGTTTTTTTTTGCTTCTGGAAGTGGGGCCTGGGCCTTCCCGGCTGAACTGGGGGGTTTAATGGTCTTAACCCAGGGTAAGACAGATTTATATTTTTTTCTAATAATGATGAAGATGACGATGACGACGACGACGATGATGATGATGATGATGATGATGAAGACAACGACGACATTGATGATTCATTAACACAACAAGTGACATTACCTGTCAAAATACTCCGCCCCCTCCTCCAGACCAGGCAGCAGCCCCAGCAACAATCCGTTGAGGCCAGGCTTGATC
>CM065690.1:52455017-52475017 GCA_017654935.2 Phymorhynchus buccinoides
ACAAGATGGCCAATCCTGAAAACTCTTTCTATCAGTTTTTCCAACGCCGATTTCAGGAGCACTCCTGAACTACTTTCACCCATGCTTATATTTTATACATGTGATAAGGCATGCTGGAAGGCAAGCGCTCCCATGGTGGTAAAAAAAGTGCTATAGACTCGTTGAAAGTTTCCCTGAAGCACTACAGCATGGAAGTCCAGTCGAGGGAAGAATCGGCACAAAACCGCCGTACCTGGCGCACCCTGATCAAAGAGGGGTGTCTTCTTCTTCATCGTTCGATTAGTCAGACAGTTTCCTGACAACTATGACCGCAGATGCATCATGCTGCTGTTATGCACCTAACTAAGAAATAGTGAAGCCCAACAAGCCTGATTTTGACTGGAGGAAATCTTTTTGAAAGTGTTTCCGCCTTATAATGTGAATGATAATATAGTAAGAAACAATAATAAGAAACACATTTTTTTGGGGGGGTTGCACCTTATAATCAGGGGTGCGTCTTATAATCAGGTGCGCCATACAGTCCGTAAAATACAGAAAAAGTCCAAGAAAGGCGTACCTTGACGCTCATGGCAGCGTGCGCAATGACAGGGAAAAGCCCTGCGCTGTAGACAAAGAGGTCCTGGGCCAGGCGCTGGGGCCCGATGCACTTGAAGATAATGTCGTAGGCCTCCAGGGCCTTGAGGTGCACCCCGCTGGGCAGGGCAGGGTGCAGGCACTGTGCCAGCCGCTTGCCGATCGTCACCTTCTTCGGGATCACCGGGTACTTGAGGTGGTTCAGAAGAACCTGGATAGACATAGATAAAATAGACATAGCTAAATAATAACTGATCACGGATTGACAACATCACTAACAGATTGACGATTGTCACTTTTTTCAGGATCACCGGGTACTTGAGGTGATTCAGAAGAACCTGGATAGACATACCGAAAAACAGTACAAAATAAAATGACCGAATCCTAATAACAAAAGCTAAATAATAACCAATCGCATACTGACAACATCACCAACCGCTTGCCGATCGTCACTTTTTTCGGGATCACCGGGTATTTGAGGTGGCTCAGAAGAACCTGGGTAGACATACCGAAAAGCAGTACAAAAATAAAATGATGGAATCCTAATAACAAAAGCTAAATAATAACCGATCACGCATTGACAACATCGCCAACCGCTTGCCGATCGTCACTTTTTTCGGGATCACCGGGTACTTGAGGTGGTTCAGAAGAACCTGGATAGGCATACCGAAAACCTATATAGAATAACAAAACAAAACAAACAAAACTGAAGTACTGACAACATCACTGAAGGTACAGGAACACTTTTTTTTCAGGATAACCAGGTACAGTGGAACCTCCCTTTAAGACCTCCCATTATAAGACTCCCTCCCATATAAGACCTACTTCTCTGAGACATTGCCCTTCTTTGTAAGTATTAAAATTACCTCCATTATAAGACCCCTCCCTTATAAGACCTCATTTTGGATTATTTTTGAAGGTCTTATAAGGGAGGTTCCACTGTACTTGAAGCAATTCAGAAGAACCTGGATGGACATATACAGAAAAACAATATAAAATGATATAAAAGGGGGGGAATCCTAATAATAACCACCGAAGAATAACCAATGCATTGACGACATCGCTAACCGCTTGCCGATGGTCACTTTTTTCAGGATGACCGGGTACTTGAGGTGATTCAGAGGAACGGACACACAGAAAATAATATGAAAAGAAAATGATGGACTGACAACATAGCTGAAGGTACAGGAAAATGTTACTTTTTTTCTGAGAAAAATAAATAAGAACTATAACAACAAAGACATACAGTTTTTAAATACAGCGTTTAATTTTGAGGTACTTGAGGTAATTCAGAAGAACCTGGATGGACTTACAGAAAAGCAATGCAGAAATCACTCACTTACTCGATCCTCTCTGTGCTATTCTTAAAATCAGGGGGTCAGAATCAGCACACAAAATACCGTCGGTGAAAGTCAGAAACCTCGTAACTCAATTTGGTAGTTTTGAGAAAAATGGAAAAACAAAAACAAAAAAAAACTTCACTGCGTTTATCTTAACCCTTTCAGTGCCAGCCATTTTTCAGCCAAAATATACCATGAAAGACCCCGTGACGCGCCACAGTTACGTCCCTTGTTTTTTTCTGGGTTGCTGTGACCCACATTCAAATTTCCCCATATTCAAATTGAGGCTGCTCTTTAAACTGATGTGTTGCTTTCAATATGGGGTAATTTATATGGGAGTTAGACTTGGTCAAAACAAGATTTCTTTCCAGTTATAAGAGGGAAAACACGTGAATCCCGTGATTTTGACACGTGATCGGGTGGCTCTTTAAACTTAAGTGGGTAGAGACCAAAAATGATCTGCAATGTCATGAATTTTTCTGTGACATGCATAACATTAGGCCTATCCTTACCTCCAAAAATTAGGAGAATAGGGTCTTCAGATAACAGACCCTGATTTGATGCCTTTTAGTGACACAGGTACTAAACCATTGTGGTGCTGAAATGCGACACTGGCGGTGAAAGGGTTAAGTTATTAATTATGATGAATATATTGTTCAAGACATTGCGAGTTTAGTCCTGCATTTTGCTAAAATTTCTTCTTTTTTCTTAATACTTGAAAAGAACGAAGATACGAGGCTTTTGTCCTTAAGTAGATCTGAATTTGGGACTTGCAAGTTTTTCTTCAATTTACACCACCTCATTAACCCCATATAGAAAGTCGTTAGAGATACGAGCTTTTGGTGGAAGGTGGCGGGAAAAATTAGAGAGCTGATAATGTATCTAACTAAAAAATTTAAAAAAATCGAGATACAAGGTTTTTTAATTTCACCGACGATACGTCTCTAGACCTTGAGGGGGTCGGCTGGATTTCAAGGGGTCAATTTATGGTCTATAACTTTTTTGTTGTTGCTGGAAACAAATGTCCATCAGGAAAACAATAGGTGTAGAGTGGCACAGTGGCAACGCATTCGCTTCGTGTCAAGTAAACCCGAGTTCGAACCTGGGGATTTTTCCTCTCACTTTGTACTAGGCCTTACGGTCTGAATGTGGAGTCTTTCGGATGAGACGATAAACCGAGGTCTCGTGTGCCCATGCACTTAGCACACGTTAAACCCAGTGGCAACGAAAAAGTTGTCATTTAGTTAAAATATACCCCCCCCCCCCCCCCCCCTCCTTCCTCATCAATCATACAATTTTTTTTAATTTTTTTTAAATGGGTGCGCGCCTCTGGCTGCAGGTGGAAGCAACCCAAATTTCACAGAGATTCCGCTGTGACTATAAAGTACCTAATACCTAAATACCTAACATTTACCTGGCAGTCATAGTCGGAAATGACAGAATGGCATCCACACATACATACACACACACATACATGTATACATACATACATACATACATACATACATACATACATACACACACACATCCACACATACATACACACACACATACATACATACATACATACATACATACATACATACATACATACATACATACATACATACATACATACATACATACATACATAATGTTAATTTATCCAGAGCGGTATTGAAGTCAGTAAGGGCCAAGGAGCGTGTGAAGTGACAAATCAAACAGACATCAAAGTAACTTAATAATTAAGCACACGCTTTCAAGCTAGCTCAGATTGTCAACATGTACCGTAATATTTTCTCTTTTTCTTCCGTTAGTTCCCCCACCCCTCCCCCACCCAATCATTCTTCCATCTCCTCCCTTCCACAAATATGTATGTGTTTATTGTGTCGTGTGCCCGACAGTCTTTCTGTCTGGACATCTAAATCTGTGCGTGAGCGTGCGTGTGTGTGCATGCATGCGTGTGTGCATATGTTATAAGTCTATTAGTATCATGTGTGTGTGAACATTCATGACTGTAAAGTGTGTACATATGTGCGCATGCTGATATGCATGATGACAAGAAAACGTACATGTTTAAAGCAAAAAAACATATGTAATTAAAGCGTGATGTGCACAGCATTCATAAAAATATCAACTGTTACATTAAATATACAACAAAGAACTGTGTTCATTCAATAGGTAAACTATACAGGGCTTTTAGTTACACAATAGGCTATGATGGCACACAATAGACAGTGTGACAACTGAAACCATTGATACTGAGCATACCATCGCCAAGGGAAATTACTTAGCATACCGTATTTTACGGACTACAAGGCAATACTTTTTTCTTCACCTGAGACCACTGCGCCTTAAAATGTGTTGCGCCTAGTGTATGGCTGAAATCTGATCAAACAAAGTTGCGAATTCCAACTAATTCTATGTAACTGTCTTTCTTTTCTTTTTAACTTTCTTTCTTCCTTTTCTTCTTCTTTTCTTTTCTTCTTTTTCCTTTCTTTTCCACTACGTGCTACTGATTCCTGCACGTGCAACTTGTTGAAATACTAGCTTTAATCACTTTTTTTTAATATTTTTTTTTGATGACATTGCTTCAAACATTCAGTTGGCCAACGTTTTAGCTGGACAAAGATTTTATAATAAATCAAAATATCGCTCTTTTAACCCTTTCACCGCCAGCCACTTTTCAACTAAAAAATACCATTAAACTTAACTGGGTAGAGAAAACAAGTTATCTTGCAATATTGGGAATTCCTCTATGCCCTGTATAACATTAGGCCTGTCCTTACCTCTCAAAATGAAGAAAGTAGGGTCTTCAGATAACAGGCCCTGATTTGATGCCTTTTAGTGATATGGGTGTTAAACCATTGTGGTGCATAAATGCGACGTTGGCAGTGAAAAGGTTAACACGGTGTTGCTGATTTTATTTCGTCTTGTCTGAAAAAGTTGTGAATTCCATTCATATCATACCTATTGAGATCGATTATCAGGCCCAAGGGGGTGGAGGGTTTGAATCAGGATACGATGTCGTAGCCTCAGTTTCAACAGCAAAAGACAATGACAATCATGGTGGAGATAGCCTACTGGAGCGAAAATTATTGTAGAAATCTACTCGGTGTTTTTCAATTCCAACTTTTCTGGGCTCTCTGATGCAGAAGATGAGTAAAAGTGCTTAATCATATGGATATCCAGATAGTGTCGTGAGTGTAACTTCTGTTGTTCTTAAGATTGTTTTGACAGATCTCAGCAAAATACTGACCTCCTTTGTTTGAGTCAATCTCGTATTTTCAATCTATTTTTTGCTTTTGTTCGATCATTTTGCATGCGCCTTAAAATATGTTGCGCCTTGTGTATGCTTAAATTCGCATTGCCTTGTAATTATTAGCGCCTTGTAGTCCGCAAAATACGGTACTAATAGACCATTCAAAGGTATTCATTCATTTTCTGACACCCCCCATACCCCTGCTCACTCAGTCAGCCCGAACAGACACACAAAGTGAATGTTAGTTAATAGCATAGAATTTTCTTCAACTTATCTATCCGTGTACTTTTCCTCATCAAAATGTGCACGGTCAATTTACTGCTCATAGCTTTGACTACTTCAACTTAGTACTTCTGTGTGTGTGTGTGTGTGTGTGTGTGTGTGTGTGTGTGTGTGTGTGTGTGTGTGTGTGTGTGTGTGTGTGAGTGTGCGTGTGTGCGTGCGTGTGTGTGTGTGCGCGCGTTTATGTGTGTATGCATGTGTGTGTGCACGCGTGTGTGTGTCACTCTCTCTGTGTGTGTGCGTGTGTGTGCGTGTGCGTGTGTGTACGCGCATGTGTTTATCACAAAGACTTGCAGCAAACAGTACACAAACTGATTTCAACTGCATGTACATTCAAGAATACTACACTGAACTGTTTACAACTGTCCAACCACAATAGCGCAAACAGTGATGGAAAATCAGCACCAAGTCAACAATGTCAGGAAGTCCTGGTTCCTGTCAATGCTGCAGTCTGCTTCCTGTCATTGTCTATAGTGTAAAGTGAATACATTTTAATCTTACTGCAATATAGTATATGATATACGCAAGCATAGTTTCAGTTTCCCCATTCCCCTGCATTTCAAGACCTGGGCACAATTGCCATTTCATAACTTGAACATTTGTGATGAGGCATGGGAAAAACCTACATAAGTCACTCAGAATGTTTTTGAGCAAAAGCCAAAAATAGTCAACAACCCACAAAATATCAATTTTCTATTTTGGGCATATTTATGTCTATTTGTATGTATTCTACCAGTATCCACAACTGTTTTCTAAATCAAGTCAATAGAAACAAAGCGGCAAAGTTGTATCTTCTATGCCCGATTTCTGCAAATGATCTATTTTGAATGCCAGACTTCAAATAATTATAAAATAAGATTTATGCATTTACGCATTGGACTGTAGAGGGGAAGTATTGTTTTTTAATTCTTGTTGTTTTTTTGCTCCTTTTGTTGCCTGCTTTTTGTTCCATTTGCTATATTTGCTGTTTTCTTGTTTGTCTGTGTTGATAAAGGCGCATTCGCCGAAATATCCAGTAGTTTTGCTTAGTTTCTTGTAAATAAAATAACATCACTTTACACTTGTCGTGTAGTTGTTTGTTTGTTGTAAGATGACTTAATTCAGTTGTCTGTGCATTAACAAGGAATCTTTGCTCCACCATGACAAATTTAAATCTCAACTTATGCCCAAATCCCATTATGTCTGGTTTTCCCATGCACTGTCACATTTCTTCATAAAGCATCAACTCATTCCGCCCAATGCATGACAATTTGTTGGACACTTACCTCCTCATACTTCCCCTATCAATCTAAAACATTAACCCCTTCTCTGCCGCCTACTATTTGCCGATTTTTAGTGGCAACATCAGTGGAAAATACTGAAGTGCTATAGAGGACGTTTATATACATCGTCGGCAGCGAAGGGGTTAATGAGCCTTGTTGTGAGAAAAGGAAGTTCATGTTCAGCTGCATTTTCCTTCAGAATGTTGTTGTCATTGTTGACATGCCCTGGCTAAAAGACTCCAGGGATCATCCTAACAGCCGAAGCACTTAAACACTATGGCACAAATGCATCAGCTAGGGATGAGAACATTACATGTGTGTGACCGTTTTTTTAATTTCCCCGCGTCGTGGGCAGCCACACTCTGTCTTCGGGGGGGATTTTGACTAACTTGCTAAAACTTTTCAGGTGCAATGTTAACCCTATGCCTCCCGATCAATCAAACCGAGAATCGATCCTATTGCATAAGAGAAGGGGAGTAACTCCAAACATCACACCAGATCCTTTATTTAAAAAAATCACCCAAAATAAAGTTGAACTCACATTTCATTTCTGAAAGATGCATATTGAATAGCAATGATGATATTTTCATTCGAAAGCTAACACAATGTCATACAACAAACCATGAATTAGAAGAAAAAATCCGTAATGGCACTCCAAACATCCAACCAGGTCAATACTGCTCACATCACGTGGCAAAAACAACAACATTTGGCGTCACTTTGAAAAATCAGTTCAAAAAGACTATTGGGTGCTTTCCCTTGCTGTAAAGACCAAAAACCGACCCGGGGGTGTCAGAAACAGGAAGAACTAACTTAGTATATTGCATTGTGGGTAGGGAGAAAGTGAAAGTGAACGTACTAGACCTGGCGTTCAGCGGGCGCAATCGGCGTCATCGGCCACCAGAAAAGAAAAAAAATCGGGCGGATTTCGGTTCTGCAGCCTTGAGAGGGTTAAGCATTTGCAGGCATGTTTCGGTCAGTTTTTGTAAGTTTTATTTTTTGCAATGAAGTCAGTGGCTCTCTGAGAACCCATAGGTTTGGATAGATAGGAGTCTAATTTGCAGGGGATAAAAGCTTACAACAATGGTATAATGCTTACATTGTGTGTGTGAGTGTGTTGTGTGTGTTCTGTGTGGGTATATGTGCTTGCATGTGTATATGTGCGCAGGAGAGATTGTGTTCAGCTAGATAGGGGGGGGGGGGGGAAGTGAGTGTGTGCGAGTATGTGTCTGTGAGTGTGAGTACACGTGAGTATTTTGTGTATGTGAGTGCGTGTGTGTGTTTGTGTGTGTGTATGCGTGCGCACATGTTTGTACAAGTGTATGTTTGAGTAAGTTTGTGTGCATTTCAGTGAGAATGTGTTTTCTGTGTGTTTGATGACATGTGTGTGGGTCTGTGTGTGTATGTCTGTGTGCAAGAAAGCGTTCACTCGCGTGCATGCACGTACGTGCGTGTGTGTCTGTTGTGCGTGTGTGTCTGTTGTGCATGTGTGTGCATGTGTGAGTGTTTCAATGCTGATTGTAAAGTGCTTTGTGCTTGATAAAAAGCCCTATATAAGTGTCCGTTTATTATTATTGTTACATTTGCTGGGGGATAAAAGCTTACATCAATGGTATAACGCTTACATTTGCAGGGGGATAAAACATTAAAAGTTTACAACAATAACATAACGCTTACATTTGCAGGGGAATAAAAGCTTACAACAATGGACAACGCTTACATTTGCAGGGGGATAAAAGCTTACAACCATGGTATAACGCTTACAGTGGGTCTCATACCAAAATTAGATACAGTACATAAATCTGTGTGTCATTCAGTCTGTGGTGGATACACACAATTATACTGTAGTGTACTGCCCTCTGAGTAACTAAGTAATTACTGTTAGTCATAATTTGGTGATGGCTTAATAGGTGTGTGTGTATGTGTGTGTGCGTGTGCGTGTGTGTGCGTGAGAAGAGAGAGAGAGAGAGAGAGAGAGAGAGAGAGAGAGAGAGAGAGAGAGAGAGAGAGAGAGAGACAGAGAGAGAATTCTGGTTCTGTATGTCACAGACGCCACTTCTGATGATAAATCGCAACGGAACTAGGAATATCCATTCCCTAAAATCCAACAAAATACAGACACCGCAGCATCCCCATTACCTTGTTGAGTTTGCCGAGGGCGGAGATGAGGTCTGCCCACTCGCTGGTGTACTCAAAGTTCTTGAGGGCCTTCTCCACCTGGCTGATGTAGGAGCGGTACTTGCTGTCGCTCAACAGCTCGCACTCCTCCACCGTCAGCATGCTCATCTTGGAAGATTGCGAGTGGCTGCTGAAACAACAACCAACCAATCTTAATGATAATGGTACAATGGTATGCAGAACGAGGATGCGGGTATGAAGAAGATCTGGTACGGGCCCAAGGTTTACGTGGGCAGCCGCACTCCGTCTTCGGGGGAAACTTAATGATAATGGTACAATGGTGTGCAGAACGAGGATGCGGGTATGAAGAGGATCTGGTATGGGCCCAAGGTTTACGTGGAGGGGGTGGACACCGGCTGCATCAAGGGGAGACGGTCACCTTCATCAACTGAGGCAACGTCGTCATCAAGAAGATCCACAAGTCAGTGGCTGCAGCGCTGTAGTCGTCGTATAGAGTTAAAAGGTATGTGCTGCATAAAGTTTCTTAATAAATAAACTTAATATTGCACTCATAGGATAATTGCCTAAAACATAATGTCACGCCTGAGCCTATAGGATAATTGCTTTACTCCTCCACCATCAGCATGCTCATCTTGGAAGGCTGTAAGTGACTGCTGTTATGGGTAAAAAAAAAACATCTCATGGTGACCTCAGTTTCGGTTTCCAATCCAGTCTATGCATTGATCATGCCTTGGTGCATTCGGGTCAAAGTCATGTGGATCAGTGTGTTCTGGGGAGCTGTCTGTGGACGGTTGTGGTGGCGCCCTCAGAGTATGACCTCACTCACGCTGGCTCCGCAACCAAGAGAATAGTGGCATCAGTAGGGGGCTTAGTAGGTGGTGTCCTGAACAGGCTCTACTGAACTCCACCGAAGTGACTCAGCAGCAGTGCAGTGTCTCCTCGGTTGGTTGCCTCCTGACAGCCTAACATAGATTCGCTCCCCTTGGACTGCTGGTTTCAGATTCTGCGACCTGAACAAGCGGAGGTGGGGCTGCGAGTTGGGACTCGGAATGAGCAACGTGGGAGCAACGCAACTGTACGGCCCAGAAGATGGGACAGCAAAAAAAACAAAGAATAAACTTCAGTTTGTGACAGAAACACAGACTGCACACACATCCCTACGATTCAAAACAATATCTAATTGGAAGATGACAATAGATCATCAATGTAATTGATTGAATCAACACAGTTTGTAATTTGAAGATGAAAATAGATCATGTAATTGATTTTGTATCTACATGATTGTTCCAATCACAGGTTGACAAAAACTTTCTCACATTGTGTATGACATCAGTACAAAGATTGTTTTTACAATACACACAAACAATACAAATTTGTTTCTGTTTTCAAAATTAACGTTTAAAATCATCGAATGACATTTTGCATTTTGTATAAAGCAGGTTACCTAGTTCATGATTATTTTCATTCAAAAACTATTAATAAATTTTCAATGCTTTCATTTTACAATGCAAAAGTTACCTACCCAACAACCAGCAGCTCATACTCAGACTTTCTCCACCACACAAAGTTTCTCATGATGCTCGACATTGCTTCACAGCATACTAAGTACCGTAACACCGTTTTGGGATCTTTGTGTACTTTTTATTCATCGTCTCATTGGCTTGCTAATTTGGACATGAATCACAAAAGCTTTAGCTAACACGCATACATAACTCCATCCCATGCATGCTTAAAATATAACTCTAATCATTGGTACAGATTATGCTCGATACAAGTGAACTGTGAAGAAAGCATTTTCTGTTCTCTTTATACAAAACAGTTCTTAAAAAGAACTGCTTAACATGCCAATCGTAAAAGCCAGCACAATGACACATACTTCTTGGCTTGTGGATTAGAAGGGAAGATATATTCTCCATGCTGAAAAGTCATGCTTTAAAACAATTACCAACCTATCTAAAACTATTTGTTTTAATATTTATTTATAAGTACAAATCTTCCTCAAAATGAATGGCCGAACACTCAATCACCAAAGCAAACACAAGCAAGAACACTGTCTCTGTCTAATGAAGAGAATACAAAATTGTTCTTCGTTAACAGGGATCTTGCTAACAAAGCATTACATCTTTAATCCTTGTGCAAATCTTTCTATAAAAACACACACATCTGAACGGTCAACACAGCCAAGACACTAGTTATATCAATTTTGTACCATTTCAAAAAAATTGTAAAAACTATTCTCCATTTAATTATTAGTAGACATCCAGCTTGTAAAACACCATTTCAAAAAAAATAAATCTTTGTTCAATTCATTCTAAAATGCAATGGTTAAACTCGCAGATCACAAACCCCTATACCAGCAACACACACACACACATGCACACTGTCCAGTGAATAATATGCAAACTATTTTTCTGTGTGAACAAAAGCAGATTTATATGTCCATGACAACAGCTTGTGAGATGGGAAAAAGGGGGAGACAGGCTGTTGATGGCGTTCCTTCTCTACGTTATTAATTTTCATTTTTGTTAGGGAATTGAGGCTTCAGTTCAGATGCTGAGGGAATAATATGACAATGTAATTTTACAGATCATTCATTAATTATACTGACTGGCATACATATCAATTATAAAGTGTGTGTGTGTGTGTGTGTGTGTGTGTGTGTGTGTGTGTGTGTGTGTGTGTGTGTGTGTGTGTGTCACTGTGTGTGTGTGTGTCTGTGTGTGTGTCAAGTCAAGTTAAGTCAAGTCAAAATGATCTATATTGACGATAAAAGAATAAGCTTGATAAAGCTGTTTTACATCCTGTCGTCATAAATTAATAAGAAAAACAATTAAGGTAAATAAATAAAAAACATAAACTGAAAAAAAAATTCAACCACAATCAAAAATCATGGGGAAAATACATACACTTCATACAAGCACAATACAATGATTATGTATACATTATGTACAAATGTAATCATAGTGGTAAAATAAAAGGAAAGAGGAAGAGGGAGTTGGGGGAAAAGTAATAATGACAGAGACAAGGAGACAGAGAGACAACAGAGACACCAGAATAGAGAGAGAGAGAGAGAGAGAGAGAGAGAGAGAGAGAGAGAGAGAGAGAGAGAGAGAGAGAGAGAGAGAGAGAGAGAGAGAGAGAGAAGAGAGAGAGAGAGAGAGAGAGAGAGAGAGAGAGAGAGAGAGAGAGAGAGAGAGAGAGAGAGAGAGAGAGAGAGAGAGAGAGAGAGAGAGTCATAGTTTACTCGGACATGAAGAAAAATATCCGAACAAAATCACAACGCAGAAAAAAAAAAAACAAAAAAAAAAAACATCGCTTACATTTACAGCACAGAAGGAAGTGAATGATAAAAAACAAAACCCCATGAATTTGCACGCACCTGTAATGTCTCCCCGTCTACTACTAGTGCAAGGCAGCACAAACACAAAAGCAATTTACAACAACAACAATAGAGCCTTAGGCACTCATTCTCATCAGGTATTTTGTACAAAGCATCAAGCATATTCTTTTTAAGTGCTTTTTTAAACGTTTGTTTTGAAGGACATGATTTTAGAGAAAAAGACAGATTATTCCATGATGTGCCCCCTGAGTAAACAAAGCTAGATTTATAAACATTATTTCGTGGTCTGGGGAAAGAAAGCTTGTGGGTGTGTCTATTTGGGTTAATAGCAAAAGTCTTGATAATTTTGGGGGGAGTGTGTGTGTGTCACTGTGTGTGTGTGTGTGTGTGTGTGTGTGTGTGTGTGTGTGTGTGTGTGTGTGTGTGTGCACGTGTGCGCTCTATTTCATTTTCATTACATTGTTTTGTGATGCACATACCAATAAAAAAGAAGCAAACACACACACACACACTAAGTGAGAGGAGAGAGAGGAGAGACAGAGAGTAAGAAAGAGAGTCAGAGAGAGAGAGAATCATTGAGCTGTGAAGAAAAAGAGAGAGAGAGAGAGAGAGTATGTGTCATGAAAGAGAGAGACAGAACGAGAGACAGACAGAGAGAGACAGAGAGTCACAACAAACAATGAGACTTGAACATTGACAATACATGTATACAAACGCAAAAAAATGAACGCTTGGAACTTGTACCATTTTTGCTCCCTTCTCTACAATGAAAGTCAGCTCTGAATCAATATAATTTACAGTTCTGACAGACATTCATTGTCAACCATACATTATATTTTTTATAAATGTTTTAATGACTTTAATAGCAGTGACATCTGCAGAACTTAATTATGAACAAGCACAATAAACTCAACATTTTTTAAAGGAAAAATTAATCAAATTATTTTTTATAAAACTTTAAAAGGTGTAAACATTTTAAAATATGATTTTTTTTTTTAAACATGAAAAGGAACCAAGTAATATTGAACAGTCAGGCCCATTTCAATTCTTTAAAACCTTTTTTTTTTAAATCATAAATCCTCTATTATTTTATTATCAATTCTAAAACAATTTGCGCTCTCTCAAAACAGCTGTTTCTCTCACTAATCCACTTCCTCAACTTGTGTCAACCCCTTTATTGCTGCTATTGTTTCTGTCTGATCCGTCCGTGCCTCCGGCGTGCCTCCATCCGTCCGTCCGGCTATTCGTCCGTTTTTCTAAAAAACTATTCAGTCTATCATCATCAAATTTGGTATACTAGTTTGCTAAGATGCAAGCTATCCACTGATGTATTTAGTTTTACATTAAGGTCAAGGTCGCACCAGTTACGGGGTTCAAACCCCAAAACACATAATCGCTAATATCTCGCGAAGTTTTGCATGTATTTCAATGCAGTTTTGTTCACATTTCTTGATGAATGGTCTATAACACAGTTGTCATGAATTTTTCTGTGTGCTCGCGCATGATCGCGCGCGCTCAAATCACGGGTCCGAACCCTAAGGCTATATATAAAAAAACTATTCGGTTTCGTGCTGTTTTCATGCGTTTTTATGTAGTTACGCGCTGTTTTGATGCGTTTTTATGTATGTGTACAGCCGACACATTCCGATTTCGGAGTAGCTTGGCGATGCTGCGAGGGGACTTTGCAGCCGCTAGGCGTTGCACTTGTTTAAACTGAAAATATACCTTATAGAAAATAGCAATGTCAAAATAGCAATGTTATAGCAAATAGCAATCTTACTATACATGTATAAGAAAATCAAACTTTTGTATAACATGGAAGATGTGTCTTGCAGTATGAAGTACAGTGGAACCTCACTATTAAGACTTTGAAAAAATCCCCCCCCCCCCCCCCCCCAAAAAAAAAAGGTCTTAAATGGGAAGTGGGCACTCAGTAGTCCAGATATGAAGCGGGTGGTAGCAATGGAAAAAAAAAAGAAGAAAAAAAAATTCAAGTCACATCTAAGAGTCTTTTCAGGGAAGGTCTTAATAGGGAGGTTCCAATGTAGAACATAAAATAGGGTAGTAAGTGACTCAAAAGTCAAACTCAAAGTCTCTGAGTGTCTCTTTACTCACCCCTCCCCTTCTCCCCATACAATCATTTTCTTTCTCTGAAGTTCACCTTTAGAATCTTTTAATTTCATTTTCTGTGTCTATGTTTCTTTATTATTCATAACTGTATGGTGAAATTGTTTATTTTTACAGTATCAAAGTCAACATTGCCCAACGCAAACCTGATCAACGTTAATCGCGCTACTGCTGATGTCGCGACCGAAATAGTTGTACAGTGAGAGAAGCTTATGAAAGGCACAGAGGATTTATAACAAACAAAAAAAGGTCTGCTGACCAGCATCCATGGCTAATGACACAGCAATAACATTAAAAACCATAAAAACGACATAGGGAAAGGCAGGTGAGTATGTAGAGCACTTCAAAATGAGTGTTACCCGCTACTTTACTCAGCCACTTCTGACTACCATGTTTACGGACTATAACTTAAGGCGCACCTTATTTAGTTATTATAAGGCACACCCTCCAAATTTTACACAAAATTCAAATTTTGTTATGATATTTTCTTATTATATTGTTAGTCATATTATAAGGCGCCATGGTCTCAGTCTGGGAAACAAATTATTGGCTTATACTAGTTATAGTCTGTAAAATACATTTGATATTTGGTATATTCTAGTCACAGACACTTATCTCTGTGAAATTCGGGCTGCTCTCCCCTGGAGAGCGCGTCGCGGGCACAGGGTGAGGAGGGGGTGTCGGAACACTTGGAAAACCTAGCTATCATTTGGCCATACCAGGCAGCAGGATTTCTCCCTGCTCTTACCGACTTTCAACTGCCGTGGGATTTTTACGTGCATAAAGCACACAGGTCAGACTAGCTTTAAGTCCCCATCTGAAGGACTGGACGTTCAGTTCGATTTTCCTGTCAAACTAGAGAGAAAGGGCGAGGCCGGGATTCGAATCTGGGTCACTCATGCTGCAGTCACGCATTACATTTGGCAGGTGAACGTCTTAACCACTCTGCCACCTTTCTCCCTGACTAGTGACTAGGTCCACTGCATGAATAGCAGAAAGGAGGCAAGTGCTATTCAGGACAGGGCTGAAATTTGTTAATTCGAAGCTCTCAATGCAAATCTGGCCCTACGAGATGGTGGAATGAAATTGATAAGTTTTTGGGACCTGTTGCTACATTGTGGAGAACAGAAGACTTCACACAGCACTACAGATTATCAATTAGCAAGGTCGTGGTAGCTTGCAACAGAAAGCAGAACTTTACAACAATGTATGCCTTGTCTAAGATACATCCACACTCTCTTAACTATATGGGCTTCCAAGTGCAGGACTTTGGTTATGGTCCCCCAAAGTTAGCAAGCCTTCTAATCCAGGGTTTTTACTTTTTAGCTGGGAAAGTAAATCCCCCACCCCACCCCCTCTCCCAAAGCTGCAAGTGCATGTCTGCCTCCCAGTTTGAGTCTGAATACCTGAACTTGGAAATAAACATTGTTATTTATTTACTTATTGTGAAAAGGGTTTTATAAAACAGTAAGGTATAAACATGATTTATTGTTGCAATTGAAGGGCCAAAAAAAAAAGTAGGCATACATGTATATCTCAATATAATATGCTGTACTGGCCCATTTCTAATTCTCTTGGGCAATTTGTTTTTAAATCAGTGATAAAGCTCTTTGCCTTTATCAGTGTCAATATTTTAGAAAACAACTAATTTCTTCGAACAGCTGCCAAAATCCGTAAAGAAAAAAACTGACGTTTGACCTCCCTCCCCACCATCTCTCCCTCTCCTCTCCTCTGGAATTTCCTCCACAATTTCAGCTTCACTTTTATCACTCCAGCCTGGATTGGTTACAAGTGTCATGGTGATACGTCATATTACTTATAAACTATATAAACTAAACATGACAGTTGACACTGGATAGAGCTGCCAAACTGCTACTAAAAGACTTTAGCCTTTATTTTATTTTATTGTGTTTAATTTTTAAAAAGTTTCCTCTAATACTAATAGTAGCATATAGTTTTCTGTCTTCTAGAAGGCGGATACTTGTAAAAATGTGAAATACATGTAATTTGATCTTGGTTTCATTTTGCTTAAAATATACAGGTCTACTAGTAGAACTATGTAATGTGTTATTTAAACTAATAATTATAAAGTTTATTTTTAGGAACAAAAAAAGAAAATATTAATTTTATTTTGAAGCACATACATCATACACACACACAGAGGAAGCATTAATTTTATCAGGGATTAGAGCAAGCTGTCTGAGGTGGCTGTTTAATCAAATGATCAACCTTTTGACGTGTGCCAGCCAAGAGTTAGAATTATGTGTACCGTATTTTACAGACTATAAGGCGATATTTTTTCCTAGACTGAGACCCCTGCACCTTATATCTATAATGTGACTGATAATATAGTCAGAAACTATAATAACAAAATCTACATTTTGTGTCAATTTTGGGGCGCAGTTATAATCAGGCGCACTTTGTAGTTTGCAAAATATGGTACATGTACATGTAACTTGTACTTTAATCCCTCCCTCACACCCTCACCCGTTCCTGATTCAGCATCATGTTAGGTCCTGCTTTTAAAAAGAGCCCTGACTGACTGGGCCACAAGTTCATGTGGTTCTCTCTCTCTCTCTCTGTGCCTTAACCCTCAAACGTAAGTGCCAAGATGAAATCAGCATGTTGATTTTGGGCTCTCAAAGAAATGAGAATTAGGACTACTTCTTTGATAATGAGTAAATGACACAGCTTGAGCAGTGACTGTCACGGAAATGCTCCAGAGGCTTGGCTGCAGCTCCCTGCAGCAACATTGACAGGTCACAAGACTCACCATGATGTACAGAATACACCACAATATGATGATTGCTCATCAACAAGAATAAACTAGAACCTAAACCAGAGCAGCAATGCAGAAGGCACTCACAGCAATTTCTTGTCCCCTATATGTTGAACACAATACTGACAGCACTTGTTCCTTCTCTCCATGTACCATCAGAAGAATGTTCTGCCACCAGCAGCAGTTGAGGCCAGAACTCCGACAGCTTCATGACCAGGGTCTGGCAGCACATGAGTGGACTATGTCCTGATGCATACACCATGTCTGACGACCCCAATCTGGGGCCCCATCTTGTTTTATCAGCAAAATAATCAAAGTGTCGATTGTGACCACGCACAGCAGAGAAGAAGACAGCGACCAACTTTTTGACAAGAACTCAGAGGAAGTCGATTGAGATGCGACAGCACATAATCCAGCTTATAAATAAATCAAGTAGTCATTTACTGATTTTGCGTATGAGTGAATTGGACCATGCTGGAAAACCTGGGCTGGGAATCACTGGAGAGCAGACAGCAGAGGACTAGGCTCTCCGTGCTGCACAAGATCAGCACCGGTGCTGTGCACTGCCCTGGCTGCCAAGCCAAGCTGGGAGTCTCTTCCTCCTCGGCAACAACGTGGCCACAGCCTTCAATTCAAAAGATTACATACAATGCCGCACTAAATACTGATCAAACGCACTCCTCCCAAGGACCATCAGAGAGTGGAATGACCTGCGGCAGGACAACCTCTGGTCCTTCACTGCTGTCACCCGCAGTGTGTCAGCGGTGCAGGTGAATCATCAATAAACCCATCAGCCTCTCCACCCCCACCCCCTCCACACCCTGTATCCAGGACGTGGCATCATGCTCAAACCCAATTAAAGGGCTCGAGCTGGCTGGGTCACTAAAACCTACCCCTGTTTTTCAGTCTTTTTTTTTCCGTGAAGAAAAAGACCAACAAGTGATGAAAGATCAGAAATCACAAACAGAAGAATGGCTTAAGCTAACTCCAGAGAGCTTCGTGACTAGAGTCTGGGAGCATCTGACTGTAAAACCTCTTGCTGCAGCCGCCACGTCTGATGGCCCCACTCTGGGGTCATCAGACTAACAAGCACCAACAGCACCCCCTCTCCCCTCCTCAGGCTCCTCTCCCATCCCCCCCTTTGGTCCCCCATCCCCCCTACCCCTCTTCCAACAACCCAATTGATCAACAGTTTCCTAGTTCTCTTATCTGTGCTTCTTCTTCTTCTTCTTCTTCTTCTTCCAGTTAAGTGCCCACAATCAACAATTTGATTTTTATGGCACTATTTCGGTTGAGGTCCGAAGTCGGAGAAACAAAAGAATAAAATAAAATAGTAACATAAATGAAAAGAAAAAACAATTTGAAAAGAGAGAGCAAAGGAAAAAGAGAGAACCCTAATCAACAATGACCCAGCCAGCTGGTTCTCCCTGTGGATCCCCAACATGATGCCGCATCAAAACAGGAACACCTTATGCCTATGGCTTATTTATTTATTAAAGTAATTTAAACCCATCAGCCTGTTCAACAGGCTGTTGTATAATTTCTTCTCAGGTTTTGAGCCTTTTCTTCCGGCAAATTGGTCTAAAACCTCCCCGGTTCCGTGGCAAAATAATCAAAGTGTTGATTGTGGCCACGCACAGCCAATAAGAAGGGCGTGTCAGTACTGTCACTGTTAGTGTTGTATGACTAAAAACTAGAACATATAGAGTAGATAACACCACCGGCACCATGAACATGACATTGACCGAGTCGTTTGAATGAAAAATTGATGCTGCTATACATGTAGAGAATAACACTAGCAAGTATTGCAGTACTTTACCTTGTAAATGCAATCAGTATAACATTCGATGTTATTTCAGCAGACGATCGAATCGATGAGACAAACACCAACTCTACGACAGCCTCTACGGGATGTTTCCAAACAAATTCATTGTTCGTTCGTTGTCGTCTTGTCCTGCTTATCAACAACTAACGTGTTTGTCAAATAAATAAATCTGCAAATAATGAAAACAAAAACTATCGGAATTTGAAGGGCATTCAGCACAACACGTTTCAAATCCTGTTCTATTTTAGTGTGGATCGTCATACAAACATGACAACTTCCATAGCAGAAGGCCACGACCATATTTATTCCGCAGCGAAAAATAAGCAGGACTGCAGTCACGCGTTAAGCATCAAAACAAACAGGAAAATGGGGGTAATAAAACAGATTGCAAATCTCAATCAATTGTTTTTTTCTTCTTTCGAATAATAAATGTTGTTTGTATATTTTTACTCCAAATTTTAATTTAAAAGAAGGCAGTGGCTATTTGACCTCATGTGGCTAATTAGAACCCAGGATATTTGACCTCACTTATGAGTTCGATGCCATAAAAAATTGTTATACCCACCCATCTGACTTGTCTCTTTCCTCGTCTCTGGCTTTCTGTCTCTGTCTGTCTGTTTGCCCCCCCCCCCCTCTCTCTCACTGTTTGTCTGTCTCTCTGTGTGTCTGTCTGTCTGTCTCTCTCTCTCTCTCTCTCTCTCTCTCTCTCTCTCTCTCTCTCTCTCTCTCTCTCTCTCTCTCTCTCTCTCTCTCTCTCTCTCTCTCTCTCTCTCTCTCTCTCTCTCTCTCTCTCTCTCTCTCTCTCTCTCTCTCTCTCTCTCTCTCTCTCTCATTGGCTCGCTCTTGTTTTGTCTTGCAGTCGTTCAACAGCGTCCATCTGTGTGTGTGTGTGTGTGTGTGTGTGTGTGTGTGTGTGTGTGTGTGTGTGTGTGTGTGTGTGTGTGTGTGTGTGTGTGTGTGTGTGTGTGTGTGTGTGTGTGTGTGTGTGTGTGTTTGTGTGTGTGTGTGCGCACACATGTGTGTGTGTGTTGGTGGGTGCGTTTGCGAGTGCGTGCGCCTGTGGGTTTTAGCGTTTGTGGATGTGAGTGTACC
>CM065690.1:52480017-52493648 GCA_017654935.2 Phymorhynchus buccinoides
AGGGGAAAAGGGGCATAACTCAGACTATTAATTATTATAGATTATATGAATGAGTGCTATTCGTCTATTGTATATATATTATAAAACAAATATAATGTATGTGTTTATATGTTTTAAAATTGAGTTGTTTCTTGTTTAGGTGTGTGATGTGTTGCAACACAATTATCCTTCGTGTGAGGACTTCATAAAAATTGATTGATTGGTTGATTTCCTCTCTCAAACCCAGACCTGTATAAATGGGTACCTAACATCAATTGGGGAAGTCCTTTGGATGAGACTTAAAACCGAGGTCCTGTGTGC
Source organism: Phymorhynchus buccinoides (assembly GCA_017654935.2). Classification (NCBI taxonomy): domain Eukaryota; kingdom Metazoa; phylum Mollusca; class Gastropoda; order Neogastropoda; family Raphitomidae; genus Phymorhynchus; species Phymorhynchus buccinoides. The sequence goes on from CM065690.1 coordinate 52,480,318, forward strand.
GAACGCATGCACAAGATCTTGCGCAGACATGAAAGCCCATTCCACTATTGGGTAGGAGTAGGGGTATGCCGTGTTGTGCTGGTGGGATGGATGACACTAATTCACATAGCATACACCCTGTGCAACAATGATGGATCTAGTCTAAAGTTTGAAGACTTTGGGCATGGTGCAGGATAAACATCCCCAGTCGGATGATGAAGAAGGACCTTGCTTAATAAGCTTATGGTTATATGACATGTTGTAATGAATAGGTCATTCAAACTCAAGAGATTGATGCATTGTAGTTCTAAGGGATCTTCTTCTTTCATTGAACAACCCCCATCATCGTTTTGATGGTCTTTTGTTGTGCACATGTTTAACAACACACGGGATTATGTGGTTTAATGTTGTTGTCTTTGAACTAAAGAGTTTTACAGATATTAAAATTAAAACTGTCCACAATTGGGGTTATCATTTATAGATCTTTTTTTAAAACAACAACACATGATTATACATTTGATTTGCAGTACCCCAGACTGTACAGTGATACCTGCCAAGAGTTCAACTGCTACCAGCGTGCTCACCAAAATACGTAAGTCGTTTACCTTTTTCTTTTCTTGGGTTTCTTTTTACAGTAGAACAAATATTGGCATCGCAACAGTTTTCAATTATTAAAAAAACCACCTCACAAATCACTCCAGCCATGCACACAAACAAAACATATAAACAAAAGGAGAAAAGAAGGTTACAGGTTTTTACTTCAGGTTTAGACATAGGGAAGTGGTAGATCAGACTTTTTGATATATATAGACTATTCGCTTAATTGAAGTGTAACATCTATTTTAGAGAATAAGTATAGTCACATTGACTTTTATATATGACTATCTGTAAAGGGTAGGATGGAGAGAGAGAGAAGAGGATTTTGGGAGATGTGCATGCATGTGCATGCATCCACGCGGGTATAGAAGCATGTTTGTAAATGAGCATATGTGTGAGGGGTGGGTGGTGGGGGGAGGTTGGGGGTGGGTGGGGTGGGTGGGTGGGTGAGAGTATGTGCGTGCGTGTGTACATGTGTGTGTGCGTGTATCATTGTGTGTGTGCTTATAACTAAGGTTAGGAATGAGGACTGATAAACGAGTGACTGGTAATAAGTCAGGTACACTGCAAGGTGAGAGAACAAAGAAATGGCACGACTGTTGAAGGGGGTGTAGAGCTAGAGATGTAGGTCAATAGCATATGCCCCAAACAAGCTAGTCTTGTTGTGGTGAACAGTTTATCTATCATCTAATGTGTTATCTCCATATGTGCTTTGTCATTCTGTCCACAAGCCTGTCTGTTTGTCTTCCCTCCACCCCTTCCCCTTTTCTCCCCCCCTCCTCTCCCTCCCCTTTAACCCCTCCCCCTCTTTCTCCCCCCACCCCCCTCCCTCCCTCACCTCTTCTTTCTCTCCCCTCCTCACTCTCTCTGTGTCTGTGTTGTCTCCCTGTTTCCCAAATTCAATCTGATTGTCAGTATGTCCATCCTTCTTTCTGTCTGTCTTTCTGACTGTATTTGTTTGCCTTTATTCCCCCACCTCCTCTCTCTCTCTCTCTCTCTCTCTCTCTCTCTCTCTCTCTCTCTCTCTCTCTCTCTCTCTCTCTCTCTCTCTCTCTCTCTCTCTCTCTCTCTCTCTCTCTCTCTCTCTCTCTCTCTCTCTCTCTCTCTCTCTCTCTCTCTCTCTCTCTCTCTCTCTCTCTCTCTCTCTCTCTCTCTCTCTCTCTCTCTCTCCTCTCTCTCTCTCTCTCTCTCTCTCTCTCTCTCTCTCTCTCTCTCTCTCTCTCTCTCTCTCTCTCTCTCTCTCTCCTCTCTCTCTCTCTCTCTCTCTCTCTCTCTCTCTCTCTCTCTCTCTCTCTCTCTCTCTCTCTCTCTCTCTCTCTCTCTCTCTCCTCTCTCTCTCTCTCTCTCTCTCTCTCTCTCTCTCTCTCTCTCTCTCTCTCTCTCTCTCTCTGTTCTCTGTCCCCCCTGCTGTCCCCCCCCCTACATCCCTGTCCGACTGATTGACTATCCTTTGTATGATGGTTTTATCACAATACAATACATTGTGACTACCTAACCCAGCTTTTACCTGTATTTATTTTTGGTGAGTTTTATTCAGGTGTAGAAAAGGACTTGTCATTTGTACTGGCCACAACTTGTTCAGAATAAAGACCCCTGGAGAAAGTGAATCGACGAAACGTCAGGGAAAAAATAATCCAAGCTTGTTTTTTTGTCAGCTGTGTGAATGTTGTATAGACTTTATATAGAAAAACTCTCCACACCGATTGGTTTCCCCACAACAAACCACTACGAAAGCAAAGTCAGAAGCAATATTGTGGTCTAAGGGAGCGAAGCGAGTTTAGAAGTGATTAAGGTATGGTGTGCACACATATTTATCTCCCTTGAAGCAGATGCATCAAATTGACAGCTATCTATTAATTCTGTACATATATGTCTGGAACGACTTGAATGAGTTAATAAATATGTAGTACAAATGTAGTAGTAGCTCTACTAGTATTGGTACAGTGGAACCTCCCTTATTTAAAAGACCTTCAAAAATCATCCAAAATGAGGTCTTATAATGGAGGGGTCTTATAAGGGAGGTAATTTTAATACTTACAAAGAAGGGCAATGTCTTGGAGAAGTAGGTCTTATGTGGGAGGGAGTCTTATAATAGGAGGTCTTATAAGGGAGGTTCCACTGCATAGCAATAGTAGTAGTACTCAGTAGTGTAGAGTGGCACAGTGGTATCGCGTTCACTTCGTGTCAAGTAAACCCGAGTTCGAACCTGGGTACAGGGGATTTTTTCCTCTCATTCTGCACTAGGCCTTAACGGTCTGAACGTGGAGTCTTTCGGATGAGACGATAAACCGAGGTCCCGTGTGCCCATGCACTTAGCATACGTTAAACCCAGTGGCAACGAAAAAGTTGTCATTTGGTCAAAATTTACCCCCCCTCATCAGTGACAAAAATCGCATGCAAAAAAAAAAAAAAAAAAAAAAAAGGGTGGCGCGCCTCTGGCTGCGATGCGCTCTCCAGGTGGGAGCAACCCGAATTTCACAGAGACGCCTCTGTGACTATAAAGTACCTAATACCTAATACCTAGTAGTAGAAGTTGTAGTTCTCATGCTATTGCATTATTACTGGTTATAGAAGTGGTGCAAAGAGGTAAGAACAGAAACCTCAGGTAAGAAAGGGCATGAAAGAGGTGGGAAAGGTGGCAGAGTGGTTAAGACCTTCACCGGCCAATTCAATTAGTGAGTGACCCAGGTTTGAATCCCGGCCTAACCCTTTCTTTTCAGTTCAATGGGTAAATCAAACTGTATGTTGAGTCCTTTGAATGGACTTTTGCACACGTTAACCCCCCCCCCCCCCCCCCCCCCCCCCCCCCCCCCCCCCCCCCCCCCCCCCCCCCCCCCCCCCCCCCCCCCCCCACCCACCCCCCCCCCCCCCCCCCCGCCCCCCCCCCCCCCCCCCCCAGCAGTCGATAAGAGTCGATAAGACTAGGGAGAAATCCTGCTGCCTGTTATAAACCTAATTGATTGCTATGTTTCCCTAAGTCTGCCTCTTCTCCCTCTTCCCCCCAAAAAAAAAAAAAGAAAAGAAAAAAGTATGGCATTGCATTGACGGCAAGACACTTTTCAGGTGGGAGCAACCTGAATTACACTGTACGGGTCTCTTGTGACTAAAAAACCCTACCAAATACCAATGATGTTCGACTGTCGCTCAGCGATGACGTCCACGACTTTCCCATCATGTGGATGTTGAGCGGGTCTGAATAAGGCTGGTGAGGCCAGTCCTCGCTCTGAACTGCCTGTTAGAAGTTGAGTCAGGTTGGGAGGCGTTTGCTCTGCATTTTCGCTATTGGCTTTGCATCTCCTCGGCTTCAGTGTGCCTGGCCTCAAAAGTCAGACAGTCCCTCATTGATCAGGGTGTGTCAGGCAGGGCGGTTTTGTGCTGATTCTTCCCAAATACAAAATACTATTGCAAAGCTTGGGGCAAGGGGTGGGGGGTGGCTCCCCGTGGGGATACCGGGGTGGGGGGGGGGGGTTGTCTTTCGTAAAAAATAGTTCCTCCACCTTCTGGAAGTTCTGTGCTTGTAAGTTGTAACTTCCTCTAATCTGCCACTCTTTGACTCTGCCTTTTCCCTTTGCTTTCTATCATCTATCTTTCTGACTTATTGGCCCATTCTCCTGCCTTTTTTCCAGAAAAATCTTCCAAATAATTATTCTCCCTTGAGCTCCTCTGAAATCGGAATGTGTCGGCTGTACGCAGCGGGGAGACCAGTGAAAACTGAAACCCGGACACATATGTACCTTACCCATTATGGCCATATGGCCTGGGAATGCAGAAGGAAGGAAGGGGTGGGTGGAGTAAGGGCGGGGGAGAAGCTCTGAAGGGCTACAGTACAACCATGATGGAATCTGCAAAGTCATACCCATTGACTGATTGGGTTACCTGTTAAAGTGCAGGTGTACTGTTCATCTGTACTCAGTGAGTTACATGTTTAGTACTGGTGTACTGTTCATCTGTACCCATGCAGTACGCAGCATTGGAGTAAGTTCTGAGCAGGTCTGTGCATAATTTAGTTCACCTGTACCCTTATACTAAAGAAAAGTTTACAAAATAATTTACTGGCCCGCTAAAAATAAAAACAGTAAAAATAAAGAGAAAAAAGCAAAAACAAAGAAACAAACAAAAAGTAACAGAGAAAGGTAAAACTGTCCTTAGGCTTTGGCACTTGAAGATTTTAAGTTCACTGTTCAATACTGTATGTTTGAGGATAAAGTTAATTTCTGATAACATTTGAATCAATTCACGTTCTGTGTATTGCTTGTTAATCTTCTTCTTCTTTGTTCGCTCAGACAGTTTCCTGTCACATGAGCATAGATGCATCATGCTGCCGTTATGCGCCTAACTAAGAAATAGTTAGGCCCAGCATGTCCGACTTCGGCTGAAGAAATCTTTGTAAGAATGTATAGAAAAAAGGCAGGAGAATGGACCAGTAAGATAGAATGATAGCAGATGACAGTAAGCAAAGGGAAAAGGCAGAGTCAAAGAGAGGAAGTTACAAGCACAGAACTTCCAGAAGGTGGGAGAACTATTTGTACCAAAGACCCCCCGGTATCCCCATGGGGGGTGCTTGTTAATGATACCTTTGAAATGGTAAAATAGAACAAATTTGTTAGGTATTTGAATGAGTGTGTGTGTGAAGTCTCTCCCTTCAGCAGCATGTGTCTAATATCTGCAGATCTGCCTATTTTGAGCTTCGTAAGATTAGTTCTGTTCGTCACTATCTCTCCACTGATGCCACAAAAACCTTGGTCTGTGCATTTGTCCTCTCGAGAATAGATTATTGCAACTCTCTTCTTGCTGGCCTTCCAAACTACCTTCTCAACAAACTCCAAAGAATCCAAAATAATGCTGCACGACTAATCCTTAAGTCCTCCAAGTTTGAACATGTTTCTCCCCTTCTGCACTCTCTGCACTGGTTGCCAATCTCCAGCAGGATCAACTACAAGCTTTCTGCTCTTACCTTTGCTGTCATTTCTGGCTCTGCTCCTACTTACCTGTCTGATCTACTTCATACTTACATTCCATCTCGTCAGCTTCGTTCTTCTTCTGATTCTCGTATTCTACAGCCTCCCTCAATTAAAACGAAAACTTATGGCGAGAGATCCTTTTCTTTTCAGGCCCCAGCTACTTGGAACAAACTCCCTCTGTCTCTCAGACATTCCAACTCCCTGTCAGTTTTCAAAACCAACCTGAAAACTCATCTATTCTCTGAACACTACTGTCCACCATGATCGGATTGTGAGAATGAAAGCGTGTGTGGATGATGAATGGCATGGGAAAGTTGGGAGACAGAAAGTGTGTGTGTGCATGCGCGCGCTGGCATGTGCTTATGCACGTGTGTGGGGATGTGTGTGTGTTTGTGTCTGTGTGTATGTATGTATGTACGAACGTACGTACGTATGTATGTATGCATGTACTGTATGTATGTGTGCATGCGCGTGTAAATGATATGCTATGTTCGTCAGTGTGTGTGCTTGTGTGCGTGCGGGCATGGGTATTGATGTGATTTGATTAAATGTATTTTTTGTAAAGCGCCATGAGCAGCTAGCCTGGAATGTGCGCTATATAAGTTTTCTTCATTATTATTATTTATTATTACACAAGTTTGAAATTCTTGTGAATAGAAAAAAATGTTTAGAACAGAAGTGTGTGTGTGTGTGTGTTTTCAGGCTGGAGAACGTTGGATTCTTTTTGGTCTTTCTACTGGCAGCAGCACTCAAGTTTCCGGTAAATATTGTGTTTCTAAATAATCAGTCTCAAGAAAAATTGTTTATTACTCCTTTTGTTCCTTTTGCTATATTTGCTGTTTGCTGTTTTCTTGTTTGTCTATGTTGATAAAGGCGCATTCGCCGAAATATCCAGTAGTTTTGTTTTGTCTCGTGTGAATAAAATAACGTCACTTTACACTTGTCGTGTAGTTGTTTGCTTGTTGTATGTTCCAGTGACGTTGCAGTCTGTTTCAGTTTTTCATTAAAAAAAGAAAAGGGAAAAAAAGGAGAGTTTTCTTAATTAGTAGTGATTTATATTTTGTGTATTACATTCAAGACATGCAATTATTGTCATCGTGGGGCATCCCCGATCCATCAGCATGAAGAAATGTCTGCATGGTGACCTCAGTTTCGATTACCAATCCGGTTTATGCCCTTGGTGCATTTGGGCCAAAGTCATGGGGATCAGTATGTTCTGGGGAGCTGTCGTTGGATGGATGTGGTGGCGCCTTCGGAGGAGGACCTCACTCACGCTGGCTCCGCAACTTAAGACATTATTGTCGTCAGTAGGGGGCTGAATAGTAGGTGGTGTCCTGCATACAGTCTCCACTGAACTCTTCCGAAGTGACTCAGCAGCAGTGCAGTGTCTCCTCGGTTGGTTGCCTCCTGATGGCCTAACATAGATTCGCTCCCCTTGGATTGCTGGTTTCGGATTATGCGACCTGAACAAGCCAGGCTGCGAGTTGGGACTCGGAAAGAGCGGCGTAGGAGCAACGCCACTATACAGCCCAGAAGGTGGGACAGAAAAAAAAAGTTCTGCTTAAAAACACCACTGGTGCTGCTCTTGTGTTGGTAGGGTGGGTGGGGCCCATCAGCACCTTTAGGAGTTTCTTTTTTATTTCATTCTCTGACAATTTTTGCCTCGCTCTTACGCTGAGTTTCTTTTGCCGCTCCTCTCTGTGTAGAATTTGAAGAAACGAAGATGACTGCCGTGTTCAGTAAAGTTCATAACAGAGTCGAAATTGAAACCCAAAAGAAAAGATTTAATAACAAAAACAGCACAAGTCACGACGTTTCAGGCTCAACTCAGTTGCTGGAAAATGGGTTGAGCCCGAAATATTGTGACTTGTATCGCCTTATAACCTGGAAATTACTGTATTTTAGTATGACACTATAATGTGCAGGGGTTTCAGTCTGGGGGAAAAAGTCTCACCTTATAGTCCGAAAAATACAACATATTTTATGTCTTCCTTGGTAAGAGTGCTTTCTTCTTATTAGTGTGTAATAGACTTCTTACTGGACTGATAATGTTCTGTTTCAGCGTCTGAGTGCAGTGTTTGGCGTTATTTACCTGGCCAGCCGAGTGGTCTATGCCTATGGGTATTACACTGGGGGTAAGTCTCTGCTGAATGTCATTTATTATATAGATTCCTTTGTTAACCCCTTGACTGCCACCAACGTATTACATACTGAAGTGATGACATCACTGATGATGTCATCAGATGAAGAGGAATAACCCTGATATGCTGGCTTCTGCTCTAACACAGTCAAGAGAGTTATATCCCCAGACCATTTTGCCAGATTGGCTCTATCAGTTGTCTTTTTTTGTGGGTGATTTGCCCAATGATTTTTTCTTTAATTTTCTCTGGCAGTCATTAAAGACGTACATTAACATGCTCCCACACAAGCACACACACATGCATGCACGCACACACACACAATGTAGTGTCATTTAATATATTTCCTGATGGAGTAGCTATGTTTGAATTAGTGTGTGGAATAGCTCAGTGAGAACTAAAATTGAATCTTAAACACTGTTTTAACTTTCAACCCTCTCATTTCTCCCCAATCTCTCGCTTTTTTCTGCAACATGTACTTCTCTACAATATTTTTCGAACTCCCCAGATTTTACTCAAAATTCAGATTTTGTTCTTTTATTTTCTTACTATATTATCAGTCACATTATAAGGCGCAGGGGTCTCAGTCTGAGAAAAAAATTATCGCCTTATACAGTGGAACCTCCCTTATAAGACCTTCAAAAATCATCCAAAATGAGGTCTTATAAGGGAGGTAATTTTAATACTTACAAAGAAGGGCAATGTCTCAGAAAAGTAGGTCTTATATGGGAGGGAGTCTTATAATGGGAGGTCTTATAAGGGAGGTTCCACTGTAGTCCGAAACATACGGTACTTGTTTTCAATCCCACCAGCAGCTGCCATGACCCCTCCTCTACCTTCATAATAGATCTCCGACTCCTTATTAGATAATAAAAGCAAAATTGTCTAAACATTTGTTTTGTGTTTATTGGCTTACCCTGGCTAAAAGACTCCAGGGATCATCCCAACAGCGGAAGCACTTGAACACTATGGTACAAGTGCACCAGCTAGGGATGAGAACATTACGTGTGTGACCGTTTTTGATTACCCCGCCACACTCTGACTTCAGGGGAATCTAACCATTTAATATCCCTTCTCCCCGGCTGGGTGCCTTGTGCCTCCATTCGGGGAAGGGAGCTGTATGACCCACCCACGAGTCTCTCCCCATGGGTGTATGTGTGTTGCCTTTCATATATAATTAATAAATAATTACACTGCCTCTGTGTGTCTGCCATTCTGCCTCTGTGTGATGTTGTGTTTGTGTGTGTTGCCTTTCATATAATTAATTAATAAATAATTACACTGCCTCTGTGTGTCTGCCGTTCTGCCTCTGTGTGATGTTGTGTGTTTGTGTGTGTTGCCTTTCATATAATTAATAAATAATTACACTGCCTCTGTGTGTCTGCCATTCTGCCTCTGTGTGATGTTGTGTTTGTGTGTGTTGCCTTTCATATAATTAATAAATAATTACACTGCCTCTGTGTGTCTGCCATTCTGTGTGATTTGTGTGTGTGTGTTGCCTTTCATATAATTAATTAATAAATAATTACACTGCCTCTGTCGGTGTGTCTGCCATTCTGCCTCTGTGATTTTGTGTGTTTGTGTGTGTGTTGCCTTTCATATAATTAATTAATAAATAATTACACTGCCTCTGTGTGTCTGCCGTTCTGCCTCTGTGTGATGTTGTGTGTTTGTGTGTGTTGCCTTTCATATAATTAATTAATAAATAATTACACTGCCTCTGTGTGTCTGCCGTTCTGCCTCTGCGTGATTTTGTGTGTGTGTGTGTGTGTTGCCTTTCATATAATTAATAAATAATTACACTGCCTCTGTGTGTCTGTTCTGCAGATTTTGTGTGTTTGTGTGTGTGTTGCCTTTCATATAATTAATAAATAATTACACTGCCTCTGTGTGTGTTTGCCGTTCTGCCTCTGTGTGTATGTGTGATTTTATGTGTGTGTGTGTGTTCGCGTGTATGTGCATGCATGCGTGTGCGTTTGTGCATGCATGCTCACATGTGCGTGTGTGTCACTGTGTGCAGAACCGAAGAAGCGTAACCGTGGGGTGTTTGGCTACATCGGGTACTTGGGCCTAATCATCTGCACCATTATCTGCGCCCTTAGCCTCCTTGGCTGGATATAGATGGCACAGGACCCCCGAGAGACGTTGCAGTTTTTGTTCACTGCAAAGCTGCCGTTTAGCTACCTCCCACCCCCTTCATGTTCGATGCTTTCAGTCTCGGCATTGGTAAAAGTAAATCCAAAACACTATAAAAATTCAACGTTTCTGGGCAGAATCCCTTTGTCTGGGCAACAAGACAGAAAGGAATAGGGATTATAGCCCAGAAACATTTACAATTTTTTTTTTTAGTGTTTTGAATATCCACAACCACCACGTTATTTTTAAAAAGATTTCCTGAGACTTTGTGAAATCCTGCAGTCATTTTTGTTTTATATTTAATTTGTAGGTAAAAGTAGTTCAAGCATGCTCTTGAAATCAGGATTGAAAGAGCTGATATTGGCCATCATTGTCATCCAGAACCACGGTCTTATAAAATCAAACATTTCTGCCAACATTGATGGCAGATTAAAACATGGTGATAGAAATGCAATTCTAACACTATCCCCACCCATCCAGTATACACAGACTCACACAATTTTTAATGCGGTCACCACTTCAGGATTGGGAAGGTTCAGAGAACATTGGAACGTGTTATTTAAGGATTAAGTGAATGTTTTACTTTTCACATATGTCTCAATGTGTCGTTCTGTCAGTTTCATGACACAAACCCTAACCCGTTGCTGACCCCATCCCTTTCCGGATCAAACCAAAATGTTGCTTGTTAGTGAACATTCTCAACGAAAAAATGTTGTGTGGGGTAGCTAAACTGCACCTTTGCCTGACTTTCTGCAGCTTTAGTAATATTTGTCATAACCAGAAATCATATATAAGATTTTGTTGTTCATTTTGTAATCATCATACATATAGTTTTTTGTGTACGCAGAGTTCTACAAGAGCGGGAGTGCATTGAAATGGAAACTGTTGGCCCGTGCATTTCTCAGCCTCTACTGTGTATGCGTGTTGAACTGTTTGTGTGCAAACAAACACATGTCCATCTTTGAAGCCTACACTACTGAACCGCTCGTCACAAACATTGGTAGAATTGTCCCCAATTCTTTCGAAATCGGAATGTGTTGGCTGAATCAGTGAATGGAGAGACCAGTGACAACTGAAAATCAGACGCATACATATATTGCCCGTTAAAGCTATATGGCCTGGGAATGCTGAAGAAAAAGAAGACCCTGATGGTTGGACAACAATGCCCGTTATGTCAGTTTAACTTAACTTCAAATGTTACCCCCCAATTTTGTTTTAAATGAGAGAAACAAAAAAACAGGTTCGACAAGCTTTGTGAACTGCATCTGTGGACTAAAGATTAAGAGGCATGTGACTTGACCAAGGCTTACCAGGCCCATGCTTCATATGACTTATCAGTTTTAGAGAAACAGCTTTGCTTGCTGATGCATCATTTCACACCTTTTCTCTATGCAGTAAATGGTGAGTTATAAAACAGTGAGTGTTGCATGACGCAGCACCACACACATACCCCTTTACTAAGAGAAAGGTGGGTAACATGACACGTTGCTATCTCTCTTGTCTTTGAATACAGCTGGGAGCACGTTCATGTGGTTTGCCTTCTTGTTATTTTGTATAGCTGGTGTGGTTGTTGTCATATAGTGATAATCGGATGTTATGTGAAGGGTTTTTGTGTGCTTTTATTCTCAATTGTATGTAGTTTTCATCCAATCACAATGTAATAATAATTGTGTGTAGTTTTTAATTGATCATATTGTGACCATCTAATGCATATTTAATCGATCATATTGTAACCATAACCATTTCATGTATTCAAATTCATCATATTGTAATCATCTCATGGTCAGATCAGGTAGTTAGGACATTAGGCCTCGCGGCCTCTTCACTGTCCTTTCATTTTTGTTTGAACTTTCATTGTTATCACCTCATGCAGCTTTGAATGGACCATATTCATTGTAATCACGTCGAAATTAGTTTCCAATGCATCCTGCTGTATGTCTAGGATTCATGTGCATCTAATAGTTGCTATGTGGCGTGATCACAGATTGAATGTTGATTTGTTGACACTATCTATATTTGTTATGCCTTCGCTCAAAATCATGCTTGGTGACCCTGGGTTTCTTTTCATGTTCATCACATGTAGTTTAGTTGTTAGTTGATCATTTTGTAACAATTTATAGCATATTAACAACAAAGTCTTACGGTAATTATTTCGTAACTCCAATTAAAGCTAAGGAAATTCTTGCTAAATAAAATCAGCCTTAATTCATTGTCATAAATCTATTAATGAATCAGTTTTAATTGATTTTACAAATACTTCAGTATTGCAGCTTATCACTCCCACCTTTTTTTAAATCTTTTTGTATCACCACCAATGTGTGCTTGTAGGGACATGTTTTACATTCACCTAAATTGGTATAATTTCTTATTGTACTTGTGCCATTGTAATATTTTTATTCCACCTAGAGTGCTCATTTTTTTCTGTTGTCAAATAATTTTCTTGATTTACCACAACTGTATCTAATTTTTCTTTGCGTGTCTACATGTAGTTTTTGTTTAATCTCAGTGCTGTTTAATGTATCCGTTTTTGTGTGTCTTTTTTAGGACATTGTTTTAGAAGCATTATTTTGTGTTTAGGTGCAAAATATTCTTTAACTCACTTGAGACGAATGAGCCTGATCAGGCTCATAGCCTGCACAACCATTAAGGACTGATGAGCCAGATCAGGCTCATGGGAGTTTTCAAGAGGTTTTTATTTCTGGCTTGTAACCAGCTTTCCAGAATCACATTATGATCTATTTTTAGTTTGCTTTGACCTTTCCTGTCTTGAAAACTACCAATCAGTGTAGATTTTACATTGCGTTCTTGGCTGTGGGGGGGGGGGGGGGGGGGGGGGGGGGGTGGTCAAGATGGGGGGGGGGTGGCAAAGATTGCGGTTTGAAAAATTCCTTCTTTCTATACATGTATTAGTTCATGGTGTTAATATTGATGCTTAAATCTTTCATGACATATTTGGTGATTATTTTCCAAACCCAATTAAATGCCCAGTCCCCACGGAACAAGGGAAAGCAAATCGTCCAGTCCTGAGTGAGTTAAAGAGTCACTTTGATCAATTATTTTCTGGGACTAAAGGATGCATTATTGAATCTTATAAATAAATAATGTCAATGAAAAAAATATTGTACTGTAACTATAAAAAAAAAAGCAAAGAGAAATATACTGACTTTGAATATTTATTAAAACATGCTAAATTACAGCATTCAACTCTTCCCAAATAACATTTCAGTTTATTTTAATTTTCTATTTGGTTCTAACATAAGTCATTGTGTTGCCTTAGAACCGTGCAGTGTCATTTTTTGTTTGTGGCTCAAGCCACAAACCTGTAACTCACTTTGTCGGTCGGTCGGTCTGTCTGTCTGTCGGTCGGTCCAAAATTGTCGCACTTCAAATCGAGGCTACACTTCAAATTGAGGCCGCTCTTTAAAATGATGTATTTTAAAAGCGTACAAAATAATAAACATACGTAATACAGACACTACAACAGACACGACGAGTATGCAGTGCTTCTTTTGATGAGTAT
>CM065690.1:52494148-52511648 GCA_017654935.2 Phymorhynchus buccinoides
CAATTTAACCATTTCTTTTTACTAGCGCACAAAGCGATAATGGCGACTCCAAATCGTCGTATATTCTAAAGATGTTTCATTCCATTACCCTTAGGCACAAAGAGCTTTAACCCCTTCCCAGCCAGTTGTATATTTTAAAGATGTTTCATTCAATTACCCTTAAGCACAGAGCTTTAACCCCTTCCCTGCCAGTCGTATATTCTAAAGATGTTTCATTCAATTACCCTTAAGCACAGAGCTTTAACCCCTTCCCTGCCAGTCGTATATTCTAAAGATGTTTCATTCAATTACCCTTAAGCACATAGAGCGTTAACCCCTTCCCTGCCAGTCGTATATTCTAAAGATGTTTCATTCAATTACCCTTAAGCACAAAGAGCTTTAACCCCTTCCCTGCCAGTCGTATATTCTAAAGATGTTTCATTCAATTACCCTTAAGCACATAGAGCGTTAACCCCTTCCCTGCCAGTCGTATATTCTAAAGATGTTTCATTCAATTACCCTTAAGCACATCGAGCTTTAACCCTTTCCCTGCCAGTCGTGTATTCTAAAGATGTTTCATTCAATTACCCTTAAGCATATAGAGCGTTAACCCTTTCCCTGCCAGCCCAGTGTCTACTATGGGCAGTATGATGTCATTGATAATGTCATAACTTTTGATGTTACAAGACTTGAATGATGGTTTTTGTTCTAAAGCAGTCATGAGGCTCATATTTCCAGACCATTTTCTCAGATTGAGTCTAACACTAACAGGTCTCTTCTATTTGATGATTTAAAACGATAATCTTTCAATTTTTCTGTGGCAGTAAAGGGGTTAAGGTATGTGCTACATACCTTTTCTAAATAAATAAACAAGACTAGTGAATCATTTCATGCACTTCAAGATGTGAGGTTCATGAAATGCCTGTAAGCAGAGCATCATTTGTTTCCCCCCTGTGCTGGTGAAAACAATGGCCCTTAATCTTTGTTTAGTTGTAAATATTGACAAAATAGAAGATTCTGTTATTTCCATGCATAAATAGCATCTCTGTGCATAAATAACAGTCACAATTGTTCGCCTTCCCCAAAAGAGTGTAGAGTGGCACAGAGGTAACGCGTTCGCCTCGTGTCAAGTAAACCCGAGTTTGAACCTGGGTACAGGGGATTTTTCCTCTCACTTTGCACTAGGCCTTATGGTCTGAACGTGGAGTCTTTCGGATGAGACGATAAACCGAGGTCCCGTGTGCCCATGGCAATGAAAAGTTGTCATTTGGTCCAAATTTACCCACCCACCCCTTTTTTCCTTCATCAGTCACACAAAAATCGCATGCATTAAAAAAAAATTGGGGTGGCACGCCTCTGGCTGCGATGCACTCTCCAGGTGGGAGCAACCCGAATTTCACAGAGACTATAAAGTACCCAATACCTAAAGAGGCTATGTTTTTGGGCCTTTGTTGGTGATCACCAAAATTAAACACATGCTCTCTCTCTCTCTCTCTCTCTCTCTCTCTCTCTCTCTCTCTCCTCTGAGTCTCTCTCTCTCTCTTCTCTCTCTCTCTCTCTCTCTCTCTCTCTCATCACCTCATGTAACATTTGGAAGTTTTGACCAGTTCAGTGTAGACCAACACAGCAGGCTTACATCTGGCCAGCACAGAGCTGGGGTGGATGCACACACGCTCCCTGTTGGACACCTGAAAAGACAAATACAGGATGGCAAGCCGTGCAAACGTACTTCCAGAAAGTGTGTGAATGCCAGTCAGTCGTTTCCGACCATGACTGCCAGACAGCAGAGGGAGGCATTTGCTATTCCGGCAGGCTGGGCTAGAATTTGTTTACAGTGGAGATGCCTTGCCCAGGGTACATCCCCACTCTCTTGGCCAAAGGGATGTGAGGACTGCTGGCGTTGGGGAAGGTTCCCAAATACCAACCCATCCCTTTGGCTGCAGCACCAGAGCCTGTGCCAGGACCCCCTTGTTTGAGAGTCATAGTCTTCCACAAGAGACTAAGCTGTACCATGATTTGTGCTAATGTACATTATAACACAATAATAACAATAATGAGGAAAATTTATATAGCGCCCATCCTACTATGTAGGCTACAGGGCGCTTTACACAAAATTGAAATGGAATAAAAACATGAAACAAAAATCCAATAACATGAGCAGACAAAACAAAAATGCACATATCAATCAGCAACAACAACTGCTACTACTTACTACTACTACTACTACTACTACTACTACTACTACTACTACTACTACTACTTATAATAGGCCTAATACACGTATGCATTGTCACACAATTCACAAGCATGAAATAACAGCATAATATTCACAACAACATACACACAAAAACAACACACACACAACCAGCACACGCACACACAACACACACACATACACACACACACACACGCACGCACACACACACACTCACACCATACATATATACACTCATATAGGGGCCTACATGAACGCATCACACAACACAAACATGCGCACAATAGCTGTACATTTCTGCCTTTTTTTAATAATTCGTTCAGTAGTTTAGGCTGGGGAGACTTGGATCATGCTTAGCTTACACACACACACAAACACCTCTCACCATTTTACCCACTACCCCTCTCCCTTTTGTTTTTGTAAAAAAAAACAATGACTAAGCACAACCAAACTCACTTTTTTGTTTTCATTTTCTTTTCTCCTCCATCCTAATCCCCTCACCCCTCCATGATCTCCCAATTTTCATCACCCCTCTTTTCATGTTAACCCTTTCGCCGCCAGCCATTTCTTAGCAAAACAAAAATCTATTAAACTTAACTGGGTAGAGAACAAAATGTATCTGCAATATTGGGAATTCCTCAGTGACATGTGTAACATTAGGCCTATCCTTGCCTCCCAAAATTAAGAAAATATGGTCTTTGGATAACAGGCCCTGATTTGATGCCTTTTAGTGACATGGGTGCTAAACCGTTGTGGTGCATAAATGCGACATTGGCGGTGAAAGGGTTAACCCTGACACAGTCTCCCCATATTTTAGATATAAGAGAGTGGGGGGATGGAGTGAGAGAGAGATGGTGATGAGAGAGATGAGGGAGGTATGAAGAAAAGAGAGGGAAAGAATGAGCAATTCTGTGTGAACACATGCATGTGTGTGCGTGTGCATGTGTGTGTGTAACAGAGAGAGACAGTGAGTGTGAGTGAGTGTGTGTGTGTGTGTGTGTGTGTGTGTGTGTGTGTGTGTGTGTGTGTGTGTGTGTGTGTTGTGTGTGTGTGTGTGTGTTTGTGTGTGACAGAGAGAGTGAGAGTGTGTGTGTGTGTGTGAGAAAAATGTGTGTGTAAGAGAGAGAATGTGTGTATGTGTGTTTTAGAGACAAATACACACACACACACCATGCACATGCATACACACACACACACACACACAAACACTACCCTCACCTCCCACACACACTCTCCACCCCCCCCACCCCCCACAAAACACCAGTCCAACCATCTGGGTGCTGACTCACTGTGACATATTCCCCCTCCTTCTGCAGCTCTGCAGCATTCATGAAGAAAGCAGCTGCCAGGCACTTCCTGTCAAAACACACACACACACCACAAAAAAAAGATGAAAAATAATAAGAAAAAGATGAAAAATAAGAAAAAATGAAAAAAGCAAAAGTTATCAGTATCAGCTTGGATTTGCCCACTCCATCCTACTCTTCTCTCACTCTCTGTCTCTGTCTCTCTGTCTGTCTGTCTCTCTCTGTCTGTCTGTCTGTCTGTCTCTCTCTCTCTCTCTCTAGACTCTTCCCCCTCTCTCTTTTTCTCTTCTTTTTACACTTTTTCATCTTTCGTTCACTACTCCAATTAGGATAGCCTTGTTTTGTTTGCTTGCTTTTTCTCTTCCGTTTGGCAGTTGTGTTTATGTGAGCTCCATCAGTATGGGGCCTTGGCCTTGATCCGATTAAATATACGTATTCATAATTATAATCTTCTTCTTCTTCTTTGATCCTTCCTTCCTTCCATCCTTCATCGCCAGTGTTGCCAGTCTACATCATTGTCGCATCAATCATAAAATACCAACCACTTTTTGAAGTGAACTGTAATCATCCATCTTACCACTTAGTCCCTTTTCAGTAGAAGTTCTAAACCAGCCAACCGCCACCCTTAGTTAATTTCCATGAGACGTGCCAGTTAAAACTGGGTAATGGAATAATAATAGGGGAAAGCAGTGTGTGCATGTGTGCTTGTGTGAGCAGACATGCATGTGTGCACATGTACATGCTTACAATACATGCACAGTTTAGCAGGCCTTAACCCTTTCGTTGGCAGACATATTTTTTTAGCCAAAAAATACCATTAAACCTAACTGGGAGGAGAAAAAAAAATATCTGCAATATTGGGAATTCCTCTGTGACATGTCTAACATTAGGCCTGTCCTTACCTCCCAAAAATAAGAAAATAGGGTCTTCAGATAACAGGCCCCAAAAAAAATCTTTGAATTTTATTCTATGACATTTACATTGCATGAAATACTTTGGGACCCGATATGATAGAAGGTATTCAAGTTTGCGGCAAGCTGCAAACCCCCCTCCCCTCCCCCCCTTCCTTTCTCTCTCTCTCACTCTGCTTCATTCAGTATGACTACATTCAAGCCATTCAAATGTTACGCTTCTGTTTACACTCTAGAACAGAACATACAAGATGTCTGCAATTCCTTTTCAATCTGTTACAGTTCAAACACACAACAGCAGGTCATGGCTGCACTATCTCTCTCTCTCTCTCTCTCTCTCTCTCTCTCTCTCTCTCTCTCTCTCTCTCTCTCTCTCTCTCTCTCTCTCTCTCTCTCTCTGTGTATGTATGTGTGTATGTGTGTATGTATGTCTGTCTGTATGTATGTATGTATGTATGCATGCACTACGACTTAGAAATGTTTAAAAGATTGTTAGTAAAGCAGTTATATATGTGTTTATATTCATTTAAGTTATCAACTATTATTTCTGTTTTTGTTTTGTTTATTTTCACTCGTCGCTGGAAATGATGTTATTTGATGCACCCCCTTGGCATTTAGGCTGTAAAAAGCTATTGTCAATAAAGATGTCCAGTGTTCAGTGTCTCTCTCTCTCTCTCTCTCTCTCTCTCTCTCTCTCTCTCTCTCTCTCTCTCTCTCTCTCTCTCTCATAAATCTCACTCTACTTTTTGCCCCCCCCCCCCCCCCCTCTCTCTCACACACACACACACACACAAACTTACTCCCCCAATGCAAGAAAGAAGCAATGTTTTCTTCTCTTCCATTCTGACTCAGCAATCTTTCACTGCAATCAACCGACTTATTAACATTGGCGCTTCTCTTCAAGCTATGTGCCTGAATTCGGGGTCTTTCACACTGTGACCTTAGCCTCAATTTCAGGTTTTAAAGAAATTGAGTAGCACTTCCCATAATGTGTCCCTACCCCCACTTGTCACTGCCCATGTCGTGCCTTACCTTGGTTACTTCGTTTCAAGGAGACCCTGTGAAATCCCTATAAAGTAGCATCTTTCTTTGGATCTGGATCTCTCTGGATGCGTACGACTAAGGAGCCTATAGAGGCTATAAACTTGACAGAAACTGGGAGAGCGCAATGAGAGTTTGAACTTTTTTTTATTAAACCTTTTTTTTTTTAACCTCTTAAGAGGAATAACCCTGATATGCTGGCTTTTGCTCTTGCACAATCAAGAGGTCTATATCCCCAGACCATTTTTTCCAGATTGTCTCTATCAGTTGTCTTTTTCATGGCATCGTTTGCCCAATTATTTTTTTTTTTTAATTTTCTCTGGCAGTCAAGGGGTTAAACTGTCTGGTGGTATTGACAGTATATTAACGTTGACCATTGGCCTTTATTTTGCAGTATCCAGGCTGGATCAATCCGGCTGGCGAAGCGCTCACCGGGGATGAACCCCGACCGGCACAGCTCCTGCCCTTCATTTACCACCACTTTGACCTACAGCCCCTAATTCCCTAATTTTAGTCTTGGGTTGGTGCAGGCCCTGAAGGTGAACCGCCTGGCGCTGATGATGCTGCGCTGGCGGGGCCTGCTGCGATGGAGGTGTGAGTTAACCGATTCCACTCCACTATAGTTTTTACAAAAAAAGGAGCTTAAAAAAGGAGTTCTTTGCTTTCAGATTTTTCCAGGATTTTATAGAACCACCCATGTTGTTTAGTTGTTGTTGTTTTTCCAAATCCTCACACACCTGATAATACATATCTGTTGCCAATTTCAGTGTCTGTGGGCCCCGTAAGCAAACATGAGGCACGTTGGTGTTAAAGTTTAAACCATGGGCTTTTTTCTTCTTTTTTGTGGCTCAATCATATCCTGTTTACCAAACTTTTTCAACCAGTTGCTAGTCAATCTTTAAAAAAAAAAATTAAAAACCAACAGGAAACAGAATCGAAAGTGTGCCATAGCTTATACTTTTTATCTCTCTCACATCAAGCTGTCCTATCAACTCTTCCATTTTATCCACCATCCAATCCTATATTTTGATTTGCCGAGAAATTTGATTTTCACTGCTTCAATTACAATGTGTGTGTGTGTGTGTGTGCGTGTGTGTGTGTGTGTGTGAATGTCTGTGTGTGTGTGTGTGTGTGTGTGTGTGTGTGTGGTGTGTGAGTGTCTGTGTGTGTCTGTGTGTGTGCGTGTGTGTGTGCGTGTGCGTGTGTGTGTGTGTGTGTGTGTGTGTGTTTGTGCGTGCTTGCATGTGTGAGAGAGAGAGTGTGTGTGTGTGTTCACTGACTGATTCTATGCTCACTCTCCCACAAGAAGTGAACTCCAGACCTCGGCGACTGCAGATCTCAAGCAGCAGTTTGCGCATGTACGTGTGTGTGTGTTTGTGCATGCGCGCATTCTTGTGTGCATGCGTATGCATGCATGCATTCATGTGTGCGCCTGTGTGCGTGTGTTCACTGACCTGATTCCGGTGGTCACTCTCCCACAAGAAGTGAACTCCAGTCCCTGACAACTGCAGATCTCACGCAACTGATTGCATGTGTGTATGTATGTGCTTGCATGTGTATATATGCATGCATGAATGTCTGTACATATGTGCCTCTCAGTGTGTGTTCACAGACCTGATTCCGGTGGTCACTCTCCCACAAGACTTGAACTCCAGTCCCTGACAACTGCAGATATCACGCAACTGCTTGCTTGTAATTATGTATGTGCATGCATGTGTATATGCACATGCATGCATGTATTTGTCTGCCTGTGTGCGTGTGTTCACTGACCTGATTCCGGTGGTCACTCTCCCACAAGAAGTGAACTCCAGCCCCTGACGACTGCAGATCTCATGCAACTGCTTGCATGTGTGTATGTGTGTGCTTGCATGTGTGTATGTGTGTGCTTGCATGTGTGTATGTGTGTGCTTGAATGTCTGTACATGTGTGCCTCTGAGTGTGTGTTCACTGACCTGATTCCGGTGGTCACTCTCCCACAAGACTTGAACTCCAGCCCCTGACAACTGCAGATATCACGCAACTGCTTGCTTGTAATTATGTATGTGCATGCATGTGTATATGCACATGCATGCATGTATTTGTCTGCCTGTGTGCGTGTGTTCACTGACCTGATTCCGGTGGTCACTCTCCCACAAGAAGTAAACTCCAGCCCCTGACGACTGCAGATCTCATGCAACTGCTTGCATGTGTGTATGTGTGTGCTTGCATGTGTGTATGTGTGTGTGCTTGCATGTGTGTATGTGTGTGCTTGAATGTCTGTACATGTGTGCCTCTGAGAGTGTGTTCACTGACCTGATTCCGGTGGTCACTCTCCCACAAGATGTGAACTCCAGCCCCTGACGACTGCAGATATCACGCAGCTGTTTGCGCACGCTGATTGCCGTGCTGAGGTTGCGGCGGTTCAGGAAGTGATAGTCGCAGAATTGCTGCAAGAACAAAATCACACAAACGTCATGGAAATAAAGTTTCATGGTGATTTCCTTTAACTCATTCAAGTCGTTCAGACCGTATATGTCCAGAATTAACAAATAGAGGGGAATTTGATGCATTTGCTTCAAGGGAAGTAAATCTGTGTGCACACCATGCCTTGGTCACTTCTAAACTCGCTTCACTCCCTTAGATTACAATTTTGCCTCTGACTTTGCTTTTGTAGTGGTTTGTTGTGGGGAAAACCAATCTGATCTACCACTTCCCTATGTTTAAACCTGAAGTTAAAACCTGTAATCTTTTATTTCTCCTTTTGTTTATGTATGTTTTGTTTGTGTGTATGGCCGGAGTGATTTGTGAATTTTTTTAATAATTCAAAATCGTTGCGATGCGAATGAGTTAACTATTCTAGCACCATGGTGCGAATACATTCGACCAAGACATCTCTACACTCCCACCAAATGCAAAGACATTCATAGCCAAGCACCCTGCCATGTGTTTGTCTGCTTATAGAGTTTATAATCAGTGTTTCTTCTATTGAAGCAACGCATGCACACTTGAAAAAATAGTTACTCCCCTCTTGTCTGTCAAGATGCAACAGACAACCAAGAATGTAAAAAAATACATGGCTCTAGAAGAGTTAAACTTGTACTTCGTATAACTGTAATCATTATCAAAATGTTTAACACGATTTTCCCAACTCTTTTGTGGCATGGGATGCATGTGTGACGTTTGTATTTTTTTGTTGAACAGGGGAGACTGCTCCGTATCATATCAAAATCTTAAAAACAAAAACAAAATCAAGGGAGGTGTGCATGTGTGTGTGTGGGGGAGACCTTTAGAGCAAACAACAACATACAGTATTCATACAGCGCTGAATCTTGATAGAAATCAAATCAAAGCGCACACACACGTTAGCATTCACACACATCAAAACTTGCCAAACTTTGTAACAAACTTATGTCCATGATTTCCAAACTTCCCAAGCTGGGTCGATTACAAATTTCACACCTATCGTTTACGTCCACAATCGCCGTTTTGCCCAAGTCTCTGATACCCCACAAGTCATGCCAGATTTTATATCCAAATATACTCCACAAACTGGTGGCCACATTTTTTGGGGGGGCACTCTAAACCCAAAAGTCTGGTGTACGCCAGGGGAAAAAGCAGCCGTGTAGACGTTATTTTACAGTTCACACAACCTAGACAATTGCAGATATTTGTGATAAAAAAAAACACAACAAAAACTCTTCATATCTTACGTGTTCCCCTCAACAGGCAACGCACACGCACGCACGCATGTACACACACAAACACACACGCACGCACACACACACCTTGCTTTCCACAGAAGCCCTGTAGGCTTTGAAGATGTTGAGTAGTGATGTGATCCCCTTCAATACGCCCCCCCCCCCCCTTCACCCCACACACACACTCACTCTCACTCACTCTCTCTCTCTCTCTCTCTCTGTATAAATTTTTAAAAAATCGTTTCATTTCGTTTCATTTCATTTGTCTCTCTCTCTCTCCTTGTCAAATAAAGTTTTCCAGTGTCCAGTGTCCAGTGTCCCTCTCTCTCTTACCTTGCTTTCCCCAGAAGCCTTGTAGGCCTTGAAGATATTTAGCAACGTGATGTGGTCACCTTCACTGGAGCAGAACTTTTCCCTTGCTGCGTTGGCCTCTTCTTTCTGCATCATCATTATTACCATTGTCATCATCGTCATCACCATTATCATCATAGTCGTCATCATCGTTATCATCATCATCATTGTGGTCATCATCATCATTGTCATCATCTTTGTTGTTGTCATCAACATCATTATCATCATTGTCATCATCATCAGCAGCAGCAGCATTGTGGTCACCATCATCATCATTGTCATTATCTTTGCTGTTGTCATCAACATCATTATCATCATCATTGTCATCATCATCTAGCATTGTCATTATCATCATCATCATTGTCATCATCAACTAGCATCATCATCATCATCATTATCATCACCATCACTATAATCTTCTTCCTCCTCCTCCTCCTCCTCCTCCTCCTCCTCCTCCTCCTCCTCTTCGTCATTGCCTTTATTTCTTAATTGTAATCACCATCATCATTATCGACGTTGTTGTCGTCATCATCATCACTATCGTCCTCATCACTACCTTACTTTTGAATAATAAATTTAAAAAATAAATAAATAGATGCAGCTTATACATAAATAAATGCAGATCATCATCATCATTAATGTCATTATCTTCATCATCATTGTCGTTGCCATCATCATCTTCAGCAGTGCAGGCATCTAGCAAAGCAGAGTTCTAGTGATGCTGAGTGGGGGGTCAGTGCTATGGGGATCTAGTGATGCAGGGATAGTTAACTCATTCAAGTCGTTCCACCCACATATGGCCGGAATTAACATAAAGCTGTCAATTTGATACATTTGTTTCAAGGGAAGAAAATCTGTGTGCACACCACACTTTGGTCACTTCTAAACTCGCTTCGCTCCCTTGGACCACACTTTTGCATCTGTAGTGGTTTGAAGTGGGAAACTAATTGCTGTAGGGAGTGTTTCTATATAATGTCTAAATATACAAAAGTCTGATCTACCACTTCCCATCTCCTTTCATTTCTCTCTGTAGTGGTTTGAAGTGGGAAACTAATTGCTGTAGGGAGTGTTTCTATATAATGTCTAAATATATACAAAAGTCTGATCTACCACTTCCCATCTCCTTTCATTTCTCTTTTTGTTTATGTCTGTTTTGTTTGTGTGTATTGCTGGAGTGATTTGTGATTTTTTTTTTAATAATTCAAAATCATTGCGATATGAATGAGTTAAGACAATCAATAATAATAATAATAATTGGCACTTATATAGCAGCGCACATATCTAGAACATTCTGTTCATGGCGCTTTACAAAGAAATAAAACTACAAACATTCCCATTCACACACACACACACACACATCAATCTACCCACGTGACTGTCAGGATCTAACTGTGCACTATGGGGATCTAGCACATTAGACCATCCAAGGTAGTGTTCCCTAGACTGAGGTTTGCACCGTATCAGTGCTTTCAAAGTCCTTAAGTAACTTGGCCTGATTTGAGCAAACAGGTGAGTGAAGCCAATTAAAGAGGTCTGGGGAGTAAGAGCGTTTACTGTCTTCAATTAATGACTGGAGCAAAGCTCAGTGTCATTTGAATGGCTTTCTACTGTGAAAGTGATCTTATCTTAATGAACATTCCACCTGTTTCAGTTAGGTACATCAATGTATATAGTGTAGTGGCAGGGGGGCGGGGCAAAGGATGGTGTGTGTGTGAGGGGTGCGTGCGTGAGTGCATGTGTGTGTGTGTGTGTGGAGTTGTTCTTCTTCAGTTTAACTTCAGTCCTTCCACTAAAAAGTGATTCCGACATGCGCATGCGCGCGTACGTGCGTGTGTGTGTGTGTGAGTGCTTAATCTGACAACGAATATGACATAAGCATTAAACAAATTCAATCCAATAAATTAAGCACGCACATCTCTCTCTCTCTCTCTCTCTCTCTCTCTCTCTCTCTCTCTCTCTCTCTCTCTCTCTCTCACTCTCACACACACACACACACACACATAGATAGATACATACACACACACACACATATAGATACATACACACACACACACACACACACACACACACACACACACACACACACACACACATCCATTACAGTAATAGTATAGGAGTTACATAGAAACAGATGGCTTAGAGACAGAGTAAAGACGAAAAGAGAACAAGAAAAACGGCTGACAATGTCATTTAAGGAGAGAAGAGAGAGAGAGAGAGAGAGAGAGAGAGAGAGAGAGAGAGAGAGAGAGAGAGAGAGAGAGAGACAGAGATAGACAGAGAGACACACACAGAGAGAGACACACACAGAGAGAGACACACACAGAGAGACAGAGAGTAACAGACACAGAGAGAGAGAGAGAGAGAGAGAGAGAGAGAGAGAGAGAGAGAGAGAGAGAGAGAGAGAGAGAGAGAGAGAGAGAGAGAGAGAGAGAGAGAGAGAGAGAGAGAGAGAGAGAGAGAGAGAGAGAGAGAGAGAGAGAGAAGGGTTGCAGCAGATTCCCAACTAAATAAACTTGACAGCAATACCCTAACAGTACTTTTTTTTCTTTTTCCTTTTTTTCCTCTTTTTTGTGCTGGGAGAGAGAGAGAGAGAGAGAGAGAGAGAGAGAGAGAGAGAGAGAGAGAGAGAGAGAGAGAGAGAGAGAGAGAGAGAGAGAGAGAGAGAGAGAGAGTAATATATAAAAAGTTAAAGTGGATAGCAAGGGATGACTGAGGGTGTGTATGTGTGTGTATGTGTGTGTGTATGTGTGTGTGAGAGAGAGAGAGAGAGAAAGAGGGGGAGGGGGTAGGGAGGGGGGTACAGGGAGGAGACAGATGGGTGCTTGGGAGAAGAACAAAAATCCTGGAAGGCTGCAACCAGAACTATAGACCCTCCTACCAACCTTAGCCCCCTTCACCCCCCACCCCCTTAACTCCTGCCTTTTCTCTATCCCCCCCCCCCACACACACACACCCTTTTTTTCTCCAACAAAACTAAAATAACACAGTATAGAGAGCACCCCAGCCCTCATTTCTATTTCACATGCCTTCTATACATGAACAAATGATAGGAACAGAGAGTGCAGGGGGGATAGCAAAGAAACTTGGAGGGGAACAATTTGGGTTTGTTAAAAAAAATCAACTAAAAACCCAATTATAATTCACAATGCAACATGGCATATTACTTCCTTTTTCATTTGCTTTGTCGATTGTTCAGACAGTTTCCTCTCATAAGAGCAATTGATATGTCATGCTGCCATTATTATGAAAAACACAGTAAGGCCCAGTATGTCCACCTTCGGCTGGAGAAAATCTTTCATCCAACCTATCTTTTGTTTACAAACACATCGCCCTGGAAAAAGTCTTTTTTAAGACGAAAATTTAGGATTTTTACTTGGCTTCTTTTCCCATCTTCACCTGTTTGTGTTAACTCATTCGCATCGCAAGGATTTTGAATTATTAAAGAAAACTCACAAATCACTCCAGCCATGATACACACAAACAAAACATACATAAACAAAAGAAGAAATGAACGAAGATTACGGGTTTTTACTTCAGGTTTAGACATAGGGAAGTGGTAGATCAGACTTTTTTTATATATAGACTTTACATAGAAAACCTCTCTACACCCATTGGTTTCCCCACAACAAACCACTACAAAAGCAAAGTCAGAGTCAACATTGTGGTATAAGGGAGCGAAGTGAGTTTAGAAATAATAATAATAATAATAATAATGAATATTTATATAGTGCCTATTCTCTGATTTGGGGCTCTAAGCGCTTTACATATTTAATACAAATACAACATAGAATATACATTATCTTATACAATAAGAACATGACGAACGTACATAAATTTTACATGAGTAGAACGGCCAAGGTATGGTGTGCACACAGATTTACTTCCCTTGAAGCAAATGCATCAAATTGACAGCTATTTATTAATTCTGCACATATTATATGGCTGGAACGACTTGAATGAGTTAATGTGTAGCATTGTGATGTTTTTAGTTCAGTTATACTGGAGAAAATCTTTGTAAGAATTTCTCAAAACGAAGGCAGGAGAATGAACCAGTAAGGCACAAAGATAGCAGATAACTGTAAACAAGGGGGGAAAACGTAGAGTCAAAGAGAGTGGTAGATTAGAGGAAGTTACAAGCACAGGACTTCCAGAAGGTGGGGGAACTATTTGTAATGAAAGTCTCCCCCCCCCCCCCAGGGGATACTGGGGGGACATTTGTATAAATAGTTCCCCCACCTTCTGGAAGTTCTGTGCTTGTAACTTCCTCTAATCTGTTACTCTCTTTGACTCTGCCTTTTCCCTTTGCTTACTGTCATCTACTATCTTTCTGCCTTACCGGTCCATTCTCCTGCCTTTTTTCACGAAACGCTTTCAAAAACATTTCCTCCAGCCGAAGTCGGACTTGCTGGGCCTAACTATTTCTTAGTTAGGCGCAAAATGGCAGCATGACGCATCTGCGCTCATAATTGACAGGAAACTGTCAGCGATCGAAGAAAAAGAAGCAATGAAAGTAAGATGTGGGAGAGAGAAATAGAAAAATAGGGGAGCACTAGTAGTAGCAAGCAATGGGGGGGGGGGGGGGGGGGGGGGGTTTAGAAAAAGCATGAAAACAAAGAAACAAGAACAAACCAAAACAAAACAAAGTGTACACAGGTGCTCAGTGGCCTCAAAAAAAGCAAATCTATCCTCATGAAGCAAGGCTCCTCCTACTATATGGCCAATATATCAAGCACAAATTTGACAGTCGAGGAAAAAAGTGTTATCTTTACAGCACTCTCCATAGCAAAGGTCTCTGTACACGTGAACATTTCTCACTCTTTCCCCATGGCAACACAGTGATTATGTAAGTCATATTATGACTGGCCTATCACCGTATTGCCATGGGGAAAGAGTGTAAAATGTTCACATGTACAGAGACTGTAATGGTTGTAAATATGACAGCAATAAAAGATCATGTTATTTTTAGAGCACTTTTGATGGTCTGATTACTTATAAAGATGAAAACATATTGGGTTTATGATACTGGTACAGTGGAACATCCCTTATAAGACCTCCCATTATAAGACTCCCTCCCATATAAGACCTATTTCTCTGAAACATTGCCCTTCTTCGTAAGTATTAAAATTACCTCCCTTATAAGACCCCTCCCTATAAGACCTCATTCTGGATGATTTTTGAAGGTCTTATAAGGGAGGTTCCACTGTACCAGTTTTATTGTTGGAGGGGGGGGGGGGAGGGGGGAGGTGCCTGTCTGTGTGCATGCATGCTTGCATGCCTGTATCTATATAATAAAATTCATTTGGCATCTGTGTGTGTGTGTGTGTGTGTGTGTGTGTGTGTGTTCACCCTGTAACTCATGAACTGGTGTACAGAATCGCTTCAAATTTTGTGTGGTGGTGTAACATGTTCGCCCTCAGACAACTCAGACACCATTGGACAGAATCGCTTCAAATTTTGCGTTGGGGTGTGTCATGGTACCTAGATGGTCCCATAGAAAGTTTGAACCTTCAGTGCAAACCTCCGCCAAGGAAGACTTATTTTTTCTGTAAGATGTTTGTTCACTCTGTAGCTCACGAACACGAGCACACAATCGCTTCAAATTTTGTGTGGTGGTGTATCAAATTTTGTGTGGTGGTGTATTTGTTGTGTTGATTTGTTGATTTTTTTGCAAAAAGAATTTCTTGTAAAATGGACAATAAAATATTGATTGATTGATTGATCATGGTACACAGATGCTCCCATAGAAAATTTGAATCTCGAGTACAAATCTCCACCAAGGAAGACTCACTTTTCTGTAAAACATGTTTGACCTATAACTTACGCACCATTGAACAGAATCGCTTTAAATTTTGTGTTGGGGCGTGTCATGGTACCTAGATGGTCCCATAAAAGTTTTTAACTTCCAGTGCAAATCTCGGCCAAGGAAGACTCACTTTTCTGTAAGATTTGTCTGTCTGTCTGTGTGTGTCTCTGTCCAGAGAAAAGTGCCCATAGTTTGAAAACCGTTGGCATTAGACCCCTATAACCATATATATGTGTGATCAGCATTGCAGGGGGAATGCAGTGGAAGACATTTGAAGGGCCAAAAGCACAGTGAGGGTGAGAGCCGAACAGCCTCCGAAAACAAGTGCCCATAGTTTGAAAGCTCTTGGCATAAAAACTATATACAGTGGAGTCCAACTATAACGAACTCGCTTTTAACGAAATTTCGCGATTAACGAACTGACTTCAATTTCCCGGCAAATGCCCTTCTATTTGTCACTTGCAAAGCCATGGGTATAACAAACAAAAAATCCTTTTGAAATAACGAACATCCGCTTTTTACGAACACATGTTCTACGCCCCAGGATAATTTTATTTACTTAGAAAAATAGCCTACAACGAACTCAGCCTGTGCGATGAGCTGCAAAAACCTAGGCCTTCAAAATCCAAGCTAGAACGTGTTGTCAAGAGGAAGGAAGTTGGAAAATATGAACTGCGCATGCGTGAACTCATTTAGATTCACACTGGGTCGTCTGCTAGGCCTAGGCTTCCTACAGATCATTCGGTTTCTCAAGGTCGCTTTACAATTCGCGCTCAAAATAAAGATTGAAAAGTTCGTGAAAGCCTATAACAAACTAAATTTGTGTGATGTGTTGTCACTTAATGGACAAACTTGTTGAAAAGTGTGCCAAAACAGATCAGCGTCAGACAACACTGCTGAACTTCTTCAAGCCTTGTACATCCCGTGATTAAGACAGACGATCCAAATTGGTCAAGTTTATGTTTTCGGTTATCATTGGTGAGTGTTTGAACTGTTTTTGTTTTCAACATACATTGTACATGTACATGTATAACGAAATCCTGATACAACGAACTGAGTCTGTGTTCCGTTAAAATTCGTTTTACCCGGACTCCACTGTATATTCACGATCAACATTAACGGGGGAATGCAGTGGGATACATTTTAAAGGGGAGTGAGATCCAAGCAGCCCATAGTCTGTTGCCGTAAGGCTCAAATTGTTGGTGTTAGACCCCTATAACCTTATATATGTGTGATCAGCATCACTGGAAGACAATTTTGAAGGGGCCAATATGACAATGAGAGTGAGAGCCCACCGGCCACTGAAAACAAGTGCCCATAGCTTGAAAACTATTGGTATTAGACCACTAAAACTATATATATATATACGCAAAAGTAAATCAGCACATTATTTTCTTTTATTCTTTTCAGACCACAGAACAAATCGTAAAGTTAAAATAAAGTTATTGAGTTTCTTTCTTAGGTTCACAAACTGATACATTGGACACAAACACAGTTTTATTAAAGCAAACTATATATATAAGAGGAAAGTTTAATGGTGTGGTTGTTTTTTCTTTTTCAATTCTTGTACATATTATATATACCGGTATATATATATATATATTCATAATCAGCATTTAGGAGGGAATGCAGGCGAATGCAGGGGGAGACATCTTAAAGGGGCCAATAAGAAAGTGAGAGTGAGAGCTAAGCAGCCCAAAGTCTCAAAATCATTAACGTTAGACCCAACCTGTTGCTGTTAGACCCTTATAACCCAATATATTCCTGATCAACAAATCGTCGGTGAATTTCAAAATCCTCGTATCTCAATTTTGGTAGTTTTGAGAAAAATGAAAATGTTTAAAAAATTAACTGCGTTTATCACAATTGATTAACTATGGTGAATATGTTGTTCAAGACATTGCGAGTTTAGTCCTGCATTTCACTAAAATTACTTCCTTTTTTTAAATTTTAGACTTAAAAAGAACGAAGATACGTTTTTTTGTCCTTAACTAGATCTGAATTTGGGACTTACGAGTTTTTCTTCTATTTTCACAACCTCATTTACCCCAGATAGAAAGTCGTTAGAGATACGAGCTTTTGGTGGAAGATGGCGGGAAAAATTAGAGAGCTAACTATGTATCTAACTCAAAAAACCCAAAAATTGAGATACGTGGTTTTTGAATTTCACCGACGATATCTAGGGGATGCCATAGAACTAGAAGACATTTTGCAGG
>CM065690.1:52516648-52540515 GCA_017654935.2 Phymorhynchus buccinoides
GAATGGGAGGTCAACAACCAAAGCATTATCTTCCAGGGGGGGGCAACAAGAATTACTCACAGACAGCCGTGTTCAGTGGCCAACAGCAATGCTTTAGACAGCCGAGGCTCCAACGGATAGGCCAGCATTTTCCTCCCCACTGCTGTCAACTGAAAATACAAAATTATCATCATCAACATTATCATTACCATCATCGTCATCATCAACATCATCATCATATTCATGGTTATTAACATTTATGGCACTTAAAACTCATCAGCATTGTCATCATCAACACTATCATCATCATCATCCTCATGAGCATTTATGGCATTTTATTTTAAAAAGCCCCTAAAGCTTACAATAGTATAACATTACAGTGTATATGAAAACAAAATATCAAGGCATACGTCAGCTGTAGTATGCACGCACACGCACACGCGCACACACACACACACACGCACACATTTCCACCCTCACACTCAATGCAAAACAATATAACACAACACCACACAACACAACACAATACCTTCATATCTGTTTCCTTCAGGATATGCTTCTTGGACTTCAAGATCTGCACAAAATCAAGAAATAGTACAGAGACAATCACATACATTTAACGGAACCGACCCAGGAAATAACAAAATTACCTACAGTCACACCAACAGTGTGCAGCATCGCTAAAAGAAGCTACTTCATTTTAAGCTTCAGCCACTCCGTCTGTCTGTCTGCTGTCTGTCTCTCTCTCTGTAAGTGCTTGCAGGCAAGCGTTCTTTGATTTTATTTTTGCTGTTTTGCTTGTTTGGTTTTGTTGTTTTGCTTTGGTTTTGTTTAAGAAGATCTTGCTTGTGTTGCTGAAAAGAGCACAAGTTGCAACAGTTTCCAACAGAAAGAAAAAAAAACATGCTAAAAAGAACACAGAAAAAGACCAACACACAACTAACCTGCCAGTCATCTAAGCCCTCAACCGCTGAGAGTTGGTGTAGCTCCTCCACTGCACCCACAATAGCCTGTCACACACACACACACACACACACATAGATGCATTCATGCACACACACACACACACACACACACACACACACACACACACACACACACACGCATGTCATCAAGATTGTCATAACAAAGGTAAAAGCTAACTGTATAACTTACACACACACACACAAACACACATATCTTGTGAAAGATTTCTTTTGGGGTGATTTACTTAACCAAAATTATGTGCTGTGATTGGAACAATATCACAGTTATTCCCTAAGGTAGATACACATACATGCAGAGATTCCGTGCAGAAACCCGCAAATAAGTAAAAGAAAGAAGAGAAAAGATTTGCACACGTGTCTGAATTTCCCCTAATCAGTAAATTTTTACCCTTCTTTCTTTTACTTATTTACGGGTTTCTGCACGGAAAATGGGATTTCCGCATGAACTGTGTATGAGGCCTTAGTCTCATTCATAAACAACAGAAAGGTTCTGGTGTGTCTCTTGTGAATAAAATAACGTCACTTTACACTTGCTGTGTGCTTGTTTGTTTGTTGTCGTATGTTCCAGCGACATTCATTCTGTTTCAGCTAACTGCTTTGTTGTTTTTCTTAACATAAAGGAAAGGAACAAAAACGCACCGGTAAGCTACAACACCCAAAAAACATTACAGTAGAACCTCCCTTATAAGACCTCCCACATAAGACCTACTTCTCTGAGACATTGCCCTTCTTTGTAAGTATTAAAATTACCTCCCTTATAAGACCTCATTTTGGATGATTTCTGAAGGTCTTATAAGGGAGGTTCCACTGTATCTCTAAAAATCTACGTAAAAAATGTTCAATTTCAAAGATTCTTATTAATTTACAAGAAATTTGGTTTGGAATAAAATCTGCAAGGTACTCACTTCCTCTGACGGCGGATCGATGAAGTCGAAGTTAAAAACACGACTGATGTTCAACCCCAGCAGCTGCAGCACCACGTTGGCCAAATTGCACCTGCAACATCAGCACATAGTGACATACGCATGCACGCACATATAAACAAATGCAACTACGCGCATACATATAAGAGTACACACACACACACACACACACACACGGACACATACATGTGCACGTACATATGCATCCAACCACGCGAACACACACACACACAATATGTCATAGTATATGTGGGGTTTTTTCATAATTATACAGAACATTAACTCATTCGCATCGCAACGATTTTGAATTATTAAAAAACTCACAAATCACTCCAGCCATACACACAAACAAAACATACATAAACAAAAGGAGAAATGAAAGAAGATTACGGGTTTTTACTTCAGGTTTAGACATAGGGAAGTGGTAGATCAGACTTTTTTATATATAGACTTTATATAGAAAAACTCTACACCAATTGGCTTCCCAACAAAAAACCACTACAAAAGCAAAGTCAGAGGCAAAATTGTGGTCTAAGGGAGCAAAGTGAGTTAGGAAGTGACCAAGGTATGGTGTGCACACAGATTTATTTCCCTTGAAGCAAATGCATCAAATTGACAGCTATCTATTAATTCCGGACATATATGGCCGGAACGACTTGAATGAGTTAAAAAAAAGAAAAAAAGTGGAAATAGCTATTTAAGGAACATTTACTTTCAGCAGATATTTCGAGCCACTGCTCTTTTTCCATGCTGGTAATGCCAGTACAACAGCCTCATTTTAAAGACCCAGCACATCACTTGTCACATTCCCTCTTATACTAGGAACATTTCTTAAGAGGTCTTACTAGCTTAGCTATAAGAGGGAAAACACGTGAAAACCATGATTTTTGACACGTGACGTGCGGGGTCTTTAATAATTACAAACATGATTAAAATTCAGAGAATGTTTTTAAAATAGTTTTTAAAAAATGGAAATAGTACAAACTGTGAGTGAGTGTATATCCTATATATATATATATATCAGTATATCAGTATGTAGATGCCTTTATTGTTTGTTTAGAGAAGATGCTCTTTGTAGGGCTGCACCATCATCTCCTGAGATGAAAAAAGGCCACAGAGAGAAAGAGAGAAAACATTTTTATGGACATGAATATTTGACCTCTTCAGGACCTACAACGTACATATACATCCTCTATAGCGCTTCAGTAGTTGCCACCGATATATATATATATTGCCGCTAAGTAGCGATATTGCCGCGTTAAAAAATTTGTGCGGCAAATCGGCGGAGCATGCGCAAGTAGTAGGCGGCAGCGAAGGGGTTAAGCTTTTAAAACTGACTTTTTTCTTTGCTCCTTTTATTCACTTTTTCTCTTTCTCTCCATTATCCTTCTCTCCTATTTTTGCATCCAAACTTTGCTTTGAACGTGCATAAAAAGACTTTTTTTTTACATAAGAAACAAAAAAGTACCAATCCAAACCTCTGTATTTCTGGCACGGTTTTATCGGGCAGGTGCAGGAACTCTTTCTCGGTGCAGAGGCGGTAGCACACCCCAGCCCCCTCCCTCCCCGCTCTGCCCGTCCTCTGGACGCACTGCTCCTTGGAGGCCAGGACCACACGAAGCAGATCCAGACCACTGCCCGGGCTGTGGATTCTGTGACAGATGGAACTCAAATAGGAATTGTTCGGAAATAATTAAGGGGAGTAACTTTATGGTGTGTAGGAGTTATCTAGCCTAATTCAATCGGTCAAACAGGGGAAGTTACTCTACCATCAGGTAAATCCCCAGCCCTCGCTTCTTGCGTTTGAGGAGACACACAGCATGTAGAGCGCAGTGCGTCATTCTGAAATTTATGTAAATTTATATTTTTACGTCACAGTTTGCAAGTTCTATCACTTTGTAGCAACTAGTCACCCCTTATTTTTCTTCAAAATGTTTGCAAGTCGCTGACTCGCATCCTGCGGTTTCAAGCTTCAATGCCATTGTTGCATTGTCGCTGTGGTATTTGACCGAGTCATGGAGGTAAACAACTCTAATTTTCACAAAGTGCTCTCCCCCTAAATTTAAAAAAAAATCGTCTATTGAGGGGTATCATTCTTCTCGGGTCAAAGCCCGAAGGTACTATTGAGCTGCTGTCAGCTCCTTGCAGGCCAGGACCACACGAAGCAGGTCCAGCCCAATGCCCGGGGGGGTTGTGGATTCTGCGACACACAGATTCAGCACGTGGTAGGGGAGAAAGAATAAGCCCCCAACTATTGACAATGATGAATTGTAAGACTTATTGTAAGACTTACTTGGCTTTCACTCTGCCGCAGTCAATGACGTATTTGATCCCACTGATGGTCACAGAGGTTTCTGCGATGTTCGTGGACACCACCACTTTTCTGCATCCCTGCGGTAATGCATAAACAACAATGTACAATCAACAATATGAGCCATAGAAGGAGGGGTGGGATAGACGAAGGAGGGTGAGGGATGGAGCAGGGCTCCCAGGGACCCCCAAATGGAGGTCTATGAAGGACTAAAATTCTAAAGGACCCTCTAAAAGAATGTGCAGGGGGTCCCAGGGATGCACTAGAAAAAATAATTTTTAGCATTCGCAATGCCACTGGGACCCTCTATCCCACCTCTAGGACCCTCTATACTGTAAGTTAAGGAGTCCCTGGGACCCCTTATTTTGCAAGACGATTGGGAGCCCTGATGGAAATAAAAAATATGAGGAAGTAGGGCGAGGAGGAGAAGAAGAAGCAAGGGGGCCTAATAAGCAAACCTTAAATTGAATCAAATGAAATCACACACACACATATGCACACACCTTTGAAAAAAACTTTTAAAGTCAACTCCAGGGCACAGAAATCCTTCATCCCCAGATCCATCCACCTCCTAAACTCATGATCCTTTTAGGCTTAAATGTGTGTTCATCGTGTTGAAAGAAACTGTGCATGCCTTATCCTTAGACTTGTATGTATCCACATGTAATGTCTATTTTTAAGCGTGTATTACGTGTAACCTTAAAATATGTACATTATACTCATGCATGCTAAATGTCTATGTCCGTATATATTTTTATGCATCTTTTTATATTCATGTGACTATGATTAAGTCAAAATCTGCGTATATTCATGCATGCTGAATGTCGATGTCTGTTATTTCTGGCACCTGAACGAAATTTCTCCTTGGGAGATAATAAAGTGATTTTGATTTAATTTGATTTGCTTACTGTCATCTACACTATCTTTGTGTGTGTGTTGTGTTGTGGTGTGTGTGCATGTGTGTGCGTGTACGTGCGCGTGTATATGTGTGAGTGTGACTGCGTGTAAGCGTGGGAGTGTGTGTACAAACATACAAACTGGCACACGCGCATGAGCATTGCGTACGTAAGAGTGCGTGTAAGTGGGGGTGCGCGTCTGTGAGTATGACTGTGTGTAAGCGCGGGTGTGTCGTTCACTGTGTGTGCAAGAGTGCTTGTTTGTGTGCGAGCATGTGTGTGTGTGTGTGTGTCTGTGTGTGTGTGTGTGTGTGTGTGTATGTGTACGCGCGCGTGTGTGTGTGTGTGTGTGTGTGAGTGAGTGAGTGTGTGAGTGTGTGTGTGTGTGTGTGCGAGCATGTGTGAGTGTGTGCGTGCGTGTATGTGCGAGCATGTGTGTGCATATGCGTGCGTGCTTGAATGCATGTGTGCGTGCATGCATACGCATAGCGTGTCCATGTGCATGTGAGCATACATGCGTGTGTGCATACTCACATCAGGGGCCTTCTCAAAGACTCTGAGCTGTACGTGGGAGGGAAGAGCAGCGTACAAAGGCAGAACCAGCAGCTTGGAGGAAATGCCGTGCAGAGGGTTACGCACCACCTCTCTTATCATGTGGACCGCAGATTCTATCTCATCCTGACCCGTCAAAAACAACAACACATCTCCCCTGCAACACACACACACACACACGCACACACACGTGTGCACGCACACACACATACACGCACACATGCATGCACACACACCACAGAAAATCGTGTGCACTTCCGATTCCTTTTGTTTTGGCTTGTTAAAAAAGTACTGTCAGCACACCCCACTGTTAACCCTTTCACCGCCAGCCATCTTTGAACCAAAAATGTCAATTAAACGTACTTGGCTACAAAAAAGATTTCATCTGCAATATTTCTCTGTGACACATTTAGAATAGGGTCAATCCTTACTGCCCAAATTTAGGAACACAATAACATTGAATAACAGACCCTGGTTTCAAGAGTTTTAATCACATGGGTATTAAATCAGTGTGGTGCAGAAATGCAACATTGGCGGTGAAATATCCCTAGGGATAGCATTGACGAAAATATCCCTAGGAATAGCATTGACGAAAATATCCCTAGGAATAGCATTGACAAAAATATCCCTAGGAATAGCATTGACGAAAATATCCCTAGGAATATCATTGACAAAAATATCCCTAGGAATAGCATTGACGAAAATATCCCTAGGAATAGCATTGACAAAAATATCCCTAGGAATAGCATTGACGAAAATATCCCTAGGAATAGCATTGACGAAAATATCCCTAGGAATAGCATTGACGAAAATATCCCTAGGAATAGCATTGACGAAAATATCCCTAGGAATAGCATTGACGAAAATATCCCTAGGGATAGCATTGACGAAAATATCCCTAGGAATAGCATTGACAAAAATATCCCTAAGAATAGCATTGATGAAAATATCCCTAGGAATAGCATTGACGAAAATATCCCTAGGGATAGCATTGACGAAAATATCCCTAGGAATAGCATTGACAAAAATATCCCTAAGAATAGCATTGATGAAAATATCCCTAGGAATAGCATTGACGAAAATATCCCTACGAATACCATTGACGGAAAAAGACCTGCAATCTGTCAATGTCTGGCAAACATTATATACTCGTTTGTTCATTTTTAACGAATATTAACCTGGAGCAGATATAATGGGAGAAGAAAACAAAAGATGGAAATCGAATGTTTTGAATGCTGGGAGAAAGAGTGGACAGACAGTAATTATTTTTTCCTAAATTTTCACCCCTCACATTTAGCCCTTCCTCTTACCATGTGCTAAAAGAAAGTCTGAGAATAGGGACACTCGTTATTTCATCTTAAAATTGAAAAAGAAAAGTTGGGTTTTTTTTGGGGTTTTGCTCATCATAGGAGGAATGGAAGGAATACAAAATTCATCAGTTTCTCAAACTTAATAATATATATCACTGATAGCAGTATTATTAATATTACTTATTAGTACAAGTATTATCTAAAGAGAAGTTGTTTTGTTTTTCATTACAAAACAGCAAGTGACAATAACAACAACCACATCAACATTACAAAACAACAAAAGTGGCAATAAGAACAACCACATCAACATTACAAAACAACAAAAGTGGCAATAACAACAACCACATCAACATTACAAAACAACAAAAGTGGCAATAAGAACAACCACATCAACATTACAAAACAACAAAAGTGGCAATAAGAACAACCACATCAACATTACAAAACAACAAAAGTGACAATAACAACAACCACATCAACATTACAAAACAGCAAGTGACAATAACAACAACCACATCAACATTACAAAACAGCAAGTGACAATAACAACAACCACATCAACATTACAAAACAGCAAGTGACAACAACAACAACCACATCAACATTACAAAACAGCAAGTGACAACAACAACAACCACATCAACATTACAAAACAACAAAAGTGGCAATAACAATAACCACATCAACATTACAAAACAACAAAAGTGGCAATAACAACAACCACATCAACATTACAAAACAGCAAGTGACAATAACAACAACCACATCAACATTACAAAACAACAAAAGTGGCAATAACAACAACCAAAACAACAACAGGTGACCACAACAATAATA
Organism: Phymorhynchus buccinoides; assembly: GCA_017654935.2. NCBI lineage: Eukaryota > Metazoa > Mollusca > Gastropoda > Neogastropoda > Raphitomidae > Phymorhynchus > Phymorhynchus buccinoides. Next base: position 52,524,443 of record CM065690.1, read on the forward strand.
AGTAATCAATCATATAAAAGAGAAAGGTCTTATAACACAATGCGTTCGAGGAAATGAGATCAAGAGTAGATATAACATCATAAAAAATGGGGGACACAAACACACACACGCGCGCGCGCGCACACACACGCGCGCGCACACACACAACACACACACACAGGATATATAGTTGCAGACTAAACTAGAACTCAACAATGCATAATAGTCAACCTTGCAAATTGTGTGGAGTGACACAGGATTAAGCACAACAAAAGTTATTTCAAGTTCATCTTCCTTCAAGAGAGACATCAACATATTCTTCTGGAAGCAGAAGAGAGGTTGCAAGACCATCCAAGTGTTATTAAATAATCAAAAACAGATTACAGAACAACTGACGAAGAGTTCTTTCTTACTGTGAATCCTCCGACTTGAGAATCTGGAAGAGTGTGACAAGGGAGGCAAACAGGTAGTCACTCTGGGGCTGAGCCGAATGGAAAACCTGAAACAATCAATCGAATATAGTTAAGATAAGAGCAATGAAACAATAATAACACTGAATTCACATGGCTGAGAGAGTGGGGATGTCCCCTGGACGTGGCATCTCCACTATGTACGACTTCGAGCGGTTGCCTCCTCAGCTCTCAGGAAGTCACTGTTAACTCATTCGCATCGCAACGATTTTGAATTATTAAAAAAACTCACAAATCACTCCAGCCATACACACAAACAAAACAGACATAAACAAAAAGAGAAATGAAAGAAGATTATAGGTTTTTACTTCAGGTTTAGACATAGGGATGTGGTAGATCAGACTCTTTTATATATAGACTTTATATAAAAAAAACTATCTACAGCAATTAGTTTTCCCACTTCAAACCACTACAAACGCATAGCAAGCGGCAAAAATGTGGTCTAAGGGAGCGAAGCGAGTTTAGAAGTGACCAAAGTGTGGTGTGCACACAAATTTACTTCTCTTGAAACAAATTCATCAAATTGACAGCTTTATATTAATTCCGGCCATATATTGGTGGAACGACTTGAATGAGTTAATCACCACTGGATGTCAATTCAAGTCTTCTTTTCTCTTCTCTGTTCCCAGGCTACAGCTAAATTGCTTAACTCTTCTAACGTCATGTGGTTTTTTTTTACATTCTTGAATGTCCGTTGCATCCCAACCGACAAGAGAGAAATAACTATTTTTCCGAGTGCGCATTCGTTGCTACAGTGGAAGAAACAGTCACATGAGCTCTAAAAATAGACAAACACATGGCAGGGTACTTGGCAGTGAATGTCTTTGCATTTGGTAGCAGTGTGGAGTGATCATGCGAGTGTGTCTGGTCTTCAGTTTCCCCGCTGTCCTCAGTCAATGCATTTCGAATATTGGAGGAGTTCAAAGAAAAAAAACAGTGTAACGGGTTTCTAAAAATAACACAAAAGAATGGGTTGATATGGCAGAGAAAGCAGTAGATGACAGTCAAAGAGCAGTCATGCAAGTGTAAACGTGTTTAGATATACCAAATTTTGATTATGTTGTTTAGATGAACATGAAAAAAAATGCTAAAAATGAAGTAAATTGACAAATCTTGGGATTATTATTTATTTTTTTAATCTTTCAAATGCGGTTTCAGAAGAGTTGGAGACGAAAAAGATCATAACCAAAATAGGTGAGAACATTTTATTCTTCAAACGACAGTAGTCAACAAAAGCGTATTTTTCGCTGAGAGCCGATTTGAAACGATTTTTCAGCAACAAGAGGCCGGATGCGTCCTTTAAGTAAAGGAAAAGCCAGGGTGATAGAGTAGAGAAAGTTGCTAACAGAGAACTTCCACAAGGCATTGGGACAATCTGCACTAAAAGACCATCAGTAAAATCAAATTATCTCATGCACTGTGTGGTCATCAAAAGAGTGATAGATTAGAGAAAGTTGCAAGCACAGATCTTCCAGAAGGCAGGGGAACTACTGGTACTGAAAGAAACCCACACGCACTCTGGAAAAAAACCAAGCGTGTCTTGTGTAGTGTGGTAATAAAAAGAATGACAAATTGTATTGAATTATTTATTTACTGCTTAATTCATTTATTGCTCATCTGCCTGTCTTTATCAAGTTTTAAAAAAAAAGAATGAATGGATGTATGCTAAATGTAAAATGCATGAATAAGTTTGCTTATGTTTGATTCATTCATTCATTAAAAAAGTTTGAAAAAAGAAAAAGAAAAAAAAGAATGACAAATTGATTAGAACGTCCAGAAGGTGGGGGGACTCTTTGCAGTGTGGTGCTCACCTGCACAGGGTAGTGTCGCCCCTCCACGTACAGCACAGGGGCGCTGTTGAAGTAGGAAGAGAAATGGTCCACGTCCATGGTCGCAGACATCACCAAAATCTGCAAAGACAAACACAGGCACACCAAAACACATTACTGCTGCTGTTAACAAATTACTGATAAAACGCAATACATTGGTGTTTTTTTCATTTATTCATTTAATATGTTTGATAAATTAAGACAAGAAAAGGTAAAATCTTACCGGGTATTGGTGTGGATGATCGTTGGGGGAGAGAGGGACAGCAAGCTGTCAGCTCATAGAGCTTTCGTCAGGCTGCTTCATTTGATAAATGTGACCCAGCACCACAAAAGGGACATTAAGTCGCTGGGCTAGTTTCTAACAACAGGCTTGGAAAGTCAAAAATATCATTTTGGGTTAATTTGAGTTATGGGTATTTTCATGTTCTCTAACATCTTATCTTTCATATTTATAAAGGATAATCTTTAATATGGTCTCTAAATGGTCTTATAAGTGCTTTAAAACGAGTAGGTCAATGCATTTTCTTCAGCTAGGCTAGACTTTAGACTGTGTTTTCTCAAAATGGCCGACGCTCACCCTACTGACTTTAAATGCTCATAACTCTGGAACGGAAGAAGATACAAGAATGGTTCTTGTATCATTAAAAAGAGAACTGTCTGAAGTTTTGAAAGGTATAATTTTCTCAGAATGGTCAGTTTGACACTTAACTTTTCTACTACCAAGTATTACTTAGACTGTTTACCGTTGCGCACCAAGTAATTTTTGCCCAAGCTGCACTGATTTTCGCACACACTCACTTTAAAAATTCATTAAAAAAATACTCGCTCGAATCATCACTAAAATTTACCTGTGTCGATCTGCTGCTGCAAACCCAAGATCGTTTCAACACTTTCGATGCTCTTTTTTATTCGCCTAAGTTCAGATTCTGCCACTTTTTCCACAGTAAATGCTTTGTCGGCACTATCGCCATCTTGTAGAGGTTCACGCCAAAAGTTGTCAGTTTCCATCGTCGAAAACGCGACGAAAATCGATTGAAAATTACAAAATTTAGCCTACAAATGAAGATGCGGAAGGTTGTGCTTTCCCTGAGCGAACTGCGCATGTCACGGAAGTAAAGGATGTGATGTCACTTGATATAAATAGCGCAAAGGGGGACACCGGGGTTTCCCTAGTATCTGGCGGTCAAACCCGCCCATGGCTAGCAACGGTATACGGTAAACCGGCGGGTCAACCCGCAGACGGTAGTAGAAGAGTTAATGTCCCTTTCTGGGTCACAAATTAGGTCTATTTGGGACAGAACAACATTTATTTTACTTTAACCATTTCTCTTTTTACATCATGGTCAAATCAAAGAAGGATAATTGTGAGCCCTGATCCTTTGTTTGCGTTCTTAACACTTTCAACACAACCCCTCTCGCTCTTCCACGTGTCCTCAAGACACTGCAGTCACAGAGTAAAAATTCCACACCCGATTTTGGCCCTTTTAGCCCTTTCCAATGTCGCATTTTTAGCACCACAATGATTTAACACCCCATGTCATTAAAAGCCTTGAAATCAAGATCTGCTATTCAGTGATCTTGGGTTCTTAAGTTTTAGAGGTAAGGATAGGCCTTATTTTAAACATGTCACATATTTTAAACATGTCACTCCCCAATATTTCAGACAAAATCTTTTCTCTACCCATGTCAGTTTAATACTAAAATGTTGGCTTAAAATCTGCTGGCGACGAAAGGGTTAAACCAAATTTCTTTTAAAATTTGGAGATCGCAGTGACTTTATTTTTGCATAGTGGTTTAGATTTTTGATCTTTAATCTTCTTAACGATGTAAAATTTGAAAAACAACTTATTGTGTGTTTAAGCTAATGAGTTTAAAACAGCCACATCACTGTCGGCCAAATGGACAGTTTGACCGACAGTTGCTAATATACCAGCAGCGTGTCGGCAACGGTAAACTCGGGCGTTGCTAGTATTCTAGTGGCATGTTAGAAAAACGTTAAAGACAGCTGTGAACTAACCTTCAATGGCCTCTGTCCGGCGGCTTGTCGTTTTGCCTGAGCAGCCTTCACCACTCCAAAGAGAATGTCCGTCTGCACCGTGCGCTCATGAGCTTCGTCCAGTATCACCACCGAGTACCTGGAGCCATCATAAATTGAATGTATCTTCATTACGTTACACGCACATATGTTGTTGATGTTGTTGACAACCCTGGCTAAAAGACTCCAGGGATCATCCCAACAGCTGAAGCGCTTGAACGCTATGGTACAAATGCATCAGCTAGGGATGAGAACATTACGTGTGTGACAGTTTTTGATTACATTGCCATGTGGGTAGCCACACTCCAAGGATTTTGCTAGGAGCTTGTCATGGCTAAAAACAATCCCCGCATAACTATGCATAGCATAACAACATTTTGATGTAGCCTTGGTTTCTAGCCAATAAAGTATGCCAAGGCGTACACACACATACGAGTATAAGACACACTAACATGCCAAAACACATTCTCATCTGTAGATGCAAACACCTACCAAACTCGTATACGATAATAAATGCAGCCATTCCAAATTTACACACACAATGCATCAAAATAACCCTATAGACTTAGTTACAGACACAAACAAAAAAGCAAAGATTCCAATCAGATACACGTGGGTGCATGCAGTGACCCAAGCTTTTGCCTGAACTTTCCATCATAACCCTTGATACAGCTGCTACCTCAACAGCACAAGCCCACAGAAGAGCCTTCTCTTCAGGCAAACCACTGTCTGAACCTGCATCAAATTGCCTGAATTCAGGCTTCAGGCACACCCACATGCACCCCTGGATACAATTCTCACAACCTTAGCACCAGAATTACACACCCTTAGCACCAGAATTACACAACAAGCCGGCTTGTCCTAAACAATACCATACAATGCAATACACAGTGCAGTCACCTCTTTAGCGAGGGGTCGAGGAGCGTCTCTCTCAGCAGCATGCCGTCTGTCATGAAGCGGATCCTGGTCCTGGGGCAGCTCACGTCCTCAAAGCGCACACAGTAGCCCACCTGACAACACAGTGTCAGTGAAAACACAAACATATTTTGAGCACACACATAAGCGGATATTCCATGCGGAAACTCGTGCGCAATCCATAAATACGTGAAACAAAGAAGGGAAAAGATTTGCGCACGTGTCCGAATTTCCCCTACATGCGTAAACTTTTATCCTTCTTTCTTCCACTTATTTAGGGTTTTCCATACAGAACTTACGCGTCTAATGTGAACCCGGCCTTACTGTATTTTTCTGACAATAAAGGTGCATCTTATTATAAGGGGACAAGACGCAAGCCCCAAATTTTACACAAAACTCAGATTCTGTTATTATATTTTCTTACTATATATTATCCATCATATGATAAGGCGCAGGGGTCGCAATCTGAGGGGGGGGGATATTGCTTTCTAGTCCGAAAAATATGGTAAATTTTATGCAAAAATATGCGCCTCTGACTCTCTTAATTGCCATTTTACGTACCGGATTGCAGACCAATGTATCACTAAACTGTAAGGGTAGCAAATGTTCACCAGACGCATAGTTGGGTTTTATTAATTAGTAAAATAAATAAATAAAGAGAGACTGGCAAAGTTGTAGCTTAGATACCCCTCATGTTTACGACACTCGATCGCAAAGTCTGGTTCTTTCACCGAGCTTCATGACAATAACCTGAGGCTTATCCCTTTCCCAAGAACGACCCAGAAGATAGGAAAAAGTCAGAGAGAGTAGGAGAGATAAAGGGGGTTATGATTAAAGCAGCAAAAAAATGAAAAATTGAGAGAACTTTAAAAAATCCTGTAGATGCAAAAAAACAAGGACGAGAAAAGATTTTTTTGAAAAATATACCTTTAGTTTATTAACTTACCTCTTTTCCGAGCTCCACACCCATTTCCTCGGAAACCCGTTTCGCCAATGAAATGGCTGCTACCCGTCTGGGCTGCAAAATAGACACATATTGGATATTTATTTTGTTTCCTTTTGTCTAAGTAGACATGCAACTCTGGTACTGTGGACATGCTTATTAACCCTTTCACCGCCAGCTATTTTTCAGCCACAAAATATCCATTAAACTTAGCTGGGTAGAGAAAAACATGCTATCTACAATATTAGGAATTCTGAACTGTGACATGTATAACACTAGGTCTATCCTTAACTCCCAAACAAAAGAAATAGGGTCTTTGGATAACAGACCCTGATTTGATGCCTTCTAGTAACATGGGTGTTAAACCATTGTGGTGCATAAATGCGACATTGGCGGCGAAAGGGTTAAGTATTTTAGATATAAATTTGCCTAGCGTTGAATAGTAAAGTGATTACTTAAATGTTGGATATTTATTCCGTTTGTTCTTGACGATATAGACATGATTCTTTATAGATATAATGTTGCGTAAGATTGTATGGTAAAGTCACAACTTTTACGTTGGATATAAACCAAAGTTGATTGTTGTTGCCTGTTTCTTTCATGTTGTAAACGTTTATGCAAAGCACAATACAGCAAGTATGCAATGTGATGTAAATATATATGTATGAGCACGTGTCATTTTGTGTGTGTGTGTGTGTATGTCTGTGTGTCTGTCTGCCTGTCTGTCTCTATGTGTGTGTGTGTGTGTGTGTGTCTGTGTGTGTGTGTGTGTGTGTGTGTGTGTGTGTGTGTGTGTGTGTGTGTGTGTGTGTGTGTGTGTGTGGTGCGTGTGCGCGTGCATGCATGTGCGTGTGCGTGCGCATGCATGTGCGTATGTAAGTGAGCATATGCATGTGCTTTGTACCGGACTAAATCAGGCATGTTCGATTCGCTTGTACCTGAAAAGACGCATGTCTGTGGCTGAAGGCTTATCAATAAAGCTGAGATATCAAGTCTTCTTTCTACAAAGTCTGCATCATATAATGGGACAAAAGTTCAATCAAAAAGTTTGTCCATGAAACAGTCGTTGCAAAAAAGTAGTTAAAGAATTGAATATTGAAGACACACAGTGACACACACACATGCGCACATACACACACACACACACACACACGCAAAAGATACAAGTCACCTTGCTATCTTTCTTTTTTTTAATCTTACATTTTGTCTGAACAATGCCCAACTAATAGTGCCAATACTGACTGATAGCTAGGTTTCCCAAGTCTACCACACATATGCCCCCCCCCCCCTACCCTCCCCCCAACCACCACCTCTTTAACCCCCTACCCCACCCCCCCACCCCCCACCCAAAAAAAAAGGGTATGCGTGCTTGCCCGAATTTCAAAGATAAGTCTCTGTGACTAGAATACACCAAACAGAGAAAAAAACCAATACCAAAAATTATTTTATAAAACTAATCATACTCATAGTATTTCGGTTTACCTGTGTCACTGCTATCGTGCCAGACCAAGACATTCCTCTCTCATGTAAATACTGAAACAAAACAAAAATCAAATACACTTGACTTCTTCTCACACATTCTCCTGCCTTTTTTCAGTTTTTTCCCCCAAAAATCTTCCATATAGTTTTCTCCTTTGATCTCCTACGAAATCGGAACGTGTCGGCTGAATGCAGCGAGGAAGACCAGTGAAAAACTGGAAAACAGACACCCATATGTGGAAAATGCTATTTGTAATGGTTTGGATTCTAGTGGAGTGTGAAAGGGGGGGGGGGGGGGGGGACCGTAAATGTAGTTATAGTGATTTTGTTTCGGGTTGTTCCTTATGATAAGTGCGTTGTTTTGTTGTTTTCCTGCTCAGATTTTTTAACTTTCTTTGTGAAGCGCTTAGAGCCCCGTAAGGAGAATAAACACTATATAAATTGTCATTATTATTTTTATTATGATTATGTACCCATTGTGGCCTTTATGGCTTGGGAACGCAGAAGAAGAACAATCTTCAAAATCAGGGCGTCAGAATCAACGAACAAAATATGCCCAGAGCCACATTTTGACAGGGTCGCTTGGATGTTTTAAGGGGCCTCTCGTTAACCCCTTCACTGCCAGAGGAAGACAGATAAATTGTCGACTTTCTTATTATAAAATTTTAAAGAGGCCTGTTAAACTCAATTTGAATAAGAAAACGATCTTCAGATATCTATATCTTTCCTGACTTGTCTAAACAAAACAAAACAAAAAACGTCATTCCAGGACAATAAACATCAAAAGTTATGACATCATCAATGAAATCACACACACGTAGTAGACATGGGACTGGGCAGGGAAGGGGCTAAAAACTGGGTCAGGTGAAAAATTTGCAATGTTTTGCGATGCACTGGCCTGAACTCCAATGTGTCAGACGGGAGATTTTTGCGTCATACTCATAGACGCACAAGAGAACTGAGACTGTTGCTTCTCTGTTCACATTTAAAAATTTCAATACAAAAATTTGAAGGGGATTGTCTAAACTACAACTTTGCCAAATATCCTACCTGTTGAAAGCAAAATGCACACACTGTACCTGTGGGATCTGTGTGGTTTTCCCGCTGCCCGTCTCCCCCATGATGATGGCCGTGGGAACCTTGGACACCTCGGACATCAGGTGTTCCCGCACCTTGAACACCGGCAGGTTCCTTCTGAACGACAGCATGTCTGAAACAAAACAGGCAGCTCCAAGAAAATGTGCCTTTCTTGTTATTACAAATGAGACCTCGGTTTTAAATTTCATTTAAAAGAATGTTCCTCAACTGAACCGAAAAAAAAGATGGGCTGAAGGGTGTGGCATGAGATTCAACACCAAGAAATGCTACATTATGACTATGAGTATGAGTGTGCGGCATAGATCACCATACCTATACCAGCTGGGAAACCACATACTGCAACAGGTTGACACCTACCCCTACCTCGGATTAGAGTCAAGTAACAACTTGTCCTGGACAGCCCATATAAACAAGATCGCCAAGAAAGCAAACGCCAGCCTGGGCATGCTTCGAAGGAATCTACACTTCTGTCCTGAAAACTGCCGAAAGAACACTTATGTCTCACTTGTTAAGACAGGGGTCGCGCTAGTGTTGTTGAAAACGCGTTTTGCTTACGCAACGTCGGCAAAAAAATGCGTAAGGGAAGCAAAAAATCGCGTCAAAGAACAAAATGATAAATCTAAGCTAAAAACAATGAAAACAAGACCAGCAACAAAAACATGCATTTTTATTCACTAACCAGTCATTTTCGGCGATCACGGCGATCCTCAAAGTCGACACGAGCCCTGTTATCACCCCAATGCGCTTACAGTGATTTTCCCGCCACACTGCACTGTGCCTACATCACAGCAGTACTGGACGGAATCTGGATAACTAATGAAAGAGAAAGGATGGGATACTTACCTCCTCTGAAAGCAGTGGCACTTTTCTATAGTCTGTTCCAATGTTTGGTGTAGCAGAACCACTATACGTGTAGGGACCATAAGACTTCTAAAGTCTGATTCCACCATCTAGACTCAGACGCGATTTTGAGCGGACGTCATTTTGCGTACGGATTACGCGTAAACGCCGTAAAAATGCGTCAGCGATTTTTAAAACGCGTCAAATACACAAGAAACATGCGTTAGCGCGACCCCCTGTTAGATCCCTCCTGGAGTATAGCTCCACGGTCTGGGACCCTTACATGCAAGGCAAAATCAACAAGTTAGAAGGCATCCAGCAAAGGGCAGCCAGGTTCATCAAGCGAGATTACCAGTCCCGCAACCCAGGCTGTGTCACTGCCATGCTTCAAGACCTCAACCTGCCCCCGTTACAAGAAAGGAGAAGGCAACAACATTTAAGATCATAGAAGGGCACCTACCTAGCAATAGCATTGAGGCAGAAAAGTACCTAACATCGGCACAAAACAAAAGACATCAGACCAACAAGATTGGAAAACCACGAAAACAAAAACATTGCTGAACAATTCGCAAGAAACAACATGCACAGAACAACATCCAGCCCTCAAAAACAACAGTGTTCAAAAACAGCTTCTTTCCCAGAACAACCAGGGAATGGAATGCTCTAAACGACAGTGTTGTTTCAGCTGGGTCGGTGGAGGCTTTTAAGAACCTCCTCCACCAGACCCCCAACCAGATGTAAACAACACCCTTCGGCTATATTCACATTTATGCCCGTCAACCCGGTCAAGAACGATAATCTGTTGACTGAAAAAGCAATCGCTATGTTATTTTCTGTTACAAATTATCGTTCTTGACGCCAGCAGACGGGCATAAATGTGAATATAGCCTTACAGACTAGTTAGTATAAATTTTATTTTTTAGGAATACCGTCCATAAGGGTCTCTGACCGATTGGACGCTAATCTCATCATCATCATGGGTTTACTTTCAGATTCTCGAGTACCAAACAATCATGAAACATCAGACACGTGGTTGGATTTTGTGACAGACAGTCGGGTAAATAAGACATACGTTTCTGTTTTCAGGTCACTGTGAGCTTTTAGCACATCGTGGGCTTTCCCCGGATACTTCCCAACAAAAAGACAGAATGCCTATGAGCTTATGTGAGGCTGTAAATTCTCCCTTGTAACTCACCTGACTTTTTTGTGGACGCCGCCATGTTGTTGTGAACGATTTCAGAAAACTTCCGTTTGAGAATTTTAAGTTTATAAAATGCTGGGGTGGATTTTGGATCTGCATAAGAAAGGCATCATAAAATAAATAAAGAAAGAAAGAAAATGTGCCTGTCATGCATCAAAAACACTTTAGTAGTAGTAGTAGTAGTAGTAGTATGTAGTAGTAGTAGTAGTAGTAGTAGTAGTAGTAGTAGTAGTAGTAGTAGCTAGTGGTAGTAGTAGTAGTAGTAGTAGTAGTAGTAGTAGTAGTAGTAGTAGTAGTAGTAGTAGTAGTAGTAGTCAGTAGTAGTAGTAGTAGTTAGTAGTAGCAGTAGTAGTAGTAGTAGTAGTAGTAGTAGTAGTAGTAGTAGTAAATTACTACTGTGTATAGATATATTTTCTACATGACCGAAGTCCCCAGTTACTATGCACAACAGAACCATACAATTGAACTAAAAAGCATCAAAACGCTACACTCACACAAGCACATGAAGATGAAATAAATAAACACGGCGAATAAAACCAAATCTTCGTCTTTAAAAAGGATGATGGTGGTTGTCTACTGCAACTTAGCTTAGCGTTACTAATCAGATTCAGGTTCAGATGTTGTTTGTTTGTTTCCAAAACCAACATTTGTTCTTGTGGCCATATATTTCACATAGTTGGACTTACAATATTCACACTTCGTATGTAGGTTCAATGGCTTATTAGTGGTAAGTCTGAATATTTGGTACCAATGAAGATCAAGGTCAAGTATTAATATGTAGTCCTTGGAAGTGTGAAATGGGTGTTTTGCAGTTACAGGCTTCAAATTTGGCAGGTTGGTAGACTGTGTCAAGGTCATGTGTGGTGCAAAGTATTGATTATCTTTGATGACCTTAACATTTGAACTACGTCTCTTTTAGCAGTGGCTATAGTTCAAACACCATACTGGCCTCTCACCCACACAACCTTATATTATGTTACAGTCATATTCGGAATTTAGGCATCCACGATAATGCCTAAAATGTTCAGGAATTTTTGAGAATGACCGTTTTGATCAGTTATTTTCATAAATCAGTGCCTAATAATTTATGCATTCACCAAAAATGACTAAAATGAAGGTGCAGTCATTTCCGTAAATGACTAAAGCACATCTTGAGGAATTGATGCAACTGGAATTTAATGTGTGTGTGTGTGTGTGTGTGTGTGGTGTGTGTGTGTGTGTGTGTGTGTGTGTGTGTTGTGTGTGTGTGTGTGTGTGTGTGTGTGTGTGTGTATCAAGTCAAGTCAAGTCAAAATGATCTTTATTGACGATAAAAGAATAAGCTTGATAAAGCTTTTTTACATCCTGTTTGTGTGTGTGTGTGTGTGTGTGTGTGTGTGTGTGTGTGTTTCTAGGCTGTCCTAGACCACTAGTAATGAAGTTTGTCACGAAGTCAGTGATGTCTTGATGGGGTTAAACTATCTTTCCAACCTTTATGTTGTTGTTGTTGTTCCCTGGCTTAAAGACTCCAGGGATCATCCCAACAGCCGAGGCAATTGAACACTGTGGTACAAATAACACCCAGCTAGGAATGAGAACACATTACGAGCCACACTCCGACTTCGGAGGACAAACTTTAATAAAATAACAAACAAATTCACTCAGTGTATAACATGTTGAACGTAGTAGCAAAATGTTTAATAGCAATTAACCACAAAACAAAAAGTACTTCGTTCTTCGTTTACTATCTTTCCAACATTTCAGATCTTTGATTCTAAGAAAAGTGTTGTCCTATTTTTAAAATAGGCCTACATTACATAGAGAGAGAGAGAGAGAGAGAGAGAGAGAGAGAGAGAGAGAGAGAGAGAGAGAGAGAGAGAGAGAGAGAGAGAGAGAGAGAGAGAGAGAGAGAGAGATAGAGAGAGGGGAGGTTTGAGAGAGAGAGAGGAGAGAGAGAGAGAGAGAGAGAGAGAGAGAGAGAGGTAGAGAGAGAGAGAGAGAGAGAGAGAGAACACTGAAAAAACGTTTATTTAAGAAGGATAAAGATTTTAGGAGATGCCTTTTTTTTACAATCTGTCCTTGGATAAAAGAACAACAATTCAATTTCAAGAAACGTGAAAAACAACAAATGAAAAGAAGAACTTGAAAAAATCACTAGAGAGATGTTGATAAAACTCAGAGTAAGCAATCCAAAGAAAGCCGGTGGTCTCCGTTCCTGCTGGCAGCATAAACTCTGGGTGATGACCACAAGGCAGCCAGGTGGTGTATCGCAAAGGAGGGCGAGCATAGAATGAAACGCACTCAGCCGGTGGTCTCCGTTCCTGCTGGCAGCATAAACTCTGGGTGATGACCACAAGGCAGCCAGGTGGTGTATCGCAAAGGAGGGCGAGCATAGAATGAAACGCACTCACTAATTGATACACTCTTTGGGCTTTGCCTTTATTCCTTTTATGCCCCCCTTTTTTGCATTGCACAACATTGAACATGACATGAATAAAATCAAACATGAAGACTTCATGGAAGATAATCATCATCATCATCATAATTATAGTAAAAAGCCAACTGCCCGTCCCGTGTGTGTGTGAAACACGAAACGGGCCTTATAACTCCGCCGTTTTTCGACCGAATCGCTTCAAATTTGCTGTGAGCCCTAATGGGGCGATGGCAACGGCAATCGAGGCGGCCGTGTCATTTGCGCGGAGGGATGGGGGGGGGGGAGCAGTGGAGATTACAAGGGGATGACACTACACGTATCTGTATTATTAAAAAAATCGGGACTTTACTGGTTTAGCACTGCCTCCGGGCATTGCCTCCAGTATTGTTCAATACTGCCATGGGGTTAAAACTGCCACAGGGCGATTGCTAGTGATATCATAAAAAAGAAACACAGAGACTCAGTTTCAGCATGTCATGAATAAAATCACACCTGAAGACATGGAATATATTGACGTTGTTGTTTTCTAAAAGACACCGCTTGAACAAAAATATGATGAGCTAGTTTGAGCAAGAACATGGAGTCAATTTGAACGTGATATGAATGAAATCAAACATGAAGACATAGAAGTTAATGACAATAGAAAACGAACATCAGTGAAAACTCAGTTTGAGCACCAAAGGACATCTGACTCTTCAGAATCTGTTTAAATAGCACCCGGACTTCTGTCATTCTCATTGACTCTGCCTTTTCCCTTTGCTTACTGTCATCTGCTATCTTTCTATCTCACTGGTCCATTCTCCTGCCTTTTTTTCTATAAATTCTTACAAAGATTTCTTCAGCCGAAGTCGTACATGCTGGGCCTAACTATTTCTTAGTTAGGCGCATAACGGCAGCAGCACGCTCACGCTCATATGACAGGAAAACTGTCTGAGCGATCGAAGAAGAAGAAGAAGAAGCACCCGGACCATTGCAACAATCAACAGCTCGCATCAATTCTTGGAATGGACATTTCAAATGAAGTAACTAAAAGACATAATGACATTTGGCAACAAAAAAGACCGTTCACACAGTCACACACACACAGTCACACACAGACAGTCACACACACACAGTCACACACAGACAGTCACACACAGACAGTCACACACAGACAGTCACACACACACACAGTCACACACAGACAGTCACACACACACAGTCACACACAGGACAGTCACACACACACAGTCACACACAGACAGTCACACACAGACAGTCACACACACACAGTCACACACACACAGACAGTCACACACAGACAGTCACACACAGACAGTCACACACACACACAGTCACACACACACAGTCACACACAGACAGTCACACACAGACAGTCACACACACACAGTCACACACACACAGTCAGTCACACAATCAGACAGTCACACACACAGTCACACACACACACAGTCACACACACACAGTCACACACACACAGTCACACACACACAGACACACACACACAGAGAGTCACACACACACATACGCACGCACTTAAGAAACAGAAATACAGAGAGAGAGAGAGAGAGAGAGAGAGGAGAGAGAGAGAGAGAGAGAGAGAGAGAGAGAGAGAGAGAGAGAGAGAGGAGAGAGATAGAGAGAGAGAGAGAGAGAGAGGGAGAAGAGAGAGAGAGAGAGAGAGAGAGGCACATAATGTACGTGGTCGCATAGTGACACACACACACACAGAGTCACACACACACTTAAGAAACAGACATACAGAGAAAGAGGGAGAACGGATAGAGAGGAGAGAGAGAGAGAGAGAGAGAGAGAGAGAGAGAGACAGGAGAGAGAGAGAGAGAAGAGAGAGCGAGAGAGAGAGAGAGAGAGAGAGACGATGAGACGAGAGCATGAGAGAGAGAGAGAGAGAGAGAGAGACAGAGAGCGAGAGAGAGAGAGAGAGAGAGAGAAGGAGAGCACATATGTACGTGGTCGCATACACACATCTCATCAGACACATTCCTTTGAAGTACATTCATGATTATTTTATTAATTTCATCATGTAATATGTGTTTTTCTTTTCCAAGTTAAAAAGAAAACATGGGTCATATTATACATTTAGCTGCATGGAAGTGCATATCAGCGCAACTTACACATGGACAACCAAAAACCAATTAGCAAAAAGATTAAAACTAATGATCTAGATAAAATCCACAAACATTTTGTAACTTGAGTAGCATTAACCTAGAATAAACATACCGCAATAACAGTTAGAAATTGTAAGCATTGTTAATAATTAGATAAACCAGGTAAATCTCCAGGTATTCTTCATGACAAATACTTTCAACCATTAAAATAATGTTTATTGGATTTTTTTTTAATGGACATGAATTGCACTTTAATCGACTTAAAAGAACAAATATTTTGTGTTCAACTAGAGATATAGGTTAAACAAATTATGTAATTATAAAACACTGAATATTACATGATGATGCTAAAATGTTTCTTTACATTTGCATCAAATGCAGCACGATTTACACACAACAAGAAATCCGCAACAACAGTAAAAACTCACTATCCATTTTAGAACACATTTGCTTTCTGAAGAGCAAACACAATGAATTTGTTGCACACTCTAAGGGAGAAGATGTGTGTGTGTGCGTGTGCATGTGTGTACGCATGTATGTGAGCGCGCGCGCATGTTCGGGGTGGGGTGGGGTGGTTAACATCCAATTAGACTGATCTACAAATATGCAACATGTATCCGGCATTGTAGGTCTATATATCCATAGTTCTACTCATTCTCAATACGAATTTGTTTTTGATTGTTTTCTCTCGTAATATTTGTAAAGCGCTCAGAGGATGATTTTTTTTATCATCGAAGAGTGC
>CM065690.1:52541015-52556015 GCA_017654935.2 Phymorhynchus buccinoides
AATTAGAAAATAGATATAAATAAATAAACGACTAATAGTAATAAAGTAAACAAATATCGAATAAGGTTTCATCACACTTTTCAAGGAAATGGCTATAAGCATCGCATAAAGCAAAGTAGCTTTGGTTCTGCTAGTAACTAAATAAATAACCCATACTAAAAATGAAAAAAAAAAGCTATATATCACTATATGACTCAACTTTTAACAGATATTGACCACATAGTGACATAAGAATTACTCATTTGGGCCATAAAGTTAATCGATAATGGATGAGCTTAATGTGCCAAAAACATTGGCATCATATACAGTTGGACCAGCTGTGGACATGGGAATTTATTTTTTAACACACACAGTAACATCCAATTCCTATATCATTGAAGGCGCTATAAGCTTCTCTTAGCCTTTCTGCCCTCTAGAGTTTATTTCTTGATTTTTATGTTGTTTCAGTGAAAAACCAAAGGCTACTTTGTCAGAACTTAATAAAACACACACATACAACACTTTACCTACAACAACAGCAACAGCAACAACAACAACGCGTTACCTGGTTCACTACGGGTGTCGCAGAAAGCTTATCAAGCCAGTTGACAAAGTCGTGCTTGCATTTCCTAAATCTGGACAACTTGGGATTGTGGCCATATTCTCTTCCTCGCAAGAACCCGGCAAGACTCATTCTGAGATCCGCAATCTATGCAGATGGCTTCAGACGCCAGATTTAATCTATATAAAAAAAAACACATACAAATAACATTAAACATACAATAAATTTTTGGGCAAATTCAAAAGCAAAAATTAGAGATTTCCACTAAACGATTCAGGATGGTATTATATTTATGTTGGGAATCATTTTAGTTTTTCTTACTTTTTTTTTTACACGAGCATCAGCATTTTGGATTTTTTTTCCATTACTATCAGTGTTACAGTATTTTACGGACTATAAGGCGATACTTTTTCCCCAGACTGAGGTCCCTGTGCCTTATATAAGTTATGATGTGAATGATAATATAGTATTAAAGGAAATAGAGTAACAAAATTTGAATTTTGAGTCAAATTTTGGGGATGCGTAAAGTACGGTAATCAGCACTTTTGATTTTTTTCATTACTAAATTTACTATCACAGTATCAGTGTTAATCCTATCTTCAAAATCAGAGGGTCAAAATCAGTGGGTCAAAATCAGTGGGTCAAAATCAGAGGGTCAAAATCAGTGGGTCAAAATCAGAGGGTCAAAATCAGAGGGTCAAAATCAGTGGGTCAAAATCAGAGGGTCAAAATACCATAATGTACAGGGGCCAGCTGGATTTTTTAAAGGGGCATCTCTTTGTAATTTCTAAACTGAAACCTCCCCCACTAAAAACTTTTTTAAAAATTAAAAAAACAACGGTATGTCAGCCTTTCCCTTTTGCTTAAGTTACTGTCATCTACTATCTTTCTGCTTTGCTGGTCCATTCTCCTGCCTTTTTTTCAAGACTGAGGTCCCTGCGCCTTATTTTCTCCAGCCAAAGACGGTCATGCTGGGCCTATTTTTAAGTTTGGCGCATAACACCAGCATGACGCATCTGCACTCATAGGACAGGAAACTGAGCGATCATAGAAGAACAACAATCCTGGAAAACCTAAAAGGCAGCTTGGGCCCAAGGACAAGGGCACCTAGTCTCCAACAGGGTAAGAAGCAGCATCCCAGTTGGGGGTTAATTTTCATTGACATAATATTAATAATAGATTGATGAAATAGTATGTCCTATGATACCACCAATGCACCATCTACATACTGACATAGGCTCAAACAATAACTGAAAGCGGCTTGGTGCGGCATCAGCATCAATCAAATGTCATCATGTTGGAGCCCGATCAACGGGCCATGGCTGGCTGGGTCATTCTCCTGCCTAGCATGGCATCATCTTGGGGCTGGATCAGCAGGCCACTTTTTTTTGTTCTCTGCTAAGGTTTCTATGGATCTATCCACCTTGTTTGCTTCATTCTCTGAAGAAGGCCTTGACAGAAGGGCCCTGAATGGTTTCGGGAAGCAGGGTGCTCCACTCTCTGATGGCGCGGGGGAAGAAGGATGAGCTGCGCTGCTGTGTGCGGCAGGGGATCCTGCTGAACTGCTCGCTATGTCCTCTTTTCACTCTTGCAGCTAAAAGCTGCAGATGTTCGCGCCTGACCTGGAGCTGCTCTTTGAGGATCTTGTAGAATGTTGTAAGTCATGTGGCGGCTCTTCGTTTTTGCAGCGTGGCCCCGTGGGCCACTCCTGTTTGGTGAGCATGGCACTCATGCCAGACGTTTGATGGTAGCCGTTCATGATGAAGCGCGCTGCTCTACGTTCGACTGTCTCAATGTCGTTAATGTTTTTCTGCGTGATGGGGTTCCGCACACTTGAGGCGTATTCATGATGAGGACGAACAAGTGCTTTGAGTTTGAAGGTCTGTTCTTTTATGTTCTTCTGGTTCATCTTGAGGGACTTCTGAAGAAGCCAAGGGCAAGGGAGTTGTTGGCTTTGGCCACAATGTTGTTGATGTGGGTGTCCCACTTGCCGTCATCCTTATCCTGCAGTGTCACTCCCAGGTACTTAGTGGAGGCCTTCTCTGCAATCCTTGGTCATGGAGGGAATACTTGGGGGAGGTGACCAGTGGTACTGGTAGTCCTCCGGGTGACATGCATGACACTGCATTTGTCTGGGTTGAATTGCATGTCCCATTCATGTTGCTCCAGTGCCTTCAGGTCTACCTGTAGCTCTTGCTGGTCTTGTTGCTCTTCCTGCTCTCGATACAGGATGGTGTCGTCAGAAAAGAAGCAGTTGGAGGAGGCCACTCTGTCTGGGAGGTCATTTATGTAAACCAGGAACACACAGGGGCCGAGGACGCTGCCATTCCCAGATAGATCCTCTGATGAAATAATGTTCCAGTTTGTGGGTCAGCAGAAGACTGTGCTTGACTTTGTCAAACGCCTTTGCAAAGTCCGTCACTATGAGAATGACATCCCTGGGGGATCCTCTTTCATTGAATCTTTTCATGTTGTTTGAGAGCTCTTCTGTCAAGTTACTCCATGGAAGGAAACTGGGGAACAAATGATGCCGTGACCGAACATTAAGCAGCAGAGTGCAGACTGTTGAGCAGTCTGTTGAAATGAGACATTGAAATCAAAATTCTTCTTCTTCGCTGTGCGTGGACACAATCAACTCTTCGATTATTTTGCCACGGAACCGGGAGGTGTTTTTTTCACATGCTCCATCAAGATAAATGAAAGCAAACATTATGTATGGTTTTCATATAGCATTGTACTGCAAAAACTGAGTATATTATCTAAAATTATATCATCAGATAATCTTGACAAGTTCATACGTAAGCTATCATCCACCTGTAGGGTTCTTTAATGCAACCGGAAGTAGAACTCGAAACTTTTTCAACAGTATCACGTCAACTTTATCTACCAATCAAACGACGCCAATGATAATCAGAAGGAAGAGACGATTGTGAACAAGCGTGTCTTTCTTTGTTAAAATTAAACTTCATTTCTTTAAATTAATTACGATAGGCATAAGAGAATCAAATTAACTAAATGTAACTTTCATACCTTCATCCTCCAATATATCTTGTGAACTACTTGCAATCACCCTGCGCACGAGGCCCAATGTAAACCTCATTGTGATTGGTGTTCATGTCCATGCCTACCTTTGCAGTAGGATACTAAATAAGAATAAAACATGGATTTGCGTCTGTTTTGGGATTGGATTTTGTGTGTGTGTGTTTAATCTAAAAGAAAAAAAATCTTCAATTTCTTAAATTTTAAACTGAATGAACTGTGTGTGAACATCAGTTTAAAATGTTCAGCTCCTGGGAACAAATTTAGTCATCTGTCCCTCTTCAATACATGTAGAAGCTAAATCGATCGTCCACCAGCAATGAATTCATTGAAGTACCGGTACAGTGAAAGCAGCCTCGTGCATTTTAGGTATATATGGAAAATTCACATAGAAAAAAAAAGAGGGGAAAAGATACAGTCAGACAGGCATAAACAAGTATGGGGAGAAAAAGAAAAAGAGAGAGGAGGAGACATACAGAGAGAGAGAGAGAGAGAGAGAGAGAGAGAGAGAGAGAGAGAGAGAGAGAGAGAGAGAGAGAGAGAGAGAGAGAGAGAGAGAGAGAGAGGAGAGAGATAGAGAGAGAGAGAAGAGAGAGAGAGAGAGAGAGAGAGAGAGAGAGAGAGAGAGAGAGAGAGAGAGAGAGAGAGAGAGAGAGAGAGAGAGAGAGAGTGTGTGTGTGTGTGTGTGTGTGTGTGTGTGTGTGTGTGTGTGTGTGTGTGATATTATTTTTTATATGACTTAGACTTTACTCCAATAGAGTATTTTTTCCTGAAAACTTAAAGTTTAAGACTTTACCCATAACCTTTACCTTGTGGAGACATTACTGCTTGACTGTGAAGAGGGGGGGGGGGGGGGGGGGGGGGGGGGGGGGGGGGGGGGGGGGGGGTCTTTTTTTTTTGTGTGTTTCTTGAAAAGGCCTATAGATCTATCTGTTTATGTGTTGAAATATGACATGTTTTGTTTTGTCTCGTCAATAAAAATAGCGTCACTTTGCACTTATGTAATTGTTTGTGAATTAATTTTTAAAAAAGTTAGGTTTCACGTCCACTCGGCTACAAAACAGCACATATGGGACGAACCATCAACCAACCATCATTCAAAGCTCTGAGCCGATCCTGGAGGTACTGTAATACCATAGATAGATAAATAGATTGTATGATGTTTCCCCCTATGACAGTGTGGAGTCGAGAGGGAATGGATGACAACATGAGAAGCGTCACACGTCACATGACTGCTATATTTAGTAAATGTAGTGTCCATGCTATGACGTACACCAATCGTTGACGCGCAATCCCTCGTGACGCCAGGGGGCGTAGGGATACGTGACAAAGACAGTTGCAATCAAGTGGTCATTCTTTCATTCGGTCAGCTAGCGCGAGCGACGAGTTCACACGGCAAGAGCTCAGCACAATTAAGTGACCTGAAGTAAGCAAAACCATTTTACCACGTGGACTTACAAGTTTGAGCAAGGTTTTGATCAAGTTTGTCTCTATTCTTTGTTGAAAATGGAAGCGAAAAAAAGGACGAACGGCGATGCTGATCAAGTCAAAGATAGGAGATATCAACTGACGGAAATGCTGGCTCGAGGCGGTTACCATGGTGGAGAGGTGAGTGCTGTTTTTTGTTTTGATTTGAATTAGCATCATTTTAAAATTATGTTAATTATAAAATTATTCTCATCAGTGCGATTGTTTGTTGGGAGTAGATTTTATTATGTCATTCGTCGTTCTGCTTTTGCCTCAAATCTGATTTCCTTTGATGATGAATGAGGCTTAGCACGGTCCCTGCCACGTGCTGTGTGTTTGGGGACCAGTTGATTTCCGAGTCTTTCTTTTGTTTTTATAGACATTGGTTAAATTAAGATGTTGTATAGTAATAGTGCTAGTAGGCTTAGTAATCGGTATAAACAAAAACAAGCTGTAAAGCGTAGCGGGTAGGCTGTTTTAATTCCAACTTGAGTAAATTAACTTTTCGATAATGTTCTTGCCCTTCATTTTGTTTTAAAACTGAAAGAGATTTCGCCAAAATAATAATCAGCTGACTACAACTGAGTGACGCGACCCCCCTTCGCACATGTTCGTTTATTTTCTTTGTCGGGAAGGGCGGGGTATGTCTATTCACCGGAAAATGCCGAAAGGTAAATGCTGGATGGTCACTGCTTTTCCGGTGTATAGACATAGCGGAAAGGTGGGATAGGAAAGGGGGTGTCTAAATTAGGTTTTACGTTTCGGCTGCAGGTATATGCGTGAAACTGAAAGAATTCTTTTGCTCTTTGTTTTCTGTTGCAATCTATGATTAGGCTCGTTTGAACTCGACACGTTCTTCTATTTTCGTTTGTCTGTTTCTTCGCTCGATAAACAGATAGTTTGTCTATCCTAACCGATCCACGAGTTGTCTGAAATCCAAAATGGCGTCACGCCACTGCGCGGGACGCGTTTGAAGAGCTGTGCGCTGTTATTGGTGGAAGAAAAGGGACACGCCGAGTGTATCATCCACCAATAAAGCAGTGTAGCATAGTCACATGACCAGCGAACTATTGATCACCGTGGTTAAGATACGTTTCTTCACAAAAATAATATGAATTAAAACGTGTCTACATTTATTGTTGTTATAAATGTGTTGTGTATTATTTCAGGCATCAGAATTTTCTGAGGATCTGCAAATTTAAGAAGAATTTCTGACAGAGGATTGGCTTCTACTGTCAGAGGTTTTGACTTCAGTTAAATTGAGTGTTATCTTTTCTCATGTGTTAACTAGGATTTAAAAGTGAGTTATCACTATATGAAGCCTCTTTCTGTTTCTGTTTCTGTCTGGATACGGCCACTTCTGACGATAAATCGAGTCGCGACAGAACTTGGAGGGCGCATGAACCTAGAAAACATAGAAGGAGAAAGACCTACTGCTTACCCTGGGTTAAGACCATTATCCCCCCCCCCCCCCCCCCCCCCCCCCCCCAGTAGTTCAGCTGGAAGGGCCCATGCCACACTTCCAGAAGCAAGCACACACACACAAAATCTTAGTAGGCTAGTGGTCAGTAGTTGCAGGCTCAAATGGTGATCTGGTCAGCGCTGATGAAAATGCGCTGACAGAGCCTGTGGTGACAGTGGCCTCGCTTAGTTGGTTGACTTGGTTCCAGTCCATGGCAGTCCGGATGAAGAACTGAGGAGCTTTGATCGTGTTGGGAACTGATTTCAGGGTTGTACCTCTATAGTCTGGGGCCTTTTTTTTAAATAATAGAAAATAGCATTTTCTTGGATACCAACAATAGGGGTCAGGTATTAGAGTCTAAGGCCCCCTAGATGAGAGCTAAGACACTTTGGCTTAGTACTGTCTTTGGTGTGCGAAAGCAAAGGTACTGGAGAGCTAATAGGCCCTACAGGATAGCAGGCCTACGTCACATTGGAAACCTGTTTTCATTCAGACAACATTGAAACGTGTCATTTCAGGATTGAGAGAATGTTTTACTTTCACCCATGGTAACGTTTTTGTTTGCTTTATTGATTGCAAGGCAAACTTGCTTTCCTTGTGTTTTCACGAAGGATGATGGTAAAAGGGACGGGTTGTTATATAACCTAGTGATCTCTATTTTTCTTCTTTTCTTTTTCCTTTCAGATATGGAAGGTGCGGGACACGAAGACTGGATGGCTGCAAGCGGCCAAAGTGATGAGGATCAAGTCAGAAGAGTTGCTGAAAGAAGCAGAGACCATGCGCTTCTTGAACCGTAAAGATCCTCAGAAATTTGTGGGTAAGTTAAAACTGGCTCTCGAATTAGCCAAAATGTTTTGTAATTCTGTAGGGAAATGTGATGTGGGGGGGGGGGGGGGGGGGGGGGGGGGACAATATACTTTTAAGCCTCTCTTGGCTTGTCCGAGCTAAAAAGAAAAACACACACCAAAAGACAGGCTGCGAATTTCATTGATTTGAATTTGTTTGAACAAAATTATATTTCATTCGCAGTTGGGCCCGCCTACTACTAACTAGCCTACCTTCCGTGCCATGTACAACCATGAATATGTACTGCTCAGTCACTTTAGGGGTGGGGTGGGGGGGGGGGGGGGGGGGTCTACTTTACCGCCAGTTTGTTGCTTAGTCAAAATGTGTTTCATTTATGCTTTTCAGTTTGTAAGTCGAATGTATTTATAGTCGAGTGTATTAATTTACATATCTCGAACTTGTTACTCTTTGTGTACCCAATGAGGCTTTATACTGAACATTTTCTGGCCCTGTCTCGTGCACTCAGATGCGTGCGCCATCTACATAAGATTATCGACCTTGTCTGTCATGAAGTAGTAGTATAGAGCCACAGAAAATGATCTGCCCCTGACTCGTCACTAGGTGGCATGGTCAGTTCAGTTCTAAAATTATCGCCCTTTTGTGTCGCTGGGAAGTAGCATAAAGCACGGATTCTATATTTAGTTCAATGTGTAGTGTCCATGCATAAAGCCACATTGACTTTGTCATCCTTATTTTTTAGTTGCCATGGGCATTAAACAATTAATGTTTATCAGAATTTCTATTACCCGTGCATGCACGTGTGTGCGTGTGCATGCATAAGTGTTTATGTATGTATGTACGCACGTACGTATGTATGTATGTATGTGTGCATGCACATGTAAATGATATGCTGTGTTCATCAGTGTGTTTGCTTGTGTGCGTGCGAACATGAGTATTGATGTGATTTGGTTAAATGGGTTTTTTGTAAAGCGCCATGAGCAGCTAGCATGGAATGTGCGCTATATAAGCTTTCTTTATTATTATTACTAGCAATCGCCCCGTGGCAGTTAAGTCCCGTGGCAGTTTTAACCCACCCCATGGCAGTTTTAACCCCGTGGCAGCTATCTCCTCCCTACACCTACCCCCTCCCCACATTTACTTGCTCGGGGTCCACTCGGCGACACACTTGTTTGTTATTGTGGCTTTCAACAGACAGCCAGTCTCTGTGTTCAACTCCTGTCTTTTTCACACACATCTTGGGAAGGCAGCAATGGCAGTATATGTCTGTGGTACCCTAGATGACAGACGGCATGGCAGACTGTTGTGTTTATTGTAGAACGGCGGGGTACACAGTGTTTTTCGCTATGTTTCTTGGGGCAAATATGAACAGACTTTGCTGCTGCCCAACACGTGAACACATGTTTTTTGATCGCCTGAGAATCTGTTCTGCTTAGACGTGCAGTACTACCACCCCCACCCCATCCCCCTACATTCGTAACCAAACCATACCGCACACAGGCACACGAACATCAATCAGCTCTCTCTCTCTCTCTCTCTCTCTCTCTCTCTCTCTCTCTCTCTCTCTCTCTCTCTCTCTCTCTCTCTCTCTCTCTCAGCTCACCACCCGCTGGGCCTAGCCGTGAACATAGCGCGATGCTAGTACCACAGTAAAGTGATCTCCGCTCTTCATTTGTGTTGGTGACTGGTCCGCTGCAGCAGCGAGGGGTGTGTGAAGAAAGTATTGATTGAAATTAGCTTTTGTTTTTGGGACCGTGCAAATGTAAATCGGGTTATAGCGCGCGTTTATGAACGGATGCTGTTGAAATTTTGCACGATAGTCACTATCCCTGGTCACGCATGTTCCAAATCTCCAGTCAATGTCGGGTCTGGTTACGCAGTGGTTTGTGAAAACATTAAGCGGCCTGTCGGCGCCCGTAGCTCCAGCATTTCTAAATCGATTCGCTTCCGGTTTGGTACACGGATAGTCACCATGCGCATTTGCCGAACCGCGCAAATGACACGGCCGCCTCGGTTGCCGTTGCCATCGCCCCGTTAGGGCTCACAGCAAATTTGAAGCGATTCGGTCGAAAAACGGCGGAGTTATAAGGCCCGTTTTGTGTTTCAGACTGACAGACACACACACACACACACACACACACACACACACACACACACACACACACACACACACACACACACACACACACACACACACACACACACACACACACACACACACACACACACACGGACAGTTGGCTTTTTACTATATGATTATTATTATTATCACGGTTTATTTGTTTGTTTTTTCTTTTAAGTCAGCTTGTCATTGGCAGAACAGCCTAACGAGTTACATAACCAAACTATTGTTTTCTTCTTTCCCCCCTTTTTATTCACAGTTCGGGTACACACCGTCTTCAAAGATGGCGACGCCCGTTGCATGGTCCTCGACCTCATGGGCTTGGACCTTCACCGTTGGACCTACGAGTCACGCCCCTTGGGAGTGCCTTTGAAGGAAATCCAAGTGCTGGCTTCCAGAATATTTGGCGTCTTGAAGTACATTGGGGAGATGGGGGTTCTCCATGGGGACATGAAGGCTAAGAACTTTCTGATGGGTTCCGATCACCCAGGGAGTCTAAAGCTCTGTGACTTTGGGAATTCAACATGCGGGCTTCGAGAGAATGATGAGATGGTGAGATATACTTTGTGGATTATTCATGGCTTTTTGTTGGTGAATAATGTAGTGGTGGGTGGTGTAGTGTGTGTGTTAAGATTAAGATTATAATTATAACCCCGTCGACAAGTGTGTGTGTTCCCAGGCCATATGGTCACAATGGGTAAGGTACATGTGTCCGGTTTTCAGTTTTTATTGGTCTCCCCGCTGCGTACAGCTGACACATTTTGATTTCGTGGTTTATTCATTGCTTTTTGTTGGTCAATAGTGTAGTGGTGGGTGGTGTAGTATAGTGTAGTGTGTGTGTTCCCTGGCCATATGGCCACAATGGGTAAGGTACATATGTGTCCGGTTTTTATTGGTCTCCCCGCTGCGTACAGCCGACATTCTGATTTCGTGGATTATTCATTGCTTTTTGTTGGTGAATAATGTAGTGTAGTGGTGGGTGGTGTAG
Organism: Phymorhynchus buccinoides; assembly: GCA_017654935.2. Classification (NCBI taxonomy): domain Eukaryota; kingdom Metazoa; phylum Mollusca; class Gastropoda; order Neogastropoda; family Raphitomidae; genus Phymorhynchus; species Phymorhynchus buccinoides. Next base: position 52,551,439 of record CM065690.1, read on the forward strand.
TGTGTGTGTGTGTCCCCAGGCCATATGGCTACAATGTGTGAGGTACATATGTGTCCGGTTTTCAGTTTTCATTAGTCTCACTCTCCCCGCTGCATACAGCCGACACATTCTGATTTCGGAGGAATTCAAATGGGACAAAAATTGAACGATTTTTTTGAAAAAGACAAGAGAATGGGCAAATAAGTTAGAAAGATAGCAGATATTGATGATAGAAAGCAAAGGGAAAAGGCAGACTCAAAGTGGCAGATTAGAGGAAGTTACAAGCACAGAATTTCAAAAAAGTGAGGGAACTATTTTTTACGAAAGAACCCCTCCACGGGGAGAAATAGAATGATGATTGCAATGGAAAGTTTATATGCTCTGTCTACAGACGCACAGAACATACGGCACCATGTACTTCACGGCTCCAGAAGTGGTTCTGGGTTACAGGACCAGGTGGGCCCACTCCTTGGACACGTGGGCCGCGGGTCGTATTCTGCTGGAGCTCTTTCTGCGCACTGCTGCCTTCCCTGAAACCACTGTCTCCAAGGATTGTCGAGCTCGTGCGGTACGTAGGCTTAAATGTGTGTGTGTGTGTCTGCCAGGCATCACAATTATCAGAGGATTTGCAAATTTCAGAGGATTAAGAAATTCTTACGCAAGAGGATTGGCTTCTCTTGTCAGAGGCTTTGCCTTTTTATTCAATGTTATCTGTTCTTTTCATTAGCATTTTAAAGTGGTGTCTCACTATGCTCAGCCTTTTGGGTGGTGTTGGGAACTCATTTCAGTTTTGTCCCTCTACGGTCTAGGGCCTTGATGTCCCGTTACTTTTACCGTGGTTTTCAGAGGATGGGACTTCAGACTATTCTGATGCCGTGTGTGTGTGTGTGTTTTTCTGCTTTTTGTCCGTCTGTCTATTTCCTGTATCTGTCTCTCTCTCTCTCTCTCTCTCTCTCTCTCTCTCTCTCTCTCTCTCTCTCTCTCTCTCTCTCTCTCTCTCTCTCTCTCTCTCTCTCTCAGTCTCTCTCTCTCTCTCTCTCTCTCTCTCTCTCTCTCTCTCTCTCTCTCTCTCTCTCTCTCTCTCTCTCTCTCTCTCTCTCTCTCTCTCTCTCTCTCTCTCTCTCTCTCTCTCTCTCTCTCTGTGTATATCCGTGTGTGTGTAGTTAATCTTGGTGTCTGAACTACCAAACCAAACTTGGCAAAATGCCCCTTCCCATGTCCCGACGAGTATTATGTTCTTTATGTTAGTTTCACCAAACGGCAAGCCATTACAACGTAATTCCCATGAGTCTGATATTATGTTTAATGACAATGAAGATAAGTCCAGTACACTTTTTACATAAACACAGAACAACTGTGACTACATGTCAGGGCAGTTTTGAAGACAAAACATACTTAAGAAAAGTCATGTTTTAAAAACAGGCAACTTATTCTTTTTAGCTTATAGCCTTTGATTTATGAACTGTCTTATATGTTTGCAGGAGAATATATCATACGAGTCCTTTAAGAAACTGGGCAAACCTCCATTACACGTGCTAGAAGGATGTCGCAACCAAACGTTTCGAAAGCTTTTGGACGAGAACTCGACGCAGTTTCCTGCGGTAAGAACCTTAGTTTAGTTCATGATTAACACCATCAACATCATAGTTATGGTGTCTCATGTAACTTTCTTTTCAGTGCATGTACACACGCACACTTATGCATGCATGCACGCGCACACACACACTCACACACACAGACTTATGTGTGCACTACATACACACACACTTACCTGTGCATGTGCGTGCACATTCACACACACTTATGACTGCATGCATGCGCACGTACATACACATACATACATGCGCATACAGAAAAACATACATTTTACCATACCCACTCTCTCTGTCTCTCTCTGTCTCTCTCTCTCTCTCTCTCTCTCTCTCTCTCTCTCTCTCTCTCTCTCTCTCTCTGACACACATATTTTGTATGTTTGTACTCGCCCATTCACACGAGCCTATGGCCTAATCAATTAAACTTTTCAGACTCTCTCTTTCTCTCTCTGTCTCTCTCTCTCTCTCTCTCTCTCTCTCTCTCTCTCTCTCTCTCTCTCTCTCTCTCTCTCTCTCTCTCTCTCTCTCTCTCAAATATAAATAAGATCTACTCCTCACTGCATTGCACATACGTGTACGTTTCTACCTTTACAAATATAAATAAGATCTACTCCTCACTGCACCACATTGCATGTTTTCTTGTCCTTTGACCGACCTTAGTTAGCAAAGGAGCATAAGTTTCTCAGTATGTTTTTCTGTCTGTAAGCTTACCAAGGACATCTTGCGCACTGCTGCACAGAATCGCTTCAAAGTTTGTGTGATGATGTATCGCCTTATATTTTCTTTCTTTCTTTCTTTTTTTTTACAGACGTTTCACAATGGCCCTTTGCAAAACCAGATCGTCACTACGCTGAGACGCAACGCTAAGGCAACAGGCGACAAAGAGGGACAGGCGCGCAGTTTCTGTGACCTCATCAAAAAGGTCATGGCTATCGACCCTGATCAACGACTGCGTCCTTCACAAGCCCTCAACCACCAGTTCATAAAATACACACCATGAATTCATCGTTAATGAACCTCGACTGTGCAAAGGTTACGAAAACCTGTGTAAAAAATATATGTGTTATTTATTTAGACTATTGGTGCTGAAGATCGCCTGACTTCACGACAGGAACGCCAACTATCAGTTGTACTTAATAAGGTTGCATGACAACCACACAACAGCCAACAATGGACATGTTTTGCCTATCTTTATCAATGACTAGCGCAACGCCTAGTACTGGCAATGCACCGTACTGGTAACGCTGACTGAGTACTGGTTTCGCCGGGTTCGCGAAATATAGAGTGCGCGTTTCTGAACCGATTCGCTTCTGGTTTGGCACACCGATAGTCACCGTCCCCGGTCATGTACCTGCCAAATTTGAAGGCAATCGGTCCAGAAATGCCGGAGATACGGGCGCCGAGAGTCCGCGGATACGCGTTTTGCACATTTGCCAAACCGCGCAAATGACACGGCCGCCTCGGTTGCCGTTGCCATCGCCCCGTCAGGGCTCACTGCAAATTTGAAGCGATTCGGTCAAAAAACGGCGGAGTTATAAGGCCCGTTTTGTGTTTCAGACAGACACATGGACAGTTGGCTTTTTACTATATGATTATTGTTCCCTGCCTCCTTCCCACTTTCAGCTGTTAACACAGCAGTACACTATAATGAATAAAGCTTCTATAGCACTCTTCGATGATAAAAAAATCATCCTCAGAGCGCTTTACATATTACGAGAGAAAACAATCAAAAACAAATTCGTATTGAGAATGAGTAGAACTATGGATATATAGACCTACAATGCCGGATACATGTTGCATATTTGTAGATCAGTCTAATTGGATGTTAACCACCCCACCCCACCCCGAACATGCGCGCGCGCTCACATACATGCGTACACACATGCACACGCACACACACACATCTTCTCCCTTAGAGTGTGCAACAAATTCATTGTGTTTGCTCTTCAGAAAGCAAATGTGTTCTAAAATGGATAGTGAGTTTTTACTGTTGTTGCGGATTTCTTGTTGTGTGTAAATCGTGCTGCATTTGATGCAAATGTAAAGAAACATTTTAGCATCATCATGTAATATTCAGTGTTTTATAATTACATAATTTGTTTAACCTATATCTCTAGTTGAACACAAAATATTTGTTCTTTTAAGTCGATTAAAGTGCAATTCATGTCCATTAAAAAAAAATCCAATAAACATTATTTTAATGGTTGAAAGTATTTGTCATGAAGAATACCTGGAGATTTACCTGGTTTATCTAATTATTAACAATGCTTACAATTTCTAACTGTTATTGCGGTATGTTTATTCTAGGTTAATGCTACTCAAGTTACAAAATGTTTGTGGATTTTATCTAGATCATTAGTTTTAATCTTTTTGCTAATTGGTTTTTGGTTGTCCATGTGTAAGTTGCGCTGATATGCACTTCCATGCAGCTAAATGTATAATATGACCCATGTTTTCTTTTTAACTTGGAAAAGAAAAACACATATTACATGATGAAATTAATAAAATAATCATGAATGTACTTCAAAGGAATGTGTCTGATGAGATGTGTGTATGCGACCACGTACATATGTGCTTCCTTCTCTCTCTCTCTCTCTCTCTCTCTCTCTCTCTCTCTCTCTCTCTCTCTCTCTCTCTCTCTCTCTCTCTCTCTCTCTCTCTCTCTCTCTCTCTCTCTCTCGCATCTCTCTCTCTCTCTCTCTTTCTCTCTCTCTCTCTCTCCTCTTCTCCGTTCTCCTCTTTCTCTGTATGTCTGTTTCTTAAGTGTGTGTGTGACTCTGTGTGTGTGTGTGTCACTATGCGACCACGTACATTATGTGCCTCTCTCTCTCTCTCTCTCTCTCTCTCTCTCTCTCTCTCTCTCTCTCTCTCTCTCTCTCTCTCTGTATTCTCTTTCTCTCTCTGCGTGCGTCTCTGTCTCTCTCTCTCTCTCTGTGTTTCTGTCTCTCTTAAGTGCGTGCGTGTGTGTGTGTGTGACTCTCTGTGTGTGACTGTCTGTCTGTGTGT
>CM065690.1:52561015-52586015 GCA_017654935.2 Phymorhynchus buccinoides
AGTGCCACTGCTTTCAGAGGAGGTAAGTATCCCATCCTTTCTCTTTCATTAGTTATCCAGATTCCGTCCAGTACTGCTGTGATGTAGGCACAGTGCAGTGTGGCGGGAAAATCACTGTAAGTGCATTGGGGTGATCAACAGGGCTCGTGTCGACTTTGAGGATCGCCGTGATCGCCAAAAATGACTGGTTAGTGAATAAAAATGCATGTTTTTGTTGCTGGTCTTGTTTTCATTGTTTTTAGCTTAGATTTATCATTTTGTTCTTTGACGCGATTTTTTGCTTCCCTTACGCATTTTTTTGCCGACGTTGCGTAAGCAAAACGCGTTTTCAACAACACTAGCGCGACCCCTGTCTTAACAAGTGAGACATAAGTGTTCTTTCGGCAGTTTTCAGGACAGAAGTGTAGATTCCTTCGAAGCATGCCCAGGCTGGCGTTTGCTTTCTTGGCGATCTTGTTTATATGGGCTGTCCAGGACAAGTTGTTACTTGACTCTAATCCGAGGTAGGGGTAGGTGTCAACCTGTTGCAGTATGTGGTTTCCCAGCTGGCATAGGTATGGTGATCTATGCCGCACACTCATAATGTAGCATTTCTTGGCGTTGAATCTCATGCCACACCCTTCAGCCCATCTTTTTTTTCGGTTCAGTTGAGGAACATTCTTTTAAATGAAATTTAAAACCGAGGTCTCATTTGTAATAACAAGAAAGGCACATTTTCTTGGAGCTGCCTGTTTTGTTTCAGACATGCTGTCGTTCAGAAGGAACCTGCCGGTGTTCAAGGTGCGGGAACACCTGATGTCCGAGGTGTCCAAGGTTCCCACGGCCATCATCATGGGGGAGACGGGCAGCGGGAAAACCACACAGATCCCACAGGTACAGTGTGTGCATTTTGCTTTCAACAGGTAGGATATTTGGCAAAGTTGTAGTTTAGACAATCCCCTTCAAATTTTTGTATTGAAATTTTTAAATGTGAACAGAGAAGCAACAGTCTCAGTTCTCTTGTGCGTCTATGAGTATGACGCAAAAATCTCCCGTCTGACACATTGGAGTTCAGGCCAGTGCATCGCAAAACATTGCAAATTTTCACCTGACCCAGTTTTTAGCCCCTTCCCTGCCCAGTCCCATGTCTACTACGTGGTGTGTGATTTCATTGATGATGTCATAACTTTTGATGTTTATTGTCCTGGAATGACGTTTTTTGTTTTGTTTTGTTTAGACAAGTCAGGAAAGATATAGATATCTGAAGATCGTTTTCTTATTCAAATTGAGTTTAACAGGCCTCTTTAAAATTTTATAATAAGAAAGTCGACAATTTATCTGTCTTCCTCTGGCAGTGAAGGGGTTAACGAGAGGCCCCTTAAAACATCCAAGCGACCCTGTCAAAATGTGGCTCTGGGCATATTTTGTTCGTTGATTCTGACGCCCTGATTTTGAAGATTGTTCTTCTTCTGCGTTCCCAAGCCATAAGGCCACAATGGGTACATAATAATAATAAAAATAATAATGACAATTTATATAGTGTTTATTCTCCTTACGGGGCTCTAAGCGCTTCACAAAGAAGTTAAAAATCTGAGCAAAAACAACAAAACAACGCACTTATCATAAGGAACAACCCGAAACAAAATCACTATAACTACATTTACGTCCCCCCCCCCCCCCCTTTCACACTCCACTAGAATCCAAACCATTACAAATAGCATTTTCCACATATGTGTCTGTTTTCCAGTTTTTATTGGTCTTCTCGCTGCATTCAACCGACACATTCTGATTTCGAAGGAGATCAAAGGAGAAAACTATATGGAAGATTTTTGGGGGACAAAAACTGAAAAAGGCAGGAGAATGTGTGAGAAGAAGTCAAGTGTATTTGATTTTTGTTTTGTTTCAGTATTTACATGAGAGAGGAATGTCTTGGTCTGGCACGATAGCAGTGACACAGGTAAACCGAAATACTATGAGTATGATTAGTTTTATAAAATAATTTTTGGTATTGGTTTTTCTCTGTTTGGTGTATTCTAGTCACAGAGACTTATCTTTGAAATTCGGGCAAGCACGCATACCCTTTTTTTTGGGTGGGGGGTGGGGGGTGGGGTAGGGGTAAAGAGGTGGTGGTTGGGGGGAGGGTAGGGGGGGGGGGGGGGGGGGTGTGGTAGACTTGGGAAACCTAGCTATCAGTCAGTATTGGCACTATTAGTTGGGCATTGTTCAGACAAAATGTAAGATTAAAAAAAAGAAAGATAGCAAGGTGACTTGTATCTTTTGCGTGTGTGTGTGTGTGTGTGTGTATGTGCGCATGTGTGTGTGTCACTGTGTGTCTTCAATATTCAATTCTTTAACTACTTTTTTGCAACGACTGTTTCATGGACAAACTTTTTGATTGAACTTTTGTCCCATTATATGATGCAGACTTTGTAGAAAGAAGACTTGATATCTCAGCTTTATTGATAAGCCTTCAGCCACAGACATGCGTCTTTTCAGGTACAAGCGAATCGAACATGCCTGATTTAGTCCGGTACAAAGCACATGCATATGCTCACTTACATACGCACATGCATGCGCACGCACACGCACATGCATGCACGCGCACACACACACACACACACACACACACACACACACACACACACACACACACACACACACACACACACACACACACACACACACACACACACACACACATAGAGACAGGCAGACAGACACACAGACATACACACACACACACACAAAATGACACGTGCTCATACATATATATTTACATCACATTGCATACTTGCTGTATTGTGCTTTGCATAAACGTTTACAACATGAAAGAAACAGGCAACAACAATCAACTTTGGTTTATATCCAACGTAAAAGTTGTGACTTTACCATACAATCTTACGCAACATTATATCTATAAAGAATCATGTCTATATCGTCAAGAACAAACGGAATAAATATCCAACATTTAAGTAATCACTTTACTATTCAACGCTAGGCAAATTTATATCTAAAATACTTAACCCTTTCGCCGCCAATGTCGCATTTATGCACCACAATGGTTTAACACCCATGTTACTAAAAGGCATCAAATCAGGGTCTGTTATCCAAAGACCCTATTTCTTTTGTTTTGGGAGTTAAGGATAGACCTAGTGTTATACATGTCACAGTTCAGAATTCCTAATATTGTAGATAGCATGTTTTTCTCTACCCAGCTAAGTTTAATGGAATTTTGTATCTGAAAAATAGCTGGCGGTGAAAGGGTTAATAAGCATGTCCACAGTACCAGAGTTGCATGTCTACTTAGACAAAAGGAAACAAAATAAATATCCAATATGTGTCTATTTTGCAGCCCAGACGGGTAGCAGCCATTTCATTGGCGAAACGGGTTTCCGAGGAAATGGGTGTGGAGCTCGGAAAAGAGGTAAGTTAATAAACTAAAGGTATATTTTTCAAAAAAATCTTTTCTCGTCCTTGTTTTTTTGCATCTACAGGATTTTTTTAAGTTCTCTCAATTTTTCATTTTTTTGCTGCTTTAATCATAACCCCCTTTATCTCTCCTACTCTCTCTGTCTTTTTCCTATCTTCTGGGCCGTTCTTGGGAAAGGGATAAGCCTCAGGTTATTGTCATGAAGCTCGGTGAAACAACCAGACTTTGCGATCGAGTGTCGTAAACATGAGGGGTATCTAAGCTACAACTTTGCCAGTCTCTCTCTATTTATTTATTTTATTAATTAAAAAAAAACCAACTCTGCGTCTGGTGAACATTTGCTACCCTTACAGTTTAGTGATACATTGGTCTGCAATCCGGAACGTCAAATGGCATTTAAGAGTGTCAGAGGCGCATATTTTTGCATAACATTTACCGTATTTTTCGGACTAGAAAGCAATATTCCCCCCATCAGATTGCGACCCCTGTGGCTTATCATATGATGGATAATATATAGTAAGAAAATATAATAACAAAATCTGAGTTTTGTGTAAAATTTTGGGCTTGCGTCTTGTCCCCTTATAATAAGATGCACCTTTATTGTCCGAAAAATACAGTAAGGCCGGGTTCACATTAGACGCGTAAGTTCTGTACGGAAAACCATAAATAAGTGGAAGAAAGAAGGATAAAAGTTTACGCATATAGGGGAAATTCGGACACGTGCGCAAATCTTTTCCCTTCTTTGTTTCACTTATTTATGGATTGCGCACGGGTTTCCGCATGGAATATCCGCTTAATGCCGATATGGCTCAAAATATGTTTGTGTTTTCACTGACACTGTGTTGTCAGGTGGGCTACTGTGTGCGCTTTGAGGACGTGAGCTGCCCCAGGACCAGGATCCGCTTCATGACAGACGGCATGCTGCTGAGAGAGACGCTCCTAGACCCCTCGCTAAAGAGGTGACTGCACTGTGTATTGCATTGTATGGTATTGTTTAGGACAAGCCGGCTTGTTGTGTAATTCTGGTGCTAAGGTTGTGAGAATTGTATCCAGGGGTGCATGTGGGTGTGCCTGAAGCCTGAATTGAGGCAATTTGATGCAGGTTCAGACAGTGGTTTGTCTGAAGAGAAGGCTCTTCTGTGGGCTTGTGCTGTTGAGGTAGCAGCTGTATCAAGGGTTATGATGGAAAGTTCAGGCCAAAGCTTGGGTCACTGCATGCACCCATGTGTATCTCATTGGAATCTTTGCTTATTATTTTTGTTCTGCAACTAAGTCTATAGGGTTATTTTCATGCATTGTGTGTGTACATTTGGAATGGCTGCATTTATTATCGTATACGAGTTTGGTAGGTGTGTGCATCTACAGATGGGAATGTGTTTTGGCATGTTAGTGTGTCTTATACTCATATGTGTGTGTACGTCTTGGCTTAAGGCCATGTTAGACCACTTGCCATTGGCTAGAAACCAAGGCTACATCAAAACGTTGTTATGCTGTGCATAATTATGTGGGAATTGTCTTTAGCCATGACAAGCTCCTAGCATAACATCATCAGTCTTCAAAATCTTCTGAAGACATAGTGTGGCTACCCATATGGCAAGGTAATAAAAAAAAAAACGGTCACATACGTAATGCTCTCATCCCTAGCTGATGCATGTGTACCATTGTGTTCAAGCGCTTCAGCTGTTGGGATGATCCCTAGAGTCTTTTAGCCAGGGTTGTCAACAACATCAACAACATATGTGCGTGTAACGTAATGAAGATACATTCAATTTATGATGGCTCCAGGTACTCAGTGGTGATACTGGACGAAGCTCACGAGCGCACGGTGCAGACGGACATTCTCTTTGGAGTGGTGAAGGCTGCTCAGGCAAAACGACAAGCCGCCGGACAGAGGCCATTGAAGGTTAGTTCACAGCTGTCTTTAACGTTTTTCCAACACGCCACTAGAATACTAGCAACACCCAAATTTACCGTTGCCGACACGCTGCTGGTATATTAGCAACTGTCGGTCAAACTGTCCATTTGGCCGACAGTGATGTGGCTGTTTTAAACTCATTAGCTTAAACACACAATAAGTTGTTTTTAAAATTTTACATTGTTAAGAAGATTAAAGATACATCTAAACCACTATGCAAAAATAAAGTCACTGCGATCTCCAAATTTTAAAAGAAATTTGGTTTAACCCTTTCGTCGCCAGCAGATTTTAAGCCAACATTTTAGTATTAAACTGACATGGGTAGAGAAAAGATTTTGTCTGAAATATTGGGGAGTGACATGTTTAAAATATGTGACATGTTTAAAATAAGGCCTATCCTTACCTCTAAAACTTAAGAACCCAAGATCACTGAATAGCAGATCCTGATTTCAAGGCTTTTAATGACATGGGTGTTAAATCATTGTGGTGCAAAAATGCGACATTGGCGGTGAAAGGGCTAAAAGGGCCAAAATCGGGTGCTTGATGGAATTTTTACTCTGTGACTGCAGTGTCTTGAGGACACGTGGAAGAGCGAGAGGGGTTGTGTTGAAAGTGTTAAGAACGCAAACAAAGGATCAGGGCTCACAATTATCCTTCTTTGATTTGACCATGATGTAAAAAGAGAAATGGTAAAAAGTAAAATAAATGTTGTTCTGTCCCAAATAGACCTAATTTGTGACCCAGAAAGGGACATTAACTCTTCTACTAGTACTACCGTTGGCGGGTTCACCCGCCGGTTTACCGTATACCGTTGCTGGCTAGGGCGGGTTTGACTGCCAGATACTAGGGAAACCCTGGTGTCCCCCTTTGCGCTATTTATATCAAGTGACATCACATCCTTTACTTCCGTGACATGCGCAGTTCGCTCAGGGAAAGCACAACCTTCCGCCATCTTCATTTGTAGGCTAAATTTTGTAATTTTCAATCGATTTTCGTCGCGTTTTCGACGATGGAAACTGACAACTTTTGGCGTGAATCTCTACAAGATGGCGATAGTGCCGACGAAGCATTTACTGTGGAAAAAGTGGCAGAATCTGAACTTAGGCGAATCAAAAAGAGCATCGAAAGTGTTGAAACGATCTTGGGTTTGCAGCAGCAGGTAAACACAGGTAAATTTAGTGATGATTCGAGCGAGTATTTTTTTAATGAATTTTTAAAGTGAGTGTGTGCGAAAATCAGTGCAGCTGCAAAAATTACTTGGTGCGCAACGGTAAACAGTCTAAGTAATATTTGGTAGTAGAAAAGTTAAGTGTCAAACTGACCATTCTGAGAAAATTATACCTTTCAAAACTTCAGACAGTTCTCTTTTTAATGATACAAGAACCATTCTTGTATCTTCTTCCGTTCCAGAGTTATGAGCATTTAAAGTCAGTAGGGTGAGTGTCGGCCACTTTGAGAAAACACAGTCTAAAGTCTAGACTATAGCTGAAGACAATGCATTGACCTTCTCGTTAAAAGCACTTAAAGACCCATTTAGAGACCATATTAAAGGTTATCCTTTATAAATATGAAAGATAAGATGTTAGAGAACATGAAAATACCCATAACTCAAATTAACCCAAAATGATATTTTTGACTTTCCAAGCCTGTTGTTAGAAACTAGCCCAGCGACTTAATGTCCCTTTTGTGGTGCTGGGTCACATTTATCAAATGAAGCAGCCTGACGAAAGCTCTATGAGCTGACAGCTTGCTGTCCCTCTCTCCCCCAACGATCATCCACACCAATACCCGGTAAGATTTTACCTTTTCTTGTCTTAATTTATCAAACATATTAAATGAATAAATGAAAAAAACACCAATGTATTGCGTTTTATCAGTAATTTGTTAACAGCAGCAGTAATGTGTTTTGGTGTGCCTGTGTTTGTCTTTGCAGATTTTGGTGATGTCTGCGACCATGGACGTGGACCATTTCTCTTCCTACTTCAACAGCGCCCCTGTGCTGTACGTGGAGGGGCGACACTACCCTGTGCAGGTGAGCACCACATTGCAAAGAGTCCCCCCACCTTCTGGACGTTCTAATCAATTTGTCATTCTTTTTTTTCTTTTTCTTTTTTCAAACTTTTTTAATGAATGAATGAATCAAACATAAGCAAACTTATTCATGCATTTTACATTTAGCATACAGTACATCCATTCCTCTTTTTTTAAAACTTGATAAAGACAGGCAGATGAGCAATAAATAAATTAAGCAGTAAATAAATAATTCAATACAATTTGTCATTCTTTTTATTACCACACTACACAAGACACGCTTGGTTTTTTTCCAGAGTGCGGGTGGGTTTCTTTGAGTACCAGTAGTTCCCCTGCCTTCTGGAAGATCTGTGCTTGCAACTTTCTCTAATCTATCACTCTTTTGATGACCACACAGTGCATGAGATAATTTGATTTTACTGATGGTCTTTTAGTGCAGATTGTCCCAATGCCTTGTGGAAGTTCTCTGTTAGCAACTTTCTCTACTCTATCACCCTGGCTTTTCCTTTACTTAAAGGACGCATCCGGCCTCTTGTTGCTGAAAAATTGTTTTAAATAAGCTCTCAGCGAAAAAACCCGCTTTTGTTGACTACTGTCGTTTGAAGAATAAAATGTTCTCACCTATTTTGGTTATGATCTTTTTCGTCTCCAACTCTTCTGAAACCGCATTTGAAAGATTAAAAAAATAAATAATAATCCCAAGATTTGTCAATTTACTTCATTTTTAGCATTTTTTTTCATGTTCATCTAAACAACATAATCAAAAATTGGTATATCTAAACACGTTTACACTTGCATGACTGCTCTTTGACTGTCATCTACTGCTTTCTCTGCCATATCAACCCATTCTTTTGTGTTATTTTTAGAAACCCGTTACACTGGTTTTTTTCTTTGAACTCCTCCAATATTCGAAATGCATTGACTGAGGACAGCGGGGAAACTGAAGACCAGACACACTCGCATGATCACTCCACACTGCCACCAAATGCAAAGACATTCACTGCCAAGTACCCTGCCATGTGTTTGTCTATTTTTAGAGCTCATGTGACTGTTTCTTCCACTGTAGCAACGAATGCGCACTCGGAAAAATAGTTATTTCTCTCTTGTCGGTTGGGATGCAACGGACAAGAATGTAAAAAAAAACCACATGACGTTAGAAGAGTTAAGCAATTTAGCTGTAGCCTGGGAACAGAGAAGAGAAAAGAAGACTTGAATTGACATCCAGTGGTGATCAACTCTTTCAAGTCGTTCCACCAATATATGGCCGGAATTAATATAAAGCTGTCAATTTGATGAATTTGTTTCAAGAGAAGTAAATTTGTGTGCACACCACACTTTGGTCACTTCTAAACTCGCTTCGCTCCCTTAGACCACATTTTTGCCGCTTGCTATGCGTTTGTAGTGGTTTGAAGTGGGAAAACTAATTGCTGTAGATAGGTTTTTTTATATAAAGTCTATATATAAAAGAGTCTGATCTACCACATCCCTATGTCTAAACCTGAAGTAAAAACCTATAATCTTCTTTCATTTCTCCTTTTGTTTATGTCTGTTTTGTTTGTGTGTATGGCTGGAGTGATTTGTGATAATAATTCAAAATCGTTGCGATGCGAATGAGTTAACAGTGACTTCCTGAGAGCTGAGGAGGCAACCGCTCGAAGTCGTACATAGTGGAGATGCCACGTCCAGGGGACATCCCCACTCTCTCAGCCATGTGAATTCAGTGTTATTATTGTTTCATTGCTCTTATCTTAACTATATTCGATTGATTGTTTCAGGTTTTCCATTCGGCTCAGCCCCAGAGTGACTACCTGTTTGCCTCCCTTGTCACACTCTTCCAGATTCTCAAGTCGGAGGATTCACAGTAAGAAAGAACTTTTCTTTCTCAATTTTAAAGGGGCACCATGATGGATGAGTTTTTGTAAGAAACACATCGAGATCACCAGGAAAACACTCTTTACAGAGATCGCAACACTCATTTTGCTCTGGTTTCCCAGAAATCAAGCGATTCCTCCTTGGCGGAGGTGCTGGAAGTCAAATTCTTTCACCCAAAGAGAAGGCGTTTGCCGTCTTTTTTCTAATGGCCGCCTGCGTTTAGACCAAATCATTTGCACAAACTTTTCGCAATGCAAGCCTTTTTATTTATTTTTATATTTTAATTTTATACAGTTTACCTAAAGGAGTTTCGCTCACAACAAAGGAAATAGGTCCATTTTTTTTTTTACTGCACTGCAAAAAAAAGAAAATGCTTCAACCACAATGAGTGACTTCCACCCACCCCATCCAAAATGGCTACTCTCTCCGGCATCTCCGCCAAGGAGGAATCACCGTTTTGATGGTTTATTTTTTCCAAGAAACCAGAGCAAAGTGAATGTTCCGATCATTGAAAAGGCTGTCTTTCTGGTGATCTCGACGTGTTTCTTGCAAAAACTCATCCGTCAGGTCCACCTTTAAGATAAAATAACGAGACTCCCTGTTCTCAGACTTTCTCTTAACGTGTGGTAAGAGCAAGGGCTAAATGTGAGGGGTGAAAATTTATAATTAGTGTCTTTCCACACTTTCTCCCACCATTCAAAACATTCGAGTTTCCATCTTTTGTTCTCTTCCCCTATTATATCTGCTCCAGGTTAATTTTCGTTAAAAATGAGCAAACGAGTATATAATTTTTGACAGACATTGACAGATTGCAGGTTTTTTTCGTCAATGCTATTCATGGGATATTTTTGTCAATGCTATTCGTAGGGATATTTTCGTCAATGCTATTCCTAGGGATATTTTCGTCAATGCTATTCCTAGGGATATTTTCATCAGTGCTATTCCTAAGGATATATTCGTCAATGCTATTCCTAAGGATATTTTCCGTCAATGCTATTCCTAGGGATATTTTCCGTCAATGCTATTCCTAGGGATATTTTCCGTCAATGCTATTCCTAGGGATATTTTCGTCAATGCTATTCCTAGGGATATTTTCGTCAATGCTATTCCTAGGGATATTTTCGTCAATGCTATTCCTAGGGATATTTTCGTCAATGCTATTCCTAGGGATATTTTCGTCAATGCTATTCCTAGGGATATTTTCGTCAATGCTATTCCTAGGGATATTTTCGTCAATGCTATTCCTAGGGATATTTTCGTCAATGCTATTCCTAGGGATATTTTTGTCAATGCTATTCCTAAGGATATTTTCGTCAGTGCTATTCCTAGTGATATTTTCGTCAATGCTATTCCTAGGGATATTTTTGTCAATGCTATTCCTAGGGATATTTTTGTCAATGCTATTCCTAGGGATATTTTCGTCAATGCTATTCCTAGGGATATTTTTGTCAATGCTATTCCTAGGGATATTTTTGTCAATGCTATTCCTAAGGATATTTTCGTCAGTGCTATTCCTAGTGATATTTTCGTCAATGCTATTCCTAGGGATATTTTTGTCAATGCTATTCCTAAGGATATTTTCGTCAATGCTATTCCTTTTTATTTTTTATTTATTTTTATTTTTAAAACCCCTCCACTGTCCCCGCCTTTCTTTTCATTTCTTTTTTGTTATTGTCTCCTTTTTTTCTTTTTGAGGCGGCACATCTTTTTTTTCTTTCTTTCTCTTTTTTTCCTTTACTTCTCTCATACATATATCTGTGTGATAATCTGAGATGGACATTTTTCTTCGGCATAGTTTAGTGTGTTAGTCCGATGCATAAGTGTCTGGGTTTCAATCAATGCTATTCCTAGGGATATTTTCGTCAATGCTATTCCTAGGGATATTTTCGTCAATGCTATTCCTAGGGATATTTTCGTCAATGCTATTCCTAGGGATATTTTCGTCAATGCTATTCCTAAGGATATTTTCGTCAATGCTATTCCTAGTGATATATTCGTCAATGCTATTCCTAGGGATATTTTCGTCAGTGCTATTCCTAGTGATATTTTCGTCAATGCTATTCCTAAGGATATTTTTGTCAATGCTGTTCCTAAGGATATTTTCGTCAGTGCTATTCTTAAGGATATTTTTGTCAATGCTATTCCTAGGGATATTTTTGTCAATGCTATTCCTAAGGATATTTTTGTCAATGCTATTCCTAAGGATATTTTCGTCAGTGCTATTCTTAAGGATATTTTTGTCAATGCTATTCCTAAGGATATTTTCGTCAGTGCTATTCCTAGTGATATTTTCGTCAATGCTATTCCTAGGGATATTTTTGTCAATGCTATTCCTAAAGATATTTTCGTCAATGCTATTCCTTTTTTTTTTTTTTTTTTTTTTTTTTTTTCACTATTCCTAGTGATATTTTCGTCAATGCTATTCCTAAGGATATTTTCGTCAGTGCTATTCCTAGTGATATTTTCGTCAATGCTATTCCTAGGGATATTTTCGTCAGTGCTATTCCTAGTGATATTTTCGTCAATGCTATTCCTAGGGATATTTTCGTCAGTGCTATTCCTAGTGATATTTTCGTCAATGCTATTCCTAGGGATATTTTCGTCAGTGCTATTCCTAGTGATATTTTCGTCAATGCTATTCCTAGGGATATTTTCGTCAGTGCTATTCCTAGTGATATTTTCGTCAATGCTATTCCTAGGGATATTTTCGTCAATGCTATTCCTAGGGATATTTTCGTCAATGCTATTCCTAGGGATATTTTCGTCAATGCTATTCCTGAGGATATTTTCTTCAGTGCTATTCATAGGGATATTTTCGTCATTGCTATTCCTAGGGATATTTTCATCAATGCTATTCCTAAGGATATGGGAAGAAAGTCCATGTTCCCAATTCCCATTTAAAATTTTGTTATAGTTCTTTTCATTTTTGCTTTTGATAACTTTTAAAGTAAATTTCAATTCACCCAATGTCAAACCATACAAATAAAATGTACTTCTTGTGAGTTTCCTTTTTTGATGACAGCACATAGTGTTGAATTACTGAACTGATCATAATGAAACTTTGCAGTCTGACAAGGGTACCCGCTATGTTAGTTCATCCAAATGGTAAACCATGTAAATGACACTCCGTCAGTCATGTATTTTATGGCCACACATATTGTTAAAGAGAAATGTACACTAATTCTAAGACTTTGTTAAGTAAAATAGCGTGCTATTTAATTATTGTTTTCTAGAGGTGATGTGTTGCACAATTTTTTTTCTTTGTCTTTTTAATCCTTTCACCGCCAATGTTGCATTTCTGCACCACACTGATTTAATACCCATGTGATTAAAACTCTTGAAACCAGGGTCTGTTATTCAATGTTATTGTGTTCCTAAATTTGGGCAGTAAGGATTGACCCTATTCTAAATGTGTCGCAGAGAAATATTGCAGATGAAATCTTTTTTGTAGCCAAGTACGTTTAATTGACATTTTTGGTTCAAAGATGGCTGGCGGTGAAAGG
Source organism: Phymorhynchus buccinoides (assembly GCA_017654935.2). Lineage (NCBI taxonomy): Eukaryota > Metazoa > Mollusca > Gastropoda > Neogastropoda > Raphitomidae > Phymorhynchus > Phymorhynchus buccinoides. The sequence continues at coordinate 52,573,746 of CM065690.1, forward strand.
GTTACTTTTTTAACAAGCCAAAGTACTTTTTTAACAAGCCAAAACAAAAGGAATCGGAAGTGCACACGATTTTCTGTGGTGTGTGTGCATGCATGTGTGCGTGTATGTGTGTGTGCGTGCACACGTGTGTGTGCGTGTGTGTGTGTGTGTGTGTTGCAGGGGAGATGTGTTGTTGTTTTTGACGGGTCAGGATGAGATAGAATCTGCGGTCCACATGATAAGAGAGGTGGTGCGTAACCCTCTGCACGGCATTTCCTCCAAGCTGCTGGTTCTGCCTTTGTACGCTGCTCTTCCCTCCCACGTACAGCTCAGAGTCTTTGAGAAGGCCCCTGATGTGAGTATGCACACACGCATGTATGCTCACATGCACATGGACACGCTATGCGTATGCATGCACGCACACATGCATTCAAGCACGCACGCATATGCACACACATGCTCGCACATACACGCACGCACACACTCACACATGCTCGCACACACACACACACACACACACACACACTCACTCACTCACACACACACACACACACGCGCGCGCGCGTACACATACACACACACACACACACACACACAGACACACACACACACACACATACTCACACACAAACAAGCACTCTTGCACACACAGTGAATGACACACCCGCGCTTACAGTCATACTCACAGACGCGCACCCCCACTTACACGCACTCTTACGTACGCAATGCTCATGCGCGTGTACCAGTTTGTATGTTTGTACACACACTCCCACGCTTACACGCAGTCACACTCACACATATACACGCGCACGTACACGCACACATGCACACACACCACAACACAACACACACACAAAGATAGTGTAGATGACAGTAAGCAAATCAAATGAAATCAAAATCACTTTATTATCTCCCAAGGAGAAATTTCGTTCAGGTGCCAGAAATAACAGACATCGACATTCAGCATGCATGAATATACGCAGATTTTGACTTAATCATAGTCACATGAATATAAAAAGATGCATAAAAATATATACGGACATAGACATTTAGCATGCATGAGTATAATGTACATATTTTAAGGTTACACGTAATACACGCTTAAAAATAGACATTACATGTGGATACATACAAGTCTAAGGATAAGGCATGCACAGTTTCTTTCAACACGATGAAAACACATTTAAGCCTAAAAGGATCACGAGTTTAGGAGGTGGATGGATCTGGGGATGAAAGATTTCTGTGCCCTGGAGTTGACTTTAAAAGTTTTTTTCAAAGGTGTGTGCATATGTGTGTGTGTGATTTCATTTGATTCAATTTAAGGTTTGCTTATTAGGCCCCCTTGCTTCTTCTTCTCCTTCTCCTCGCCCTACTTCCTCATATTTTTTATTTCCATCAGGGCTCCCAATCGTCTTGCAAAATAAGGGGTCCCAGGGACTCCTTAACTTACAGTATAGAGGGTCCTAGAGGTGGGATAGAGGGTCCCAGTGGCACTGCGAATGCTAAAATTATTTTCTAGTGCATCCCTGGGACCTTCTGCACATTCTTTTAGAGGGTCCTTTAGAATTTTAGTCCTTCATAGACCCCCATTTGGGGGTCCCTGGGAGCCCTGCTCCATCCCTCACCCTCCTTCGTCTATCCCACCCCTCCTTCTATGGCTCATATTGTTGATTGTACATTGTTGTTTATGCATTACCGCAGGGATGCAGAAAAGTGGTGGTGTCCACGAACATCGCAGAAACCTCTGTGACCATCAGTGGGATCAAATACGTCATTGACTGCGGCAGAGTGAAAGCCAAGTAAGTCTTACAATAAGTCTTACAATTCATCATTGTCAATAGTTGGGGGCTTATTCTTTCTCCCCTACCGCGTGCTGAATCTGTGTGTCGCAGAATCCACAACCCCCCCGGGCATTGGGCTGGACCTGCTTCGTGTGGTCCTGGCCTGCAAGGAGCTGACAGCAGCTCAATAGTACCTTCGGGCTTTGACCCGAGAAGAATGATACCCCTCAATAGACGATTTTTTTTTAAATTTAGGGGAGAGCACTTTGTGAAAATTAGAGTTGTTTACCTCCATGACTCGGTCAAATACCACAGCGACAATGCAACAATGGCATTGAAGCTTGAAACCGCAGGATGCGAGTCAGCGACTTGCAAACATTTTGAAGAAAAATAAGGGGTGACTAGTTGCTACAAAGTGATAGAACTTACAAACTGTGACGTAAAAATATAAATTAACATAAATTTCAGAATGACGCACTGCGCTCTACATGCTGTGTGTCTCCTCAAACGCAAGAAGCGAGGGCTGGGGATTTACCTGATGGCAGAGTAACTTCCCCTGTTTGACCGATTGAATTAGGCTAGATAACTCCTACACACCATGAAGTTACTCCCCTTAATTATTTCCGAACAATTCCTATTTGAGTTCCATCTGTCACAGAATCCACAGCCCGGGCAGTGGTCTGGATCTGCTTCGTGTGGTCCTGGCCTCCAAGGAGCAGTGCGTCCAGAGGACGGGCAGAGCGGGGAGGGAGGGGGCTGGGGTGTGCTACCGCCTCTGCACCGAGAAAGAGTTCCTGCACCTGCCCGATAAAACCGTGCCAGAAATACAGAGGTTTGGATTGGTACTTTTTTGTTTCTTATGTAAAAAAAAAGTCTTTTTATGCATGTTCAAAGCAAAGTTTGGATACAAACATAGGAGAGAAGGATAATGGAGAGAAAGAGAAAAAGTGAATAAAAGGAGCAAAGAAAAAAGTCAGTTTTAAAAGCTTAACCCCTTCGCTGCCACCTACTACTTGCGCATGCTCCGCTGATTTGCCGCACAAATTTTTTAACGCGGCAATATCGCTACTTAGCGGCAATATATATCTATATATCGGTGGCAACTACTGAAGCGCTATAGAGGATGTATATGTACGTTGTAGGTCCTGAAGAGGTCAAATATTCATGTCCATAAAAATGTTTTCTCTCTTTCTCTCTGTGGCCTTTTTTCATCTCAGGAGATGATGGTGCAGCCCTACAAAGAGCATCTTCTCTAAACAAACAATAAAGGCATCTACATACTGATATACTGATATATATATATATATATATAGGATATACACTCACAGTTTGTACTATTTTCATTTTTTAAAAACTATTTTAAAAACATTCTCTGAATTTTAATCATGTTTGTAATTATTAAAGACCCCGCACGTCACGTGTCAAAAATCATGGTTTTCACGTGTTTTCCCTCTTATAGCTAAGCTAGTAAGACCTCTTAAGAAATGTTCCTAGTATAAGAGGGAATGTGACAAGTGATGTGCTGGGTCTTTAAAATGAGGCTGTTGTACTGGCATTACCAGCATGGAAAAAGAGCAGTGGCTCGAAATATCTGCTGAAAGTAAATGTTCCTTAAATAGCTATTTCCACTTTTTTCTTTTTTTTAACTCATTCAAGTCGTTCCGGCCATATATGTCCGGAATTAATAGATAGCTGTCAATTTGATGCATTTGCTTCAAGGGAAATAAATCTGTGTGCACACCATACCTTGGTCACTTCCAAACTCGCTTTGCTCCCTTAGACCACAATTTTGCCTCTGACTTTGCTTTTGTAGTGCTTTTTTGTTGGGAAGCCAATCGGTGTAGAGAGTTTTTCTATATAAAGTCTATATATAAAAAAGTCTGATCTACTACTTCCCCATGTCTAAACCTGAAGTAAAAACACGTAATCTTCTTTCATTTCTCCTTTTGTTTATGTATGTTTTGTTTGTGTGTATGGCTGGAGTGATTTGTGAGTTTTTTAATAATTCAAAATCGTTGCGATGCGAATGAGTTAATGTTCTGTATAATTATGAAAAGACCCCACATATACTATGACATATTGTGTGTGTGTGTGTTCGTGTGGTTGGATGCATATGTATGTGCACATGTATGTGTCCGTGTGTGTGTGTGTGTACTCTTATATGTATGCGCGTAGTTGCATTTGTTTATATGTGCGTGCATGCGTATGTTACTATGTGCTGATGTTGCAGGTGCAATTTGGCCAACGTGGTGCTGCAGCTGCTGGGGTTGAACATCAGTCGTGTTTTTAACTTCGACTTCATCGATCCGCCGTCAGAGGAAGTGAGTACCTTGCAGATTTTATTCCAAACCAAATTTCTTGTAAATTAATAAGAATCTTTGAAATTGAACATTTTTTACGTAGATTTTTAGAGATACAGTGGAACCTCCCTTATAAGACCTTCAGAAATCATCCAAAATGAGGTCTTATAAGGGAGGTAATTTTAATACTTACAAAGAAGGGCAATGTCTCAGAGAAGTAGGTCTTATGTGGGAGGTCTTATAAGGGAGGTTCTACTGTAATGTTTTTTGGGTGTTGTAGCTTACCGGTGCGTTTTTGTTCCTTTCCTTTATGTTAAAAACAACAACAAAGCAGTTAGCTGAAACAGAATGAATGTCGCTGGAACATACGACAACAAACAAACAAGCACACAGCAAGTGTAAAGTGAAGTTATTTTATTAACAAGAGACACACCAGAACCTTTCTGTTGTTTATGAATGAGAATGAGGCCTCATACACAGTTCATGCGGAAATCCCATGCGCAATCCGTAAATAAGTGGAAGAAAGAAGGGTAAAAATTTACTGATTAGGGGAAATTCAGACACGTGTGCAAATCTTTTCTCTTCTTTCTTTTACTTATTTACGGGTTTCTGCACGGAATCTCTGCATGTATGTGTATCTACCTTAGGGAATAACTGTGATATTGTTCCAATCACAGCACATAATTTTGGTTAAGTAAATCACCCCAAAAGAAATCTTTCACAAGATATGTGTGTTTGTGTGTGTGTGTGTAAGTTATACAGTTAGCTTTTACCTTTGTTATGACAATCTTGATGACATGCGTGTGTGTGTGTGTGTGTGTGTGTGCATGAATGCATCTATGTGTGTGTGTGTGTGTGTGTGACAGGCTATTGTGGGTGCAGTGGAGGAGCTACACCAACTCTCAGCGGTTGAGGGCTTAGATGACTGGCAGGTTAGTTGTGTGTTGGTCTTTTTCTGTGTTCTTTTTAGCATGTTTTTTTTTCTTTCTGTTGGAAACTGTTGCAACTTGTGCTCTTTTCAGCAACACAAGCAAGATCTTAAACAAAACCAAAGCAAAACAACAAAACCAAACAAGCAAAACAGCAAAAATAAAATCAAAGAACGCTTGCCTGCAAGCACTTACAGAGAGAGAGACAGACAGCAGACAGACAGACGGAGTGGCTGAAGCTTAAAATGAAGTAGCTTCTTTTAGCAATGCTGCACACTGTTGGTGTGACTGTAGGTAATTTTGTTATTTCCTGGGTCGGTTCTGTTGAATGTATGTGATTGTCTCTGTACTATTTCTTGATTTTGTGCAGATCTTGAAGTCCAAGAAGCATATCCTGAAGGAAACAGATATGAAGGTATTGTGTTGTGTTGTGTGGTGTTGTGTTGTGTTATATTGTTTTGCATTGAGTGTGAGGGTGGAAATGTGTGCGTGCGTGTGTGTGCGCGTGCGTGCATACTACAGCTGACGTATGCCTTGATATTTTGTTTTCATATACACTGTAATGTTATACTATTGTAAGCTTTAGGGGCTTTTTAAAATAAAATGCCATAAATGCTCATGAGGATGATGATGATGATAGTGTTGATGATGACAATGCTGATGAGTTTTAAGTGCCATAAATGTTAATAACCATGAATATGATGATGATGTTGATGATGACGATGATGGTAATGATAATGTTGATGATGATAATTTTGTATTTTCAGTTGACAGCAGTGGGGAGGAAAATGCTGGCCTATCCGTTGGAGCCTCGGCTGTCTAAAGCATTGCTGTTGGCCACTGAACACGGCTGTCTGTGAGTAATTCTTGTTGCCCCCCCCTGGAAGATAATGCTTTGGTTGTTGACCTCCCATTCGAAAGAAGGCTTGTGTGATCATTGATGTCTCTTTTTTTCTCTTTGTCTAATATTGTGAATGTGTGCACCTCACATAATCATTTTTACATGGTGGATGGAAATCTGTTTAACGTCCTCCAGTCTGGAACAGACACATATGGGACATTAGTAGATATAAAGATGGGAACGATCCTGGAGGCAATGCCCGGAGGCAGTGCAACACCAGGAAAGTCCCGAAATTTTAACAATGCAGATGTCCGCATGGTGGTATAGCAAATAAAATTAGTTGAGTGCTGCTACTAACCAATTTGGTGTTGTTTCTTTGTCTATATTTTAAATTATTACAGTGGAACCTCCCTTATAATATTCCCCCTATTAAGACCCCTCCCACTTAAAGATCCACCAGATCACGTGTCAAAATCACGGGTTTCACGTGTTTTCCCTCTTATAACTGGAAATAAATCTTGTTTTGACCAAGTCTGACTTCCATATAAATGGCCCCAAATTCAAACCGACACATCATTTTAAAGAGCAGCCTCAATTCCAAGTTGGGGAAATTTGGATGTGGGTCACAGCTACCCAGAAAAAACCAAGGGACTTAATCGTGGTGCGTCACTGGGTCTTTAAAACCTACTTCTCTGAGACATTGTCCTTTGCAAGTATTAAAATTACCTCCCTTATACGGCTCCCTCCCACTTAAGACCTTGTTTTAAAATCTTGTTTGTTCGTTTGCTTGTTCGTTCATTCGCTCTCTCCTTCACTTTGATGATGATGATTGTGCTTGTTGCTGTCTACAGGGAAGAAGTGCTGACCATTGTGTCGGTGTTGTCAGTGGACACCGTGTTTGTTAACCCCGCCAACAAGGTACGTCAATGTGAAATGTTAGGTCGTGTACACACATAAGCGGATATTCCATGCGGAAACCTGTGCGCAATCCATAAATAAGTGAATCAAAGAAGGGAAAAGATTTGCGCACGTGTCCAAATTTCTAGGGTTTTCCTTACGGAACTTACGCGTCTAATGTGGACCCGGCCTTAGTGTATTGCTAGCGGTTAGTGCCCGCTTGCTTTCACTTTGCAAAGGGCTTCAAAATGCTTGGTTAGCTATTATTAATGACAGACACAAAGACGTCTTATTTTAATGTGCAATGTTGCTCTGTGTGTGTGCGTGTGTGCGCACACTTTTCTTTGCCTTGTCAGTGAGTATGTTTATTTGTGTGTGGGCAAGGGAGGGGGGGGTAATTTGTATGTGTGTGTGTATGACTGTGTGTGGGTTGGGGGTGGGGGGTTGTTAGTGTGTGTGTGTGTGCGTGTGACTGTGTGCGTGTGTGTGACTATGTCAGTATGTGTGTGTGTATGTGTGTCTTTGGGGGTGGGGGTTGTTAGTGTGTATGTGTGTGTGTGTGTGTGTGTGAGACTATGTGGCTGTGTGTATGACTGTATGTGTTTGTGTGTGTGTGTTTGCGGGTGGGGGGTTTGTTTGTGTGATTTATGTGTGTGTGGGGTGGTGGTGGTGAGGGGGGTATTGTTACTGTGAGTGTGTGTACGTGTGTTTACCTAGATACAGATTGGATCTAGTCACAAATTGAATTGGAAGGGAGTTAGCTGCCGATAGTTAGCAACAAACGCTTGATGTGTTACATCCCTTGTGAAAAAACACCCAAGAACACTTTCACTCACCCCCCCCCCCCCCAGACATTCCCTCTTACCCCCTCCCCCCTCCCGCTCCCCCCCCCCACTTCCTAGCTTACTCATACATATTGGCTTGATTGTGCTCATAGTAGGTGGCGGCTCGCCTCTGCCGAAAGTAGTGGAAAGTGAAGTTGTGGCTAAAAATGAGGCAACTTCACCCTGCAAGTACTCTCTTAATATTGAACCTATAATCATTTTGTTTTGCTCTGAATAAACATACAGTTTTAAACTTTATCCCTCAAGTGTTTTTATTTTTGGTATGAAAGTGTGAGCGAATGAATTTGTTTGTCAAACAAACCCACTAAACAAAAATCTCAGCTTCGTGGGAACTCCGCCGGCAGCCATTTCGGCCAATCCGTAAACGGGTTGCGTTGGAAAAACACATCGGGAACCTACTTACTCTACCTCAAATGAGCTAAAAATAGCATCACTGTGTCGTTGAGAGATTTTCCTTTAAAACAGTATAAAACATGATGGGGTATAAGCCCGATCTCGATTTGATAAAGCAGTTCCGAAAATACAGTCAACTTTGGGTCGATATTTATTGAAAAATAAACACAAAAACCATCGCGTCTTAACATGAGCTAGATGGGGAATTTCCTTACGGACATTTTGGTATGCAAATTGTGGGGGTCAAATCCATAGTAGCCAACCGCGAGCTCGGAAAAGCGACCAACCCGCGATTCAAAGTCTGTCTTTCTTCTTCCACCATGGCGAGCGAAACGGCGAGCGAAGCTATGCAAGCAAGCATTTTGAACGAGTCGAAAATCATGATCGAAGATCTGTCGGGTAAGTTTATTACATTAATGCGATTGAAAATAGTTTAAATATGATATTTGTACCTAATTCCATCGGTTTATGTTGCGACTAGGTGTTTATTTTTTTAATTGAAGTGATGAAGTTAGATCATCTTGAAAGGACGAGTCACGTTCTCATTGTCCGAAGTTGCACATGCTCTTCTAATTTTACGGGCATCAACAATCTGCTTGAAAATCAAACGAATAGTTGTAGGAATGTGTTATCAATTAAATCATATAGTTTTAAGACAAACAGATTTTGATTGATTGGTATATTTGTCTGATTAAAGCCCCAGGCACAAAACCGGAAGTTGATAACCGAACATTTTAGACTACTTTCGATGTTTGCGGACTCGTCGTGTCGCATTGTTTTCAACTTTATTACTTCAATCTAAGTCTTCATTACTATTTTAATGTTTATCTGCTGTAACGTTTTTTATCTTTGGGTTTGATTTAAAGGTTTATTGTAAATTTATTTGAAATTAAAAGCGAGAACAAAATGTTTTAAAAGGCTCAACTCAGAGAGAGAGGAAGGGGGGGGGGGGGGGGGGGGGAGGGGGGGTGCAGCTTGTACCAGTAGTATTAAAATAAACAACGCACGCACACGCACACACTCTCTCACATGCACACACTCTCTCTCTCTCTCTCTCTCTCTCTCTCTCTCTCTCTCTCTCTCTCTCTCTCTCTCTCTCTCTCTCTCTGTCTCTCTCTCTCTCTCTCTCTCTCTCACACACACACACTGCAGTGATGCACATTTTCTGTCATTTTTCGGACATTGACCTATCAAATTTTTAACTGTCCTATTGCCTTAACCCCTGACAGGCCATTTGTCCTATTGTATAACTGAGTAAAACAGCAAGTTCAGGACATTTGTCTGATTGACAATGCTGAGTCAGGACATTGTCCTATTAAGTGTCGAAAAAAATGTGCATCACTGAGTCACATACACGCACACACACACAAGAAATAAATTGTGATTGAGCAACTTTTTTTGTTTGTTTAACTTAGATGAGCAGTTTGTACGCATGAAGCAGTATCTGGCAGCAGATGGAAAGGGAAGGAGAGTCAGCTTACATAAGCAATCTGCTGTCACCAACAGGCTTCTGCTGCAGATGGATGTCCTGAGACAGACCTACAGTAAAGAATGGGAAGAGATGACTGAGTTTTTCCATAAAGTGTGCGGTGAAAGCTTTTTGGCACACACCACTCTTGAAAATGAAGTCAGACGAGCAAACAGAGGTGCCAGATCAGTAGTGACTAGCCAAGGGGACATTCAGTCCTTTCTAGATATTGATGCTAGACAGGAACGCGAGTCAAGAAATATAGGGCCTTGGCTTCAGAAAACAGGAATCACGCGACATCATCTTCTGTCTCCTGATTCTCTCGATGAGATCCAGCTCTCTGAAGTGCCAGTAACAACTGGCGCTCTGATCGACCTTTTTATTTTTCAAAAGCAGGAAGGTTTGACTCTGCATCGACAATGGTTTGACTTTCTGGGGCTTGATGTTGAAGGGCTGTCTGACAAACAGCTGCGTGCAAGAGTGGAGAAAACCAGAAAACCTTACGACTCCCTCATGAAAAACATATCAAGGTCCAACACAAAGCAGAAGCTTGAGGAGTTCATGGCCCAGCCTCCTTCACATTTTTCTTTTAAGAACACTGAAGAACAAAGTTTGCAGGAAGACTTCTCACAGCCCTGCTCTTCATTGACAAATGACACCCAGCCACCCAAAGCGGAAGACAAAAGTGTTCAATCACTCACATTGAAACTGGCTACATATGGGAGGGAGAATGCTGCTTATAGGAGGGAGCTTGATGAAACGAAGGTTTTATTAGCACACTCGAGAACAGAAGCTGACGTTTTGAAGAACTTTGTATGTGAAAAAAATGAGAAAATTGAAGCACAAGACACTGTCTTAAATGATATGAAAACTCATTTACTAACAGTACAGGCAAACCATGCCTTAGTACAGGAAGAGACTAAAGATTTGAAAGAAAAGTTGAAAACAGCCAAAGGAAAGATCTCCTCCATTCAACACACTGCATATTACAAAAGATTAAGGCGTAAAGAATATAACTTGACTGTTCAAGAGAGAATCATGCAAGAACATGAAACTGGAGGATGCAAGCGTAGGGTCAACGCAATGAGAACAAAGTTAAAAAATAGCCAGACTGTAGTGTCAAATTTGAAGAAAAAGATCACTGATTTAAAGGAGAAAATAGGAGAGTTAAAAGAAGAGGTAAAATCAAAAGAAACTTGTCACCATTGCATCGATAACGCTCTTGAGCAACTGGATGTGCTACACCTGAAGGATGATAAGGGCCATTTCAAACCGGAGGCCAGGCTGTGCATCATGGCACTAGTGGGAGAAAATGAAGTGCCTGCCCACAGGTGTGGTGCTGTGATTAACACCACAGCAATGCTGTTTGGAGTCAGGATTGCTGATGGTGATCTTCCTTCTCAGCGATCTGCATTGCGATTTGCTGATCAAGCGCACGTGGTCAGCAAATCCCATGTGGCTGAGGTTCTTAGCCATGAAGAACACTGGCATCTCCACATTGATGGAACCAGCAGGAGTGGGAAAACTTACATCTGCCAGCAAGCCACCACTTCACAAGGAACCTTATCCATGGGCTTCACTCCTGTGACCACTGAGGATACAACCACCCTGGTGGACATTGCCATTAACTTGCTGGAGGAACTGTCAGAGCTTCATCCGGGAGGAGCAGACCAACTGAATTTCTACCACATTCTCCTTGGCCTTTCAGGAGTCATGACTGACAGAGCTGCAGTCATGAAATCTTTCAGCAGGAGGTTGGAGGCAGAAAGGAAGGAATTGCTTCAAGAGGATGAAGGACTGGAGTTTCTCCATTGTAACGCCCACTTTCTGCTGGGTCTTGGTGCGGAGAGCAAGAAAGCCTTGGCCAAAGATCAAAAGGAGAAGGGGGATCTTTTGGGGAGAGACGCACTACCTGGCTTCAGCAGTTTCAACTCAACGGATTGTGCAGTATACAGGTATGTCTAATCATCTCATTTTGACTTGGTAGTTTTATTGCAAATTACTGTTAGCGTGAGTGGACATGTGACAAACTCATGAGACAGCCCATGACTTGGATCAATGATTAATTCTTTCTCTTCAGTATATCAGCTGTACAAAATAAGTATGCCAATGGTATGAAGTCAACTGGATTTAGAATAATGAAAATGCACACAAACATGACAATTGACATGTTTTAAAACAGAGTTAAGTCTGAATATTTAAGTAATATTATGGTCACCATTTTTGTTTCTTAAAAAAAAAGTGTTATTGGCCTCCATTTAAATGATGGTCCCGTTTTATTCTAGGTACATCTGGATGGCCTGTGACTGTCTTGGTCCTCGTGGTGATGATAAGAATGGCTGCAGGGATAGCTGGCTGGCTTTCTGCCTGATGGTGGGACGAGCCTACACAGTGACCAGCTTTCGGGAAAACCGCTTCAACAACCTGTTCCAGGCTGCAGCCAGTCTTCATTATCATCGCCAGGACATCCACGACTGCCTGACTCACTACATGAGCAAGCAAAACAGGAAGATCCAAAGTGTGCTGGCTGACTGCAACAGCGACGTCATTGATTGCCACCTTGTTGTTTTGGGACTTCTGTTTTTCAGGATCACAGGTAATGAGCAAATTATTTTTCCCCCTTTTTATACGGCAAACATTAAGCTTTTAACAGTGATTCTCCCCACCCACCCTCCCCCAAACCTCCTCCCCCAAAACCTCCTCCACTCACAAGCACACACACACACAACACGCACATACATATTTGCCTACTTCACATGTGATTTTGAAGAGAAATGAATTACCATCAAGGCATGCTGTACAATTTCCCATTGAGCATTTGACTTTTCTTTTTTTTT
>CM065690.1:52591015-52628515 GCA_017654935.2 Phymorhynchus buccinoides
TTATAATAGCAGTTGCCTCCTGTGCTATCTGGAAGCCATGTAAGCTTAGCTCTTTCCCAGCACAGGTCTTTATAATAGCAGTTGCCTCCTGTGCTATCTGGAAGCCATGGAAGCTTGGCGGCAGCTCTTCCCCGGCACAGGTCTTTATAATAGCAGTTGCCTCCTGTGCTATCTGGAAGCCATGGAAGCTTAGCAGCAGCTCTTCCCGGCACAGGACTTCAGAATACCGTAAAATGCGGACTATAAGCCGCTACTTTTTTCCTCAACTTTGGCCCATGCGGCTTATAGACTGATTGTTATCTGTGGATTGTTTTTCCCATTCTACTTTTATCAGTACATGTGTATTACTAAATCTGTTTCTGGACACATTCTTCAGCCTATTTTGAGCTTCTTTAGACTCAAAACTGGTTTTGGTAATCAATAGATTCAAATCTCATGTTTAAAGTGTCAGAGAACATTAAATACTTATGTTCTGATAGGAGAATTTCTATATTTGTGTTGGTTTGTGCACATGTATACAATTTTCTCTGCGGCTTATAAACTGGTGCGGCTTATATGTGAATAAACACCTAATATTTTGTCAATTTAAGGGATGCGGCTTATATACAGGTGTGTCTTATAGTCCAGTTTTTACAGTAGTAGTTGCCTCCTGTGCTATCTGGAAGCCATGGAAGCTTCACGGCAGCTCTTCCCCGGCACAGGTCTTCAGAGTAGCAGTTGCCAGAATAGCACTTGAAAATGTCTTCCACTGCATTCCTCTCGGTGTTTCTGATGAAAACAAATATAGGGTTCTAATGCCAATGGTTTTGAAAGTAAGGGCTGCTTAGCTCTGACTGTCACTTTGTTATGGGCCCTTTTATAAAATGGGTCTCACTTCATTCCCATGGTAATGGTAATGGTAATGAGGAATATAATAAATGCCAATCGTTTTGAAACTATGAGCGCTTGTTTGCGGGCAGCTCAGCTCTCACTCTCACTATGCTATTTGCCCCTGCAAAATGTCTTCTAGTTCTATGGCATTCCCCTAGATATCGTCGGTGAAATTCAAAAACCATGTATCTCAATTTTGTGTTTTTTTTAGTTAGATACATAGTTAGCTCTCTAATTTTTCCCGCCACTTTCCACCAAAAGCTCGTATCTCTAACGACTTTCTATCTGGGGTAAATGAGGTTGTGAAAATAGAAGAAAAACTCGTAAGTCCCAAATTCAGATCTAGTTAAGGACAAAAAAACGTATCTTCGTTCTTTTCAAGTCTAAAATTTTAAAAAAAGAAGTAATTTTAGCGAAATGCAGGACCAAACTCGCAATGTCTTGAACAACATATTTATCATAGTTAATCAATTGTGGTCAACGCAGTTAATTTTTTAAACATTGTTTTTCATTTTTCTCAAAACTACCAAAATTGAGATACGAGGTTTTTGAATTTCACCGACGATTTGCTGATCAGGAATATATTGGGTTATAAGGGTCTAAACAGGTTGGGTCTAACGTTAATGGTTTTGAGACTTTGGGATGCTTAGCTCTCACTCTCACTTTCTTATTGGCCCCTTGGTAAAGGTCAAGATGTGCCACCCCCCCTACATTTTCGGTTAATTGTATTTTTTCCGTTTTTGCCTTTCTTACCATACATAAAGCTGTATTTTATGAACATTTTTTAGCTAATAACCTTTTTGGAATACTAACCCTAGCCCTAGCCCTAAACCTAACCCTACTCCCCACTATGTACTGCAGTACACCGCGATTTGTCACAGTTGTGGTTCGTTGCGTTTTTCCGTCTTATAGGGTGGGGGGTAGGGTTAGGGTTAGGGTTAGGGATAGGGTTAGTATTCCAAAAAGGTTATTAGCTAAAAATGTTCCTAAAATACAGCTTTATGAATGGTAAGAAAGGCAAAAACGGAAAAATACAATTAACCGAGAAATGCAAGGGGCTAGGGGGGTGGCACATCTTGACCTTTACCGGACCCTTTAAGATGTTTCCCCCTGCATTCGCCTGCATTCCCTCCTAAATGCTGATTATGAATATATATATATATATAGTTTTAGTTGTCTAATGCCAATAGTTTTCAAGCTATGGGCACTTGTTTTCAGTGGCCAGTGGGCTCTCACTCTCACTGTGCTTTTGGCCCCTTCAAATGTCTTCCACTGCATTCCCCCTGCAATGCTGATCACAAATATATATGGTTGTAGGGGTCTAACGCCAATGTTTTTCAAACTATGGACACTTTTCTCTGGACAGAGACACACACAGACAGACAGACAAATCTTACAGAAAAGTGAGTCTTCCTTGGCCAAGATTTGCACTGGAAGTTAAAAACGTTTATGGGACCATCTAGGTACCATGACACGCCCAAACACAAAATTTAAAGCGATTCTGTTCAATGGTGTGTAAGTTGTAGGTCAAACATGTTTTACAGAAAAGTGAGTCTTCCTTGGCGGAGATTTGTATCTGTGTACCATGATCAATCAATCAATCAATATTTTATTGTCCATTTTACAAGAAATTCTTTTTGCAGCGATAAGATAAATCAACAAATCAACACAACAACAGATACACCACCACACAAAATTTGAAGCGATTGTGGGCATCGGTTCGTGAGCTACAGAGTGAACAAACATCTTACAGAAAAAATAAGTCTTCCTTGGCGGAGGTTTGCCCTGAAGGTTCAAACTTTCTATGGGACCATCTAGGTACCATGACACACCCCAACGCAAAATTTGAAGCGATTCTGTCCAATGGTGTCTGAGTTACAGGGCGAACATGTTACACCACCACACAAAATTTGAAGCGATTCTGTACACCAGTTCATGAGTTACAGGGTGAACACACACACACACACACACACACATAGAGATGCCAAATGAATTTATTATATAGGTATAGATACAGGCATGCAAGCATGCATGCACACAGACAGGCACCTCCCCCCTCCCCCCCCCCCCCCCCCCCCCCCCAACAATAAAACTGGTGCAGTGGAATCTCCCTTATAACTGCCCCACATGGCCGAAAGGCCAAAGATGGCGTAAAACATTATTATTCCTCCCTTATAAGACCTTTAAAAATCATCCAAAATGAGGTCTTATAAGGGAGGGGTCTTATAAGGGAGGTAATTTTAATACTTACGAAGAAGGGCAATGTTTCAGAGAAATAGGTCTTATATGGGAGGGAGTCTTATAAGGGATGTTCCACTGTACCTGTATCATAAACCCAATATGTTTTCATCTTTATAAGTAATCAGACCATCAAAAGTGCTCTAAAAATAACATTATCTTTTATTGCTGTCATATTTACAACCATTACAGTCTCTGTACATGTGAACATTTTACACTCTTTCCCCATGGCAATACGGTGATAGGCCAGTCATAATATGACTTGCATATCACTGTGTTGCCATGGGGAAAGAGTGAGAAATGTTCACGTGTACAGAGACCTTTGCTATGGAGAGTGCTGTAAAGATAACACTTTTTTCCTCGACTGTCAAATTTGTGCTTGATATATTGGCCATATAGTAGGAGGAGCCTTGCTTCATGAGGATAGATTTGCTTTTTTTGAGGCCACTGAGCACCTGTGTACACTTTGTTTTGTTTTGGTTTGTTCTTGTTTCTTTGTTTTCATGCTTTTTCTAAACCTTCTCTGCTTGCTACTACTAGTGCTCCCCTATTTTTCTATTCCTCTCTCCCACATCTTACTTTCATTGCTTCTTCTTCTTCGATCGCTGACAGTTTCCTGTCAATTATGAGCGCAGATGCGTCATGCTGCCATTATGCGCCTAACTAAGAAATAGTTAGGCCCAGCAAGTCCGACTTCGGCTGGAGGAAATGTTTTTGAAAGCGTTTCGGGAAAAAAGGCAGGAGAATGGACCGGTAAGGCAGAAAGATAGTAGATGACAGTAAGCAAAGGGAAAAGGCAGAGTCAAAGAGAGTGACATATTAGAGGAAGTTACAAGCACAGAACTTCCAGAAGGTGGGGGAACTATTTATACAAAAGTCCCCCCAGTATCCCCACGAGGGGGGGGGGGACTTTCATTACAAATAGTTCCCCCACCTTCTGGAAGTCCTGTGCTTGTAACTTCCTCTAATCTATCACTCTCTTTGACTCTACGTTTTTTCCCCTTGTTTACAGTTATCTGCTATCTTTGTGCCTTACTGGTTCATTCTCCTGCCTTCGTTTTGAGAAATTCTTACAAAGATTTTCTCCAGTATAACTGAACTAAAAAACATCACAACGCTACACATTAACTCATTTAAGTCGTTCCAGCCATATAATATGTGCGGAATTAATAAATAGCTGTCAATTTGATGCATTTGCTTCAAGGGAAGTAAATCTGTGTGCACACCATACCTTGGTCATTTCTAAACTCACTTCGCTCCCTTATACCACAATGTTGACTCTGACTTTGCTTTTGTAGTGGTTTGTTGTGGGGAAACCAATGGGTGTAGAGAGGTTTTCTATGTAAAGTCTATATATAAAAAAAGTCTGATCTACCACTTCCCTATGTCTAAACCTGAAGTAAAAACCCGTAATCTTCTTTCATTTCTTCTTTTGTTTATGTATGTTTTGTTTGTGTGTATGGCTGGAGTGATTTGTGAGTTTTCTTAATAATTCAAAATCCTTGCGATGCGAATGAGTTAACTCAAACAGGTGAAGATGGGAAAAGAAGCCAAGTAAAAATCCTAAATTTTCGTCTTAAAAAAGACTTTTTCCAGGGCGATGTGTTTGTAAACAAAAGATAGGTTGGATGAAAGATTTTCTCCAGCCGAAGGCGGACATACTGGGCCTTACTGTGTTTTTCATTTAGGCGCATAATAATGGCAGCATTATGTATCAATTGCTCTTATGAGAGGAAACTGTCTGAACAATCGACAAAGCAAATGAAAAAGGAAGTAATATGCCATGTTGCATTGTGAATTATAATTGGGTTTTTAGTTGATTTTGTTTAACAAACCCAAATTGTTCCCCTCCAAGTTTCTTTGCTATCCCCCCTGCACTCTCTGTTCCTATCATTTGTTCATGTATAGAAGGCATGTGAAATAGAAATGAGGGCTGGGGTGCTCTCTATACTGTGTTATTTTATTTTTGTTGGAGAAAAAAAGGGGGGGGGGGTGGATGGAGAAAAGGCAGGAGTTAAGAGGGGGTGAATGGGGGCTAAGGTGGGTAGGAGGGTCTATAGTTCTGGTTGCAGCCTTCCAGGATTTTTGTTCTTCTCCCAAGCACCCATCTGTCTCCTCCCTGTACCCCCCTCCCTACCCCCTCCCCCTCTTTCTCTCTCTCTCTCTCTCTCTCTCTCTCTCTCTCTCTCTCTCACACACATACACACACACACACACATACACACACATACACACACACATACACACCCTCAGTCATCCCTTGCTATCCACTTTAACTTTTTCTATATTACTCTCTCTCTCTCTCTCTCTCTCTCTCTCTCTCTCTCTCTCTCTCTCTCTCTCTCTCTCTCTCTCTCTCTCTCTCTCTCTCTCTCTCTCTCTCTCTCTCTCCCAGCACAAAAAAGAGGAAAAAAAAAAGAAAAAAGAAAAAAAAGTACTGTTAGGGTATTGCTGTCAAGTTTATTTAGTTGGGAATCTGCTGCAACCCTTCTCCTCTGTCTAAGTCTCTCTCTCTCTCTCTCTCTCTCTCTCTCTCTCTCTCTCTCTCTCTCTCTCTCTCTCTCTCTCTCTCTCTCTCTCTCTCTCTCTCTCTCTCTCTCCTCTCTCTCTCTCTCTCTCTCTCTCTCTCTCTCTCTCTCTCTCTCTTCTCTCTACTCTCTCTCTCTCTGTGTGTGTCTCTCTCTGTGTCTCTCTCTCTCTCTCTCTCTCTCTCTCTCTCTCTCTCTCTCTCTCTCTCTCTCTCTCTCTCTCTCTCTCTCTCTCTCTCTCTCTCTCTCTCTCTCTCTCTCTCTCCTTAAATGACATTGTCAGCCGTTTTTCTTGTTCTCTTTTCGTCTTTACTCTGTCTCTAAGCCATCTGTTTCTATGTAACTCCTATACTATTACTGTAATGGATGTGTGTGTGTGTGTGTGTGTGTGTGTGTGTGTATGTATGTATCTATATGTGTGTGTGTGTGTATGTATCTATCTATGTGTGTGTGTGTGTGTGTGTGAGAGAGAGAGAGAGAGAGAGAGAGAGAGAGAGAGAGAGAGAGAGAGAGAGAGAGAGATGTGCGTGCTTAATTTATTGGATTGAATTTGTTTAATGCTTATGTCATATTCGTTGTCAGATTAAGCACTCACACACACACACACGCACGCACGCGCGCATGCGCATGTCTGAATCACTTTTTAGTGGAAGGACTGAAGTTAAACTGAAGAAGAACAACTCCACACACACACACACACACATGCACTCACGCACGCACCCCTCACACACACACCATCCTTTGCCCCGCCCCCCTGCCACTACACTATATACATTGATGTACCTAACTGAAACAGGTGGAATGTTCATTAAGATAAGATCACTTTCACAGTAGAAAGCCATTCAAATGACACTGAGCTTTGCTCCAGTCATTAATTGAAGACAGTAAACGCTCTTACTCCCCAGACCTCTTTAATTGGCTTCACTCACCTGTTTGCTCAAATCAGGCCAAGTTACTTAAGGACTTTGAAAGCACTGATACGGTGCAAACCTCAGTCTATGGAACACTACCTTGGATGGTCTAATGTGCTAGATCCCCATAGTGCACAGTTAGATCCTGACAGTCACATGGGTAGATTGATGTGTGTGTGTATGTGAATGGGAATGTTTGTAGTTTTATTTCTTTGTAAAGCGCCATGAACAGAATTTTCTAGATATGTGTGCTATATAAGTGCCAATTATTATTATTATTATTATTGATTGCCTTAACTCATTCATATCGCAATGATTTTGAATTATTTAAAAAAAAACCACAAATCACTCCAGCAATACACACAAACAAAACAGACATAAACAAAAAGAGAAATGAAAGGAGATGGGAAGTGGTAGATCAGACTTTTGTATATTTAGACATTATATAGAAACACTCCCTACAGCAATTAGTTTCCCACTTCAAACCACTACAGAGAGAAATGAAAGGAGATGGGAAGTGGTAGATCAGACTTTTGTATATTTAGACATTATATAGAAAAACTCCCTACAGCAATTAGTTTCCCACTTCAAACCACTACAGACACAAAAGTGTGGTCCAAGGGAGCGAAGCGAGTTTAGAAGTGACCAAAGTGTGGTGTGCACACAGATTTACTTCCCTTGAAACAAATGTATCAAATTGACATCTTTATGTTAATTCCGGCCATATGTGGGTGGAACGACTTGAATGAGTTAACTATCCCTGCATCACTAGATCCCCATAGCACTGACCCCCCACTCAGCATCACTAGAACTCTGCTTTGCTAGATGCCTGCACTACTGAAGATGATGAGGGTGATGATGATGATGATGATGATGGCAACGACAATGATGATGAAGATAATGACATTAATGGTGATGATGATCTGCATTTATTTATGTATAAGCTGCATCTATTTATTTATTTATTTTTTAAATTTATTATTCAGAAGTAAGGTAGTGATGAGGACGATAGTGATGATGAGGACGACAACAACGTCGATGATGATGATGGTGATTACAATTAAGAAATAAAGGCAATGACGAAGATGATGATGAGGAGGAGGAGGAGGAGGAAGATTATAGTGATGGTAATGATGATGATGATGATGATGCTAGTTGATGATGATAATGACAATGCTAGATGATGATGACAATGATGATGATAATGATGTTGATGACAACAGCAAAGATAATGATGATGATGATGATGGTGACCACAATGCTGCTGCTGCTGATGATGATGACAATGATGATAATGATGTTGATGACAGCAACAAAGATGATGACAATGATGATGATGACCACAATGATGATGATGATAACGATGATGATGATGACGACTATGATGATAATGGTGATGGCGATGACGACAATGGTAATAATAATGATGCAGAAAGAAGAGGCCAACGCAGCAAGGGAAAAGTTCTGCTCCAGTGAAGGTGACCACATCACGCTGCTAAATATCTTCAAGGCCTACAAGGCTTCTGGGGAAAGCAAGGTAAGAGAGAGAGAGAGAGGTAGAGAGAGAGAGACAAACAAAACGAAACAAAAAATAAAAACAAAACAAATTTTTATTTATGCAGAGAGAGAGAGAGAGAGAGAGAGAGAGAGAGAGAGAGAGAGAGTGTGTGTGTGTGTGTGAAGGGGGGGGGGGGGCGTATTGAAGGGGATCACATCACTACTCAACATCTTCAAAGCCTACAGGGCTTCTGTGGAAAGCAAGGTGTGTGTGTGCGTGCGTGTGTGTTTGTGTGTGTACATGCGTGCGTGCGTGTGCATTGCCTGTTGAGGGGAACACGTAAGATATGAAGAGTTTTTGTTGTTTGTTTTTTATCACAAATATCTGCAATTGTCTTGGTTGTGTGAACTGTAAAATAACGTCTACACGGCTGCTTTTTTCCCTGGCGTACACCAGACTTTTGGGTTTAGAGTGCCCCCCCCAAAATGTGGCCACCAGTTTGTGGAGTATATTTGGATATAAAATCTGGCATGACTTGTGGGGTATCAGAGACTTGGGCAAAACGGCGATTGTGGACGTAAACGATAGGTGTGAAATTTGTAATCGACCCAGCTTGGGAAGTTTGGAAATCATGGACATAAGTTTGTTACAAAGTTTGGCAAGTTTTGATGTGTGTGAATGCTAACGTGTGTGTGCGCTTTGATTTGCTTTCTATCAAGATTCAGCGCTGTATGAATACTGTATGTTGTTGTTTGCTCTAAAGGTCTCCCCCAACACACACACATGCACACCTCCCTTGATTTTGTTTTTGTTTTTAAGATTTTCATATGATGCGGAGCAGTCTCCCCTGTTCAACAAAAAAATACAAACGTCACACATGCATCCCATGCCACAAAAGAGTTGGGAAAATCGTGTTAAACATTTTGATAATGATTACAGTTATACGAAGTACAAGTTTAACTCTTCTAGAGCCATGTATTTTTTTACATTCTTGGTTGTCTGTTGCATCTCAACAGACAAGAGGGGAGTAACTATTTTTTCAAGTGTGCATGCGTTGCTTCAATAGAAGAAACACTGATTATAAACTCTATAAGCAGACAAACACATGGCAGGGTGCTTGGCTATGAATGTCTTTGCATTTGGTGGGAGTGTAGAGTGATGTCTTGGGCGAATGTATTCGCACCATGGTGCTAGAAGAGTTAACTCATTCGCATCGCAACGATTTTGAATTATTAAAAAAAACTCACAAATCACTCCGGCCATACACACAAACAAAACATACATAAACAAAAGGAGAAATAAAAGATTACAGGTTTTAACTTAGGTTTAAACATAGGGAAGTGGTAGATCAGACTTTTTTATATATAGACTTTATATAGAAAAACTCTCTACAGCGATTGGTTTTCCCCACAACAAACCACTACAAAAGCAAAGTCAGAGGCAAAATTGTAATCTAAGGGAGTGAAGTGAGTTTAGAAGTGACCAAGGTATGGATGGTGTGCACACAGATTTACTTCCCTTGAAGCAAATGCATCAAATTCCCCTCTATCTATTAATTCTGGACTATACGGTCTGAACGACTTGAATGAGTTAAAGGAAATCACCATGAAACTTTATTTCCATGACGTTTCTCTGATTTTGTTCTTGCAGCAATTCTGCGACTATCACTTCCTGAACCGCCGCAACCTCAGCACGGCAATAAGCGTGCGCAAACAGCTGCGTGATATCTGCAGTCGTCAGGGGCTGGAGTTCACATCTTGTGGGAGAGTGACCACCGGAATCAGGTCAGTGAACACACTCTCAGAGGCACACATGTACAGACATTCAAGCACACACATATACACATGCAAGTACACACATACACACATGCAAGCACACACATACACACATGCAAGCAGTTGCATGAGATCTGCTGTTGTCAGGGACTGGAGTTCACTTCTTGTGGGAGAGTGACCATCGGAGTCAGGTCAGTGAACACACGCACACAGGCAGACAAATACATACATGCATGTGCATATACACATGCATGCACATACATAATTACAAGCAAGCAGTTGCGTGATATCTGCAGTCGTCAGGGGCTGGAGTTCAAGTCTTGTGGGAGAGTGACCACCAGAATCAGGTCAGTGAACACACACTCAGAGGCACACATGTACAGACATTCATGCATGCACATATACACATGCAAGCACACACATACACACATGCAATCAGTTGCATGAGATCTGCAGTCGTCAGGGACTGGAGTTCACTTCTTGTGGGAGAGTGACCACCGGAATCAGGTCAGTGAACACACGCACACAGGCGCACACATGCATGCATGCATACGCATGCACACAAGAATGCACGCATGCACACACACACACACACGTACATGCGCAAACTGCTGCTTGAGATCTGCAGTCGCCGAGGTCTGGAGTTCACTTCTTGTGAGAGAGTGAGCATAGAATCAGTCAGTGAACACACACACACACACTCTCTCACACATGCAAGCAC
Source organism: Phymorhynchus buccinoides (assembly GCA_017654935.2). NCBI lineage: Eukaryota > Metazoa > Mollusca > Gastropoda > Neogastropoda > Raphitomidae > Phymorhynchus > Phymorhynchus buccinoides. Next base: position 52,601,557 of record CM065690.1, read on the forward strand.
GCACAAACACACACACACACACACACACACACACACACACACACACACACACACACACACACACACAGACACACACAGACACTCACACACACACACACACACACACACACACACACACACACACACACACACACACACACACACACACACACACACACACACACACATTGTAATTGAAGCAGTGAAAATCAAATTTCTCGGCAAATCAAAATATAGGATTGGATGGTGGATAAAATGGAAGAGTTGATAGGACAGCTTGATGTGAGAGAGATAAAAAGTATAAGCTATGGCACACTTTCGATTCTGTTTCCTGTTGGTTTTTAATTTTTTTTTTTAAAGATTGACTAGCAACTGGTTGAAAAAGTTTGGTAAACAGGATATGATTGAGCCACAAAAAAGAAGAAAAAAGCCCATGGTTTAAACTAACACCAACGTGCCTCATGTTTGCTTACGGGGCCCACAGACACTGAAATTGGCAACAGATATGTATTATCAGGTGTGTGAGGATTGGGAAAAACAACAACAACTAAACAACATGGGTGGTTCTATAAAATCCTGGAAAAATCTGAAAGCAAAGAACTCCTTTTTTAAACTCCTTTTTTTGTAAAAACTATAGTGGAGTGGAATCGGTTAACTCACACCTCCATCGCAGCAGGCCCCGCCAGCGCAGCATCATCAGCGCCAGGCGGTTCACCTTCAGGGCCTGCACTAACCCAAGACTAAAATTAGGGAATTAGGGGCTGTAGGTCAAAGTGATGGTAAATGAAGGGCAGGAGCTGTGCCGGTCGGGGTTCATCCCCGGTGAGCGCTTCGCCAGCCGGATTGATCCAGCCTGGATACTGCAAAATAAAGGCCAATGGTCAACGTTAATATACTGTCAATACCACCAGACAGTTTAACCCCTTGACTGCCAGAGAAAATTAAAGAAAGAAAAAATAATTGGGCAAACGATGCCATGAAAAAGACAACTGATAGAGACAATCTGGAAAAAATGGTCTGGGGATATAGACCTCTTGATTGTGCAAGAGCAAAAGCCAGCATATCAGGGTTATTCCTCTTAAGAGGTTAAAAAAAAAAAGGTTTAATAAAAAAAAGTTCAAACTCTCATTGCGCTCTCCCAGTTTCTGTCAAGTTTATAGCCTCTATAGGCTCCTTAGTCGTACGCATCCAGAGAGATCCAGATCCAAAGAAAGATGCTACTTTATAGGGATTTCACAGGGTCTCCTTGAAACGAAGTAACCAAGGTAAGGCACGACATGGGCAGTGACAAGTGGGGGTAGGGACACATTATGGGAAGTGCTACTCAATTTCTTTAAAACCTGAAATTGAGGCTAAGGTCACAGTGTGAAAGACCCCGAATTCAGGCACATAGCTTGAAGAGAAGCGCCAATGTTAATAAGTCGGTTGATTGCAGTGAAAGATTGCTGAGTCAGAATGGAAGAGAAGAAAACATTGCTTCTTTCTTGCATTGGGGGAGTAAGTTTGTGTGTGTGTGTGTGTGAGAGAGAGGGGGGGGGGGGGGCAAAAGTAGAGTGAGATTTATGAGAGAGAGAGAGAGAGAGAGAGAGAGAGAGAGAGAGAGAGAGAGAGAGAGAGAGAGAGAGATACACTGAACACTGGACATCTTTATTGACAATAGCTTTTTACAGCCTAAATGCCAAGGGGGTGCATCAAATAACATCATTTCCAGCGACGAGTGAAAATAAACAAAACAAAAACAGAAATAATAGTTGATAACTTAAATGAATATAAACACATATATAACTGCTTTACTAACAATCTTTTAAACATTTCTAAGTCGTAGTGCATGCATACATACATACATACATACATACATACATACATACAGACATACATACACACATACATACACAGAGAGAGAGAGAGAGAGAGAGAGAGAGAGAGAGAGAGAGAGAGAGAGAGAGAGAGAGAGAGAGAGAGAGAGAGAGAGAGAGAGAGATAGTGCAGCCATGACCTGCTGTTGTGTGTTTGAACTGTAACAGATTGAAAAGGAATTGCAGACATCTTGTATGTTCTGTTCTAGAGTGTAAACAGAAGCGTAACATTTGAATGGCTTGAATGTAGTCATACTGAATGAAGCAGAGTGAGAGAGAGAGAAAGGAAGGGGGGGAGGGGAGGGGGGTTTGCAGCTTGCCGCAAACTTGAATACCTTCTATCATATCGGGTCCCAAAGTATTTCATGCAATGTAAATGTCATAGAATAAAATTCAAAGATTTTTTTTGGGGCCTGTTATCTGAAGACCCTATTTTCATATTTTTGGGAGGTAAGGACAGGCCTAATGTTAGACATGTCACAGAGGAATTCCCAATATTGCAGATAATTTGTTCTGTCCTCCCAGTTAGGTTTAATGGTATTTTTTGGCTAAAAAAATATGTCTGCCAACGAAAGGGTTAAGGCCTGCTAAACTGTGCATGTATTGTAAGCATGTACATGTGCACACATGCATGTCTGCTCACACAAGCACACATGCACACACTGCTTTCCCCTATTATTATTCCATTACCCAGTTTTAACTGGCACGTCTCATGGAAATTAACTAAGGGTGGCGGTTGGCTGGTTTAGAACTTCTACTGAAAAGGGACTAAGTGGTAAGATGGATGATTACAGTTCACTTCAAAAAGTGGTTGGTATTTTATGATTGATGCGACAATGATGTAGACTGGCAACACTGGCGATGAAGGATGGAAGGAAGGAAGGATCAAAGAAGAAGAAGAAGATTATAATTATGAATACGTATATTTAATCGGATCAAGGCCAAGGCCCCATACTGATGGAGCTCACATAAACACAACTGCCAAACGGAAGAGAAAAAGCAAGCAAACAAAACAAGGCTATCCTAATTGGAGTAGTGAACGAAAGATGAAAAAGTGTAAAAAGAAGAGAAAAAGAGAGAGGGGGAAGAGTCTAGAGAGAGAGAGAGAGAGACAGACAGACAGACAGAGAGAGACAGACAGACAGAGAGACAGAGACAGTGAGAGAAGAGTAGGATGGAGTGGGCAAATCCAAGCTGATACTGATAACTTTTGCTTTTTTCATTTTTTCTTATTTTTCATCTTTTTCTTATTATTTTTCATCTTTTTTTTGTGGTGTGTGTGTGTGTTTTGACAGGAAGTGCCTGGCAGCTGCTTTCTTCATGAATGCTGCAGAGCTGCAGAAGGAGGGGGAATATGTCACAGTGAGTCAGCACCCAGATGGTTGGACTGGTGTTTTGTGGGGGGTGGGGGGGGGGGTGGAGAGTGTGTGTGGGAGGTGAGGGTAGTGTTTGTGTGTGGTGTGTGTGTGTATGCATGTGCATGGTGTGTGTGTGTGTATTTGTCTCTAAAACACACATACACACATTCTCTCTCTTACACACACATTTTTCTCACACACACACACACTCTCACTCTCTCTGTCACACACAAACACACACACACACACACACACACACACACACACACACACACACACACACACACACACACACACACACACACACACACACACTCACTCACTCACTGTCTCTCTCTGTTACACACACACATGCACACGCACACACATGCATGTGTTCACACAGAATTGCTCATTCTTTCCCTCTCTTTTCTTCATACCTCCCTCATCTCTCTCATCACCATCTCTCTCTCACTCCATCCCCCCACTCTCTTATATCTAAAATATGGGGAGACTGTGTCAGGGTTAACCCTTTCACCGCCAATGTCGCATTTATGCACCACAACGGTTTAGCACCCATGTCACTAAAAGGCATCAAATCAGGGCCTGTTATCCGAAGACCATATTTTCTTAATTTTGGGAGGCAAGGATAGGCCTAATGTTACACATGTCACTGAGGAATTCCCAATATTGCAGATACATTTTGTTCTCTACCCAGTTAAGTTTAATAGATTTTTTTTTTGCTAAGAAATGGCTGGCGGCGAAAGGGTTAACATGAAAAGAGGGGTGATGAAAATTGGGAGATCATGGAGGGGTGAGGGGATTAGGATGGAGGAGAAAAGAAAATGAAAACAAAAAAGTGAGTTTGGTTGTGCTTAGTCATTGTTTTTTTTTACAAAAACAAAAGGGAGAGGGGTAGTGGGTAAAATGGTGAGAGGTGTTTGTGTGTGTGTGTAAGCTAAGCATGATCCAAGTCTCCCCAGCCTAAACTACTGAACGAATTATTAAAAAAAGGCAGAAATGTACAGCTATTGTGCGCATGTTTGTGTTGTGTGATGCGTTCATGTAGGCCCATATGTGAGTGTATATATGTATGGTGTGTGTGTGTGTGTGTGCGTGCGTGTGTGTGTGTGTGTGTGTGTTGTGTGTGTGTGTGCTGGTTGTGTGTGTGTTGTTTTTGTGTGTATGTTGTTGTGAATATTATGCTGTTATTTCATGCTTGTGAATTGTGTGACAATGCATACGTGTATTAGGCCTATTATAAGTAGTAGTAGTAGTAGTAGTAGTAGTAGTAGTAGTAGTAGTAGTAGTAGTAGTAGTAGTAGTAGTTACAGCAGTTGTTGCTGATTGATATGTGCATTTTTGTTTTGTCTGCTCATGTTATTGGGTTTTTGTTTCATGTTTTTATTCCATTTCAATTTTGTGTAAAGCCCCCTGTAGCCTACATAGTAGGATGGGCGCTATATAAATTTTCCTCATTATTGTTATTATTGTGTTATATGTACATTAGCACAAATCATGGTACAGCTTAGTCTCTTGTGGAAGACTATGACTCTCAAACGAGGGGGCCTTGGCACGGGCTCTGGTGCTGCAGCCAAAGGGATGGGTTGGTATTTGGGGACCTTCCCCAACGCCAGCAGTCCTCACATCCCTTTGGCCGAGAGAGTGGGGATGTACCCTGGGCAAGGCATCTCCACTGTAAACAAATTCTAGCCCAGCCTGCCGGAATAGCAAATGCCTCCCTCTGCTATCTGGCAGTCATGGTCGGAAACGACTGACTGGCATTCACACAATTTCTGGAAGTACATTTGCACGGCTTGCCATCCTGTATTTGTCTTTTCAGGTGTCCAACAGGGAGCGTGTGTGCATCCACCCCAGCTCTGTGCTGGCCAGATGTAAGCCTGCTGTGTTGGTCTACACTGAACTGGTCAAAACTTCCAAATGTTACATGAGGTGATGAGAGAGAGAGAGAGAGAGAGAGAGAGAGAGAGAGAGAGAGAGACACAGAGAGAGAGAGAGAGAGAGAGAGAGAGAGAGAGAGAGAGAGAGAGCATGTGTTTAATTTTGGTGATCACCAACAAAGGCCCAAAAACATAGCCTCTTTAGGTATTGGGTACTTTATAGTCTCTGTGAAATTCGGGTTGCTCCCACCTGGAGAGTGCATCGCAGCCAGAGGCGTGCCACCCAATTTTTTTTTAATGCATGCGATTTTTGTGTGACTGATGAAGGAAAAAAGGGGTGGGTGGGTAAATTTGGACCAAATGACAACTTTTTCATTGCCATGGGCACACGGGACCTCGGTTTATCGTCTCATCCGAAAGACTCCACGTTCAGACCATAAGGCCTAGTGCAAAGTGAGAGGAAAAATCCCCTGTACCCAGGTTCAAACTCGGGTTTACTTGACACAGTGTGAACGCGTTACCTCTGTGCCACTCTACACTCTTTTGGGGAAGGCGAACAATTGTGACTGTTATTTATGCACAGAGATGCTATTTATGCATGGAAATAACAGAATCTTCTATTTTGTCAATATTTACAACTGAACAAAGATTAAGGGCCATTGTTTTCACCAGCACAGGGGGGAAACAAATGATGCTCTGCTTACAGGCATTTCATGAACCTCACATCTTGAAGTGCATGAAATGATTCACTAGTCTTGTTTATTTATTTAGAAAAGGTATGTAGCACATACCTTAACCCCTTTACTGCCACAGAAAAATTGAAAGATTATCGTTTTAAATCATCAAATAGAAGAGACCTGTTAGTGTTAGACTCAATCTGAGAAAATGGTCTGGAAATATGAGCCTCATGACTGCTTTAGAACAAAAACCATCATTCAAGTCTTGTAACATCAAAAGTTATGACATTATCAATGACATCATACTGCCCATAGTAGACACTGGGCTGGCAGGGAAAGGGTTAACGCTCTATATGCTTAAGGGTAATTGAATGAAACATCTTTAGAATACACGACTGGCAGGGAAAGGGTTAAAGCTCGATGTGCTTAAGGGTAATTGAATGAAACATCTTTAGAATATACGACTGGCAGGGAAGGGGTTAACGCTCTATGTGCTTAAGGGTAATTGAATGAAACATCTTTAGAATATACGACTGGCAGGGAAGGGGTTAACGCTCTATGTGCTTAAGGGTAATTGAATGAAACATCTTTAGAATATACGACTGGCAGGGAAGGGGTTAACGCTCTATGTGCTTAAGGGTAATTGAATGAAACATCTTTAGAATATACGACTGGCAGGGAAGGGGTTAAAGCTCTTTGTGCTTAAGGGTAATTGAATGAAACATCTTTAGAATATACGACTGGCAGGGAAGGGGTTAAAGCTCTGTGCTTAAGGGTAATTGAATGAAACATCTTTAAAATATACAACTGGCTGGGAAGGGGTTAAAGCTCTTTGTGCCTAAGGGTAATGGAATGAAACATCTTTAGAATATACGACGATTTGGAGTCGCCATTATCGCTTTGTGCGCTAGTAAAAAGAAATGGTTAAATTGTGTTGAAAAGCTTAGAAGAACGCATGCTAAAAGGGACCATTACACTTTCATGCAATGTTATGTGGACAGGCTTGAAGTGTGAGTCATTGACAAATATGACTGAGGCACGATGATGCATATTGGTTTTATCTCTACTAAGTGTTTAATATATGTTAGAGTGTGTGCCTGAAGTCTGTTTGCATATAGACTTTGCGTAGAGAACAGAGGTTCTTGAATGTGTGAGAAAAAATATTTGAGAAGACATTGACATGGTTTTTGAGAGTGTGTGATAGTTTGGGAAACAGTTTTTGGTGTGTGTGTGTGCGTGTGTGTGTGTGCGTGCATGCAGCGCATGTTCTGTAGCTTGGGCATCTTTGTGTTTTGTGAAAATTTGATTGTATATGAATTATATATGATGGTATATCCAAGTGCATATACGTATGTGTGTGCTGAATTATGCATATCGTCAGTGAAATTCAAAAACCTCATATATCGATTTTTTAAAATTTTTAGTTAGATACATAGTCAGCTCTCTAATTTTTCCCACCACCTTCCACCAAAAGCTTGTATCTCTAACGACTTTCTATCTGGGGCAAATGAGGTTGTGAAAATAGGAAAAAAACTCGTAAGTCCCAAATTCAGATCCAGTTAAGGACAAAAACCTCGTATCTTCGTTCTTTTCAAGTCTAAAAATGTTTTAAAAAAAGTAATTTTAACGAAATGCAGGACTAAACTCGCAATGTCTTGAACAACATATTCATCATAGTTAATCAATTGTGGTCAACGCGGTTAATTTTTAAAAGTTTTTTTCAAAACTACTAAAATTGAGATACGAGGATTTTTTTTTTCACCGACGATATGGTGTGTGTGGTGAAGGTGTGCACACGTGCACAAGCACATGCATATGTGATTGTGTATGAGAGTTTTGTCTGGAGTGTACGACTGCTTTTGTGTAAAAGGATTGACTAAAGTATATGGAGGTGGTTGTGTTTTTGTGTGTTTTTGCATGTGTGTGCGTGTGTGCATGCATGCACACAGACATATCATTTTCTCTGCTAGATGACATTAATAATTCTGTTTTTTTCTTTCAGGGATGTGAGTGTGGTGGACCCAGCGTGGCTGATGGATGTGGCCTCCTCCTACTTCAAACGGAAAAGACTGGGAGACTGACAGAAAACATGCCCTCCCCCTAGACCTAAGTTCTTCTCTGTGTTCTTGTCTAAGTATGAGAAGACTTGAAATGTATGTGGTTTGTTTCGGTATAAGTGGTTGTAGACATAAGTCAACATTGCATGTGCATCAGTGAATGAGAGAGAGAGAGAGAGAGAGAGAAAAGAGAGAGAGTAACATGCATGCAAGTCTCACTATGATGTATTGGTTGTTGGAGTCTGGAAAGTGCAATAAAGCGTGAAAGGTCTACCTTCAGAATTGAAGCATGGCAGCGAAAGGGTTAAGCTGTCCACATTTGTTCACTCATTCACATCAACCCCCACACACACAAACACTTTTTTTGTCCAAGTGGTTTTTATTATTATTGCAGCCTGGTCTGTCTACATATCACAATGCCTGTGTCAGTGTGCGCACTGTAGCTGTAGCAGCTATAGCAGTAGCAGCACTGGATTCGAACCAAACAGCAATGCACACACAGGGCATAGCGGCAGCGTACCAACATACTAGTATCTTTCCTTCCCCCATTTCTCAATCTGCATACATACTTAATATGCCACTTGTCTTTTTTTTAAATTGTTTTTGACCCCCTTTCATTGAATGATGTCATATTAGACGAATCCTATCGACTTTATAATAGCTCAGATTTTGCTTTTACTCTACAGCACTCGTATAATGTTCAATTATTTATACCCTCCTTTAAAAAGCTGACAATGGTGGATTGCTTCCATTTCAATTTACCTTCTGTAAGTTTCCAATCCGTTTACTTTCAAGAACTTTTTTCTCTTGTAAACCCAGACTTTTCATTTAAAACTCATTTGAAAGATAAAATAACACACAGGTTTTTGAAATGTCTGATTTCTAAAGATAAAACATTTTCAAAAAAACAATTGTAGTAAATAAAGTCCACGTTGATAGAACTATTCAACAGAGGTAACAAAAACACTGATGACATCATTGCAAAATAATATGGCTTGTTGTGAAAGCGGTGTACATTTCTTCTGCGTTGAGAAGCTAAAGAAATAGACTACACTTTGATACAACTGTCAAACCGCCTTTAAAAAAAAAAAAGAGAAAGAAACTGCGTTTCAGTCAACTGCAAATTTCAAAAGCCAACTTTCAAAAAGCAAAGGATTGCTCTTCTTATACAGAAAATTGATGACTGCAACCATATCCGTTAAGCTCTGGTTCGAAAATGATATTATAGCATACATATATGTGTTAAAACTGGAAAAGAAATTGAGAAAATACCTCAAACTCTGGAGAGGAAAAAAATCATACTTATCTCCTGAAACTTTAATTTAGAAAAATATTGATACAATTCAAACATGAAATAAAACAATAAAACAAACCTCCTGGATGCATACAAAAATTAAACCCTTTTCTCAGGAGCAAAATCGACGTGTCTGAAGCACTTTTACCGTTTTCTGCGATCAACAATTAAAAGTAAAATCGTGGTTAAAACTAAAGCAAAAAAGCCAAAAATTGCAAAAGACCCTAAGCATAAAAAAATGACCATAATCAAGCTTTTACATGGACTTACAAATCTACAGCACAGCACGTGCGTTGAAATAATGTTCTGTACAACAACTGCATCCAGCCAACATTCATCTGCATCTAGAAAGAAATCGGCGGATGTTACAAAGACACGAAAACCAAGCAGCAAGCAACACGCACACACCACCAAAACAAACAAACAACATGGCATTATGTTACGGCAAAGCAAAATAACCAATACAGTGTCAACATTTGATATGACCACAAAAAGGTTGGAGAAAAAACCACAACTGACACAAAATCAAACTAAAGTTTACCAACAAGCAAAATCTATACATTATGTACACATGATATTATGATGATCAGGCCTGTAGTCATGAGTGTGTCTTACACACTCAACACGGGTAGTTATAGTAGTATGTAAATTAGACTAAACTCCCAAAACGATTATCGGTTTAGCCTCATTTAGTATTTACATACCGTAAAATGCGGACTATAAGCCGCTACTTTTTTCCTCAACTTTGGCCCATGCGGCTTATAGACTGGTGGATGTTTTCCATTCTACATTCTTCAGCCTATTTTTTTAGCTTCTTTAGACTCAAAACTGGTTTTGGTAATCAATAGATTCAAATCTCATGTTTAAAGTGTCTGAGAACATTAAATACTTATGTTCTGATAGGAGAATTTCTATATTTGTGTTGGTTTGTGCATTTTTCTCTGCGGCTTATAAACTGGTGCGGCTTATATGTGAATAAATACCTAATACTTTGTCAATTTAAGGGATGCGGCTTATATACAGGTGCGTCGTATAGTCCAGTTTTGACGGTACTACTACCCGTGTTGACTGTCTAAGACGCACTCATGACTACAGGGGCAGATTGTTAAGCCAAACTTTCCATTACATGTTGCAGATCACGCACACACAAAACTCAGAACTCCCCCAAATGTGAAATGACAAAACATGAGATGTTTTCTCTCACACATTTTACAGAAATGTTGAATGATGATGAGAAATTAGCAATGACCCCACAAAAAGCGTGAAAACCCATGGTAAAGGAAGACTCCAAGCCGCTGTAGTATAAAGCACCTAGGGCCAGTACAACTCAACAGCACACTTCACCACAACGCTAACAAAGCCACTGAAAATCCATACTAAAATACACTGATTTCAACTTTGCATATTTTAACAACAAAAAGGCTTGGACGAGTTCTTAGGCAAGCTTGCTTTCAACGGTGTGTCACAGATTTTGGAACATGTAAAGTATGAGAGACGGATATAAAGTGAGAGAAATTGGATTGTATTATTAAAAACATTTTTAAAAAAGGCCATGGCATGTACAAACGGGGTGAAAATGTTTACATACACCAATGTCAACAGGACGCAATATGTCGCCTCATGCTATTTTTTTGTTTTCTTTTGAAGGAGACGGTATTCCCTATTATATCATCAAACTGCACAGCAGAAGGGAAGGCAAAGCACAATATTTGTAGGTTCGTCTGTATGTCGGTAAGATTATGCAAAAACTATGGAACACTATTTGAATCAAAAATACTTGAATTTGGCTCGAAGGAGAAAATGTTACAACATTTGAGAAGTAAACCAAGAGGACAAATACAGAAGGGTGGGTGAGTGGGGGAGGGGGCAGGGGGTGGGTCTTTTTTAAATGGTGCAAAAGAGACGTGTTGGGAGGGGTAAGTGGGGAGATTGGGAATTTGTTTCTTTGAGAAAAAAAAAGTTTCTTTACATATGTATCAATTTGTACAAAATATGCAAGTTGTGACAGGGGTCCGATGTATAACCGGGATTCAGTGATCAAGATAATGCTTACGATAGAAGGGAACCGACTTTCTAAACAATTTCTCCAATTATAGCAGGAACGGTGTCTGTAAGCAGATTAGTGGTGGTTGTATTGATGCTAGTGCACCTAATAATGGATGTGGCTTGTGTGGATTAAAAAACATCCCCTACATTACAACTTGTCTACATCCAGAACAGTTGCAATATGCCTTGCAGTTCGCCACACTACAACATATTCAAATGTTGAACAATCGGGAAAAAAGTGAAAACAACAACAAAAACATGGGTAAAGGTCAAGATGTGCCACCCCCCCCCCCCCCCCTACATTTCTCAGTTAATTGTATTTTTCTGTTTTTGCCTTTCTTACCATACATAAAGCTGTATTTTAGGAACCTTTTTAGCTAATAACCTTTTTGGAATACTAACCCTATCCCTAACCCTAACCCCCACCCTATAAGACGGAAAAACACAATGAACCACAACTGTGACAAATCGCGGTGTACTGCAGTACATAGTGGGGGGTAGGGTTAGGTTTAGGGCTAAGGTTAGGGTTAGTATTCCAAAAAGAGAATTAGCTGAAAATGTTCCTGAAATACAGCTTTATGTATGGTAAGAAAGGCAAAAACGGAAAAATACAATTAACCGAGAAATGCAGGGGGGGTGGCACATCTTTACCTTTACCAAAACATGATAATGAAAGTATTGAAACTTGCTTTTCACAGCATTACAATATAATAATTCCTAAAAAAAATTACCATATCTAAATGTAATATTTAAACATACCTATAACTGGTCTCTAAGCATCAAATGGTTTGGTATAATATGCAAATTATGAATTATTTTTTCTCTTTGGCCAAGAAGCAGCAGATTTTTTTTGTACTTGATATTCTTGCAAATTTGGAATACAATTTGCATTAAAAAAGATACCAATGAAGCTGGGTAGACTATTTCTTAAGACGAACATGACTGAACTGAAATCAGCTACAAATAAAACAAAGCACTCAGATTTTGTCATGGTCGTCAGTAAGTGTCAAGATTAAAAACCAAATCTCCACAAAAAGCTAGTATGCCAAGGACCGTATGTTCATTGCAAATTTGCAGAAAGTATAATTATTTTTATGCTATCGAACCCAGAAAAATCCAAAAAAGATATTGTACCACAGGCAGCAAGACATAAATTTTATATATATAATTTTTTTTTTATTACAGCTTTCAGTCAGCTAGGCCACAAGAAATTCCCCAACTGGGAATGACCTACAAGAAGCATAACATTAACAAACATCATTGCATAAGCGACGAAAGCATTGGTTTTGTTCACACTGTTGCGAAAGAGCATGGGAAAACAAAATGACAAAAATGTGCCCCATGACTTGACATTATAAAGAAATTCATGATTAAATCGACCACTGTCATTCACACGGAGCAATAATGACACGACCCATTCAAAATGAAATGACCCATTCAAAATGGAATAACCCATTCAAAATGGAATGACCCATTCAGACAACTCTCACAAGGAGAACTCTGGTCATTCCTCATTGGTCGTTTGATTCCAAGCTGATTTATGATTGGTCGCTTGTCTTCCGCCACACTTCCATCAATCCAAGCTGTCCTTCCATTACTCTTCTCTCCATGTTTGACTGCATGATGCATACTGGGACTTAAAATGATAATTATTGTGATGGCGGCACAAAACCATGGCTGTACAAGAAAATTAAAACCAACCAGGGATTTCTGACCAAATTATAAATGATCAGCAAACTTTAAAAAAAAAATGTTCTACATAAACTGCATAGTGCAAGCTATTGTTTAACACAATATGCTCAAAGCAAAGATCAGAGCCAAGTCGCATGAAATGTACCTGATAATCTCAAACTGATGTCATATGTTAAAAAGTATGCACACTTCACGCGATTCATCAAAACGGCTACATGCTTCATACATTTAGTAAATCTGTTTGATTTATGTGATTTACAAAGCATGTCCACCTTACAATTCAAATTTAAAAAATCCTCAACTCTTTCAGCTAGACATTAGGACAAGTCATAGTTTAGTAGGCATGCTTGCTTTACACATTCAAATGATAAAATCAAACTCTATTTGCTAAGACAATGTAAAAAGCCATACGTGTACTTACTTTTTTAAGCCAAGCATGTACGGTTCATATATTCACCGTACATATAAAATCAGAACTCTCTAATTAAAAATCATATAGCAAAGCATGTTAACTCTCTACATCCAAATAATAAAACAAAAAATCTTCAAGAGGACACGACAAGTCATTCCTTCATTTTGTTTAGCCAAGTATGTTCAATTTACATACAAATTAAAAATCAGAACCACTATCAAAACAACATCCAACAATCATTAAAACAAGATGTATTCAAACTTTCATATTCAAAGCTCAATGACAAAAGTTGGAGAAAAAAACAAAATGAAAATAAAATGTGGATACATCAGGCTGGGAAACTCAAATATTAGATTGTTCTGTAAATGCGTTTAAGGAATTACATTGGCCCCCAGGTCATGTTTATCCCTTTTTTTCTTTCTTTGGTATCCAACCAAAAAACCAAATTCTCACATTTCTGTGCTTATCTTCAAGTACCGCGGCAACGCATGATAAAGCAATGCGTCATGAATACAAAATTACAAGATGGCAGCTATTCAAAACACTAACTGTTAAAACATCGAAGGAAAGTCTACTACCAGACATGTTTTACAGAATTGTTTTTTTCTAAAAACTTTGATTTGACTGAAAGCATGCCATAACTTTTGTGACTGAAAAACTGCTGATCAGCCGAGACTTTTCCCAGCCTAAAATACTGAAGAAGAAGAAGAAGATTATAGGGGAGGGGGGGGAGGGGAGCATAGGCACAGCTACAGTCTTCAAGAGTTCTCCAGCCTGAAGTATCCAAGAAGAAGCAGAAGAGGAATGAGGAGAAGGAGAAGACAGAGAAGAAGAAAAAAAAAAGGAGAAAGAAGAAGAGCTGTAGACTGGTGGGTGACCTATTGGGTGAAATATCCAAGAAGCAGCAAAAGAAGAATGAGGAGAAGGAAAAGAAAAAGGAGAAAGAAGAAGAGCCGTAATTAAAGCCAGTGGGTGACCTGTTAGGTGAAATACCCAAGAATAAGCCGAAGAAGAAGAAGAAGAAGCAGCAGGGTGGTAGGTGGGTGGAGGGCGGACCTAGGTGCGGCCACAGTCTGGGCACATGATGTCGTCGCCATTCATGAGGAACCCTCGGCCCACCATGGAGGCATCGCACTTGGTGCACATGAAGCACTGGCTGTGCCAGTGACGGTCCTCGAACGAGATGAACTTGGTGCCTCCCATACCTGACACAACACGCAAAGTTCTGTGTCAAATTCAAGGCTCACGTGTCAGCTACACATAACATGGTATTAGTGATGAAGCACTGGCTGTGCCAGTGACGGTCCTCGAACGAGATGAACTTGGTGCCTCCCATACCTGACACAACACGCAAAGTTCTGTGTCAAATTCAAGGCTCACGTGTCAGCTACACATAACATGGTATTAGTGATGAAGCACTGGCTGTGCCAGTGACGGTCCTCGAACGAGATGAACTTGGTGCCTCCCATACCTGACACAACACGCAAAGTTCTGTGTCAAATTCAAGGCTCACGTGTCAGCTACACATAACATGGTATTAGTGATGAAGCACTGGCTGTGCCAGTGACGCTCCTCAAACGAGATGAACTTGGTGCCTCCCATACCTGACACAACACGCAAAGTTCTGTGTCAAATTCAAGGCTCATGTGTCAGCTACACATAACATGGTATTAGTGATGAAGCACTGGCTGTGCCAGTGACGGTCCTCGAACGAGATGAACTTGGTGCCTCCCATACCTGACACAACACGCAAAGTTCTGTGTCAAATTCAAGGCTCACGTGTCAGCTACACATAACATGGTATTAGTGATGAAGCACTCACCGGCTGTGCCAGTGACGCTCCTCGAACGAGATGAACTTGGTGCCTCCCATACCTGACATGACACGCAAAGTTCTGTGTCAAATTCAAGGCTCATGTGTCAGCTACACATAACATGGTATTAGTGATGAAGCACTCACTGGCTGTGCCAGTGACGCTCCTCGAACGAGATGAACTTGGTGCCTCCCATACCTGACATGACACGCATACAGTTCGCGTCAAATTCAAGGCACATGTGTCAGCTACACATAACATGGTATTAGTGATGAAGCACTGGCTGTGCCAGTGACGCTCCTCGAACGAGATGAACTTGGTGCCTCCCATACCTGACATGACAAGCATACAGTTCGTGTCAAATTCAAGGCACACTTATCAACTACCGTATTTTTCGGATCATTAGGCGCTTCTGTGTATAAGGCGAACAGGGCAATTTTCAAGAACAATCTGAAAAAATTAAAGTAAAAGGCGCCCTCGTTTATAAGGCGATACACATCACAAAAGAAAGTCGAAGTTTGAAGCCCGTACACTTCCTGTAAACGCTTACTGACCGCCATTACTGCTGTCATAAACTCTGCCTTTTCCCTTTGCTTGCTGTCATCTACTATCTTTCTGCCTTTCCGGTCCATTCTCCTGCCTTTTTTCAAGAAACACTTTCAGAAACATTTCCTCCAGCCGAAGTCGGACTTGCTGGGCCTAATTATTTCTTAGTTAGGCGCATAACGGCAGCATTACGCATCTGCGCTTATAATTGACAGGAGACTGAGTGATCGAAGAAGAAGAAGAATAGTCAAAAGTGACTGTGGTCGCTGGAAGGAAGGAAGGTTGCCAAAGCAGTCTCCACGGTAAGGCTGTTCGTCCAAACAAAGCAGAAACTAACCAACTTATAGGCCGTGTTCACACGCACACATAAGCGGATATTCCATGCGGAAACCTGTGCACAATCCATGAATAAGTGAAACAAAGAATGGAAAAAATTTGCGCACGTGTCCAAATTTCCCCTATATGTGTAAACTTTTATCCTTCTTTCTTCCACTTATTTAGGGTTTTCCGTACGGAACTTACGCGTCTAATGTGAACCCGGCCGTAAGCCAAACGCTATTATCCTGATTTCTGCATACCTGTGATGGGCTTGGCGCAGCGGCAGCACTTCTTGGCGAAGAGGTCCCCGAAGCAGTCCCCGCAGTAGGGCTGCTCGTCCTTGGAGGTGAACTTCTCCCCGGCCAGCATCTTGTCACAGCTGGTGCACGTGAAACACTCCCGGTGCCACGGGGCGTTCTTGTAGCTGATGCCTCCCTTGTTGATCACCTGATCGGGAACAGGGAACAAAAACCAACGATTGTTAACCACACATATTACGGTACTTTGGCCTCAGTTTCATATTTGCCCGGCCTGTTTGGGAAAAGGAGGGTGTGTGTGTGTGTGTGTGCTTTTAGAATACACTTATATCAAAATGTGCCCAGCTTTGTAACAAAATTACATCACTGCTTTCCAAACTAATAAGTTCCACGATCAACATTATGCCCAAGTCTTTCATTCTGGAATTGTTTGCATCCCCAAACTCCAACAACTGGAAACCACATATTGGGGCTTAAAAAAAACCCCGGAAAAAAGCATCCCTAACGATACTGATTATCAAAAATGTCACACACACTCACTCTCTCTCTCTCACACACATATCTCTAATTTTACTCCAGAGCATTTGAAGTACCTGTGGGTGTGGGGCACACAGATCAGACTCTACACACACACACACACAGACACAAGCACACACTCTTTCTCTCACACACATACACTCTTTCTCACACACACACACACTCTTTCTCTCTCTCTCTCTCTCTCTCTCTCTCTCTCTCTCACACACACACACACAGAGTCAAACCTCAGTATTCCAACCAGCAAACTGACTAATCAAAACTCTGTAATTGTGAGGTCGTCGCTATATTGGGGGAACTTTTAGTAAAGAAATAAGTACGGGCCTAGAGAAGAGACTCAATTGAATTATCCTGATTATCAAGGCGTCCATGATATCAGGGTGCCCATAAGGCAGTGTTCCATAGTATCTTCTTCTTCTTTGATCGCTCAGACAGCTTACTGTCAATTATGAGCACAGATGCGTCATGCTACCGTTATGCGCCTAAGTAAGAAATAATTAGGCCCAGCATGTCCGACTTTGGCTGGAGGAAATCTTTATGAAAGTGTTTCTTGAAAAAAGGCAGGAGAATGGACCGGAAAGGCAGAAAAATAGATGACAGTAAGCAAAAGGAAAAGGCAGAGTCAAAGAGTGACAGTTTAGAGGAAGTTACACGCACAGAACTTCAAGAAGGTGGGGGAACTATTTATACAAAAGACCCCTCGGTGTCCCCACAGGGTTTCACAGTATCTTATAAGACCAGAACTTCCAGAAGGTGGGGGAACTATTTATGCAAAAGACCCCCCCCCCCCCCCCCCAGGGTTCCACGGTATCCAATAACTCACCCCATAACTTCCAGAAGGTGGGGGAACTATTTATACAAAAGACCCCCCCCCCCCCCCCCCCCCCGCCCCGGTATCCCCACAGGGTTCCACAGTATCTTATAACTCATCCCAGAACTTCCAGAAGGTGGGGGAACTATTTATACAAAAGTTAAAGACCCCTCCCCCCCCCCCCCCCCCGTTATCCCCACAGGGTTCCACAGTATCTAATAACTCACCCCAGAACTTCCAGAAGGTGGGGAACTATTTATACAAAAGACCCCCCGCCCCGGTATCCCCACAGGGTTCCACAGTATCATATAACTGACCCCAGAACTTCCAGAAGGTGGGGGAACTATTTATACAAAAGTTAAAGACTCCCCCCCCCCCCCCCCCTCGTTATCCCCACAGGGTTCCACAGTATCTAATAACTCACCCCAGAACTTCCAGAAGGTGTGGAACTATTTATACAAAAGACCCCCCCCCCCCCCCCCCCGGTATCCCCACAGGGTTCCACAGTATCTTATAACTGACCCCAGAACTTCCAGAAGGTGGGGGAACTATTTATACAAAAGTTAAAGACCCCCCCTCATTATCCCCACAGGGTTCCACGGTATCTGATAACAACTCACCCCAGAGCACTTGCAGCAGCGCTGGGCGTAGTTGTTCTCATAGCAGGGCACACAGATGACGCGGTCATCGCGCGGGATGAAGCTCTTGTTGCCGATGGGCATGTTACACTCCCCGCAGATGAAGCAGTCATCGTGCCACTGCTTGCCCTTGTACTCAAACTTCTTCATGCCTGCAACACACACACACACACAGAAGCATATTACGTACACAAATACCCTTCACACAAACAGCCATAACACGTTCACAAGTCTACTCAAACTTCTTCATGCCTGCAACACACGCACACACACACAGAAGCATATTACGTACACAAATACCCTTCACACAAACAGCCATAACACGTTCACAAGTCTACTCAAACTTCTTCATGCCTGCAACACACGCACACACACACACAGAAGCATATTACGTACACAAATATCCTTCACACAAACAGCCGTAACATGTTCACAAGTAGGTGGATGGATTGCTAAGTGGGTTAGGACAGAGAGGGAGAACAGATCAATTATAAGAGAGAAAAAACAAACCCACCCTAACATTTCCTATGGCATGGAGTAACAATAAGCCAAATAAAGAATAAATCTGTTTTGGATTCAAAGTCAACAACAATGTTTCTGACAAGCCATCTATATATAATTACTGTTCTACAGTAATGGACAATCATGTCACAGCATAGACATTTGCAAATGACCAGGACTCTCAAACTAGGAGGGTCTTGCAACTTGTTCTGCAGCTGTGGGGGTCGGTTGGCCTTTGATAACTTTCTTAATGCCAACAAGAAGAGTGCTATTGCATTTAGGGAGTGTCCCCCGTGGTGATACAGAGGGGAGTTAGTTCCCCCACCTTCTGGAAGTTATGTGCTTGTAACTTCCTCTAATCCGTCACTCTCTTTAACTCTGCCTTTTCCCTTTGCTTACTGTCATCTACTATCTTTCTGCCTTACCGGTCCATTCTCCTGCCTTTTTTTCACGAAACACTTTCAAAAAGATTCCTCCAGCTGAAGTTGGACATGCTGGGCCTAATTATTTCTTAGTTAGGCGCATAATGGCAGCATGATGCATCTGCACTCATAATTGACAAAAAACTGTCTGAACGATCAAAGAAGAAGAACTTTTTTTTTTTTTTTTTTTTTTTTGCTGTCCCATCTTCTGGGCCGCTCGTTGCTCCGAATCCCAATCCCAATTCGCAGCTACACCCGGGTTTGTTCAAGTCGCAGAAACCGAGACCTGCAGTCCAAGGGGAGCGAATCTATGTTAGGCCGTCAGGAGGCAACCAACCGAGGAGACACTGCACTTCTGCTGAGTCACTTCGGTGGAGTTCAGTGGAGCCTGTTCAGGACACCACCTACTAAGCCCCCTACTGACGACACTATTCTCTTAGTCGCGGAGCCAGCGTGCGTGAGGTCCTCCTCCGAGGGCGCCACCACGACCGTCCACCGACAGCTCCCCAGAACACACTGATCCCCATGACTTTGACCCGAACGCACCAAGGCATAGACTGGATTGGAAACCGAAACTGAGTCACCATGAGAGCAGGGCATGCAAAGCCACAGAATTTGAGACATTTTTTAATTTTATGATTGATGGAAAATGAGGCCGATGATAACGATGATGATGATGCTATGGAGTTCTGTATCTGTCTGAGACTGCATGGCAGGGCTGTATTCTACGCTTCCTTTCATAATGATATCCCGGCGTTAACCAGGCCCGAGAACTACAGACACCTGCAGTGTTGGTCTTGCAATTAGAGCAACACTCTCAGAAACACATCCGTTAAGCGGATGAAACTCGACTGTGTGGCTTCAGTCTTCCCATTGAGCCCATAGCCACTCACTCTGGGTAGGAGTCGGTCCAGGACCGAAAAAACCCTCGCCTATATGATGGGATTCGAACCCAAGACCTCCCAGCCAGTAGTCCGCAACGCTAACCACTACACCACGGCGGCTGGTAAGAAGAAGAACTTAGGGAGTGGGTAATGGTATGCCCCTTTGTACTTTGATTACAAAAGTATCTCCACAGGGATCTCCACTACAACCAACTTCCAGCCCACTTTTCCAAAGCAGCAGCTGACTCTTCCGCTGTCAGGAAGTCCTTGCTGGACACGATTGGCTAGCGAACGAACCCACTGCCCCCACACCCCGACCATGACAATTATGTACTGGTCAGTTCTGTCTAAATAGGAACCTTCAGATGTTTACGGC
The DNA here is from genome assembly GCA_017654935.2 of Phymorhynchus buccinoides. Lineage (NCBI taxonomy): Eukaryota > Metazoa > Mollusca > Gastropoda > Neogastropoda > Raphitomidae > Phymorhynchus > Phymorhynchus buccinoides. The sequence goes on from CM065690.1 coordinate 52,621,911, forward strand.
AGAAATGCTTTGCCCAAAATACATCCCCCACTTTCTCAGCCAAGAGGGCTTTTGGACAGCCGGCGATAAGACATGGATGGTCTCCGAAGGACATTGCAAAACCCCAAATGCTGTGATACACGGTCGTAAAATGCCTTCACAGTTTGAGACTTGGTCTTCCACAATAGATTTTTGAAGATGTAAAACGTTTCTGTTGAAAACCATTGAGCTCTCACTCTTACTTTGCCACAACTTTGTCCGTCAACCATGCAAAAATATCCATTCTGATTTTTAGGGCCAATAAGGCTGCATCAAACAGGCATTAGAATGGTCTGAAGTCCAATCCTCTGAAAACCGCGGTAAAAGGGCCATCAAGGCCCCAGACTAAACAGGGACAACACTGAAATCAGTTCCGAACATCACCAAAAAGGCTTAATAATGCTTTTTAGCACAAAGGATAACACTCAATAAAAAGACAAAACCTCTGACAAGAGAAGCCAATCCTCTGTCAGAAATTGTTAATCCTCTGACAATTCTGATGCCTGAGCAAAGAGACGAGATTCACTGACCTCCTTTGAAGGGGTTCCCACAGCCGTCACAGCGAGCAGCGAAAGTGTTGTCATAGCACTCGGAGCAGAAGATCTTCTCGTTCTTGGGAGCGAAGGGCTGGTCCACCAAGGACTTCTCACACTGCGAGCACTTGAAGCAGGACTCGTGCCAGTGCTTGTCCTTGTAGGAGAGGTCCTGGGGAAGGAATAATCGTATCTTTTGTTAGGGTAATAGTTTGGATAAAATCATTTGCAGAATCCCAGGCTTTGGCTCATGACTGGTTGAGCTGGAGGAAATGGGTGTCAAGGGAGAAAGGAATGAAAGGAAGCAAGGAATAGAAAGAAAGAAAAAGAGACCTCTCACACTGTCAGCACTTGATGCAGAACTCCTGCCAGTGTTTGTCCTTGAACGACAGATTCTGGGAAGAAAATAATTGTGCGTGAACTGTAGTGTATGTGTCTGAGTTTGAGTGTGTGTGTGTGTGATAGAGATATAGAGAGAGAGAGACAGAGAGAGAGAGAGAGAGAGAGAGAGAGAGAGAGAGAGAGAGAGAGAGAGAGAGAGAGAGAGAGAGAGAGAGAGAGAGAGAGAGAGAGAGAGACTCTGAAAATGTTTACAGAGAGAGAGAGAGAGAGAGAGAGAGAGAGAGAGAGAGAGAGAGAGAGAGAGAGAGAGAGAGAGAGAGAGAGAGAGAGAGAGAGAGAGACTCTGAAAATGTTTACAAAAATGTAAAACTCTGAAAATGTTTAGAAGGCCATTTGGATTACAACATACAGTATTTATTAAAAATCCTGTTAATTAATTGATAAACGCCTTGCCATAAGGCTATGTCAGACCAATTGACATAGACTAGAACACCAAGGCTACATCAAAATGTTCTTATGCCATGCATAGTTATTCGGAGATTGTCTTTAGCCATGACAAGCTCCTAGCATAACATAATCAGTCTCCAAAATCCCCCGAAGACGGAGTGTGGCTGTCTATGTGGCGGGGTAATCATGCAAAAACAGTCACCCACATAATCTTCTCATTCCTAGCTGATGCATTTTGTACCATAGTGTTCAAGTCCTTTGACTGTGGGGATGATCCCTGGAGTCTTTTAGCCAGGGTACGTCAACAACAACAACAACTGATAAACAAAGAGAGGGCTTTGAGAACACAGTGTGAGTGCATGCATGCTTGCACAAGCGCATGTTTGCCTGCATGGACAATCACGTGTGTCCATGTGCGAGCACAATTGCAGGCAGAGGTGTGTGTGTGTGAGAGTGCGCACATGTGTACGAGATACAAGATACGACTCAATTCACGGAAAACTAAATACTTGGAAACTAACTGTCTTTGTAGTGATAAATTATCAATTCATCACTTACTATTAGAATGCCCAGTATTGCTCTCTAAATATCGAATGATCAATATGGACTTTTTTCGTAAGTATAATAATACCAAGGATATTTTAAGTGACGCAGAAATTGACATTACTGTAATTGCAAAAGCAATGCTGTCCTCAACTATTGGAAGACTACTGTAGAGGTTTTCTTTACTTTTTTTAATATGTCGTTCTTATGCATGTTATTTTACCTTTTTTTTTCCCCCAAAAAAAAAAAAGTTTGCATGTTGTCTAAAATCACGATCTATGTGAAAAGACATTAAATTAAAGATTCATTCATTCACATGTGTATGTGTAGTGTGCGCAAGCGTGTGATTTTCTGTCAAACTGTTGTCTTCAATTGTACATGCACAAAGCGCTCATCGAGCCCCATTAGGAGAATAAGAACTATATAAATCAGCACTATTATTAGGTATTAGGGTATTAGAGTACTTTATAGTCACAGAGGCGTCTCTGTGAAATTCGGGTTGCTCCCACCTGGAGAGTGCGTCGCAGCCAGAGGCGCGCCACCCTTTTTTTTTTTTTTGCATGCGATTTTTGTGCGATTGATAAGGAAGGAAGGGTGGGGGTGGGTAGGTGTTACATTTTGACCAAATGACAAGTTTTTCGTTGCCACTGGGTTCAACGTGTGCTAAGTGCATGGGCACATGGGACCTCGGTTTATCGTCTCATCCGAAAGAACCCAAGTTCAGACCGTTAAGGCCTAGTGTAAAGTGAGAGGAAAAATCCCCTGTACCCAGGTTCGAACTCGGGTTTACTTGACACGAAGCGAACGCGCTACCACTGTGCTACTCTACACTTTATTATGATTATGCACAAGTGTGTGTGTATGTGTGTGTGTGTGCGTGTGCGTGTGCGTGTACGTGTGCATATGCACAGAGGTGCATGCACACACAGACGCACACACAAACATGTCTCTCTCCAGCCCTCCTCTCCCTTCACCTTTCTTTCTCTCCCCATCTCACTTTCTTGGTTCCCTTCAATCTCTCTCTTCCATCTCACACATCTGTTTTCGTTTGTTTTTTTAAAAAGAAAGAAGAAAAACGGTGTTAACTTTGCATGATGGAGTAGAGGCGCATAACGGCAAGAGAAGAGGAAAAAAACGTGCAGGGAGGGGGTGGGGGTGGGATGTTGGGGTCAGGAGAGACGTTGTAGGTGTAAGCTGCAGAAACTGAGAAGTTTTGTGCTGTGTGTGTGTGTGTGTGTGTGTGTCTGTGTGTGTGCGTGTGTGTGTGTGTCTGTGTGTAGAAGTATGTGTGTTTGTGTGTAAATTATGTGTATGTGTGAGCATGTGTGTATGTGTGTGCGTGCATGTGTGTGTGTGTGTGTCTGGGTGCGTTATTGTTTAGGTCCATAACTTGAGTGTAACATTAGGGGAGAGATGCTAAATTAGAACAAAGTTAAAACAATAACCCAGAATTAAAATATTATAAAATCAAAATGCAAACATTCCTAGAAACAATTATAGAAGCGAGCCAACTGGACTTAGCATTAAATTGTGTGTGTGTGTGTGTGTGTGTGTGTGTGTGTGTGTGTGTGTGTGTGTGTGTGTGTGTGTGTGTGTGTGTGTGTGTGTGTGTGTGTGTGTGTGTGCACATGTGTTTGTGCATGTTGAAGCACGCATGTTAACAACGTGTATGGTGTTGTGTTATTTGATTCATTCCGTGTGTGCCTCATGTCTTAAAGTGCGCTTGCATACACGTATGCATGCACCTGTGCGTCTCATACACACGAGCATACACAAACTTGCACACGTAATCATGCAGGTGGGAAAACAGCTGAATAACACAACATAATTGAAATAAGGAGAATGAGGAAAGCTTGGAACCAAACATAAACATTTCTGTTGGCCCTCTCTGCAGCTAACGTATTAATGCACCCTCCCTTCCCCCCAACTAATCATGTAAATGGAACCTACTTGGCATCTGTTGCTGACGTTTTCATTTCCTCAAAAGAAAACAAGCCCCACTTGCACATTTTTTGTATAGATGTTCTTGGTTTTTCAAGCTGATAGTTGCACATTCGCTAGATTCGTTTTTTAGCTAGTTAGAAGAAAAAAGAAAGGTTTAAGAATATGAAGTCGCCCTATGAAAGAGGTTTGAACTCACCATGAGAGACTTTTTCTTCTTCTATGGTGGTGGACAACTTCTTTTTATAGAAGTAATTGCTAACACTTTGGGGGGTGGGGGTGGGGGGGGTGGGGGGGGGGTGACCAAAGAAAAAGAACAAGATGAGAAAAATGGTATGATATACAGTAACAATCGCTTAAATCAAAATTGAAGGGACTGAAATTTAATTTTGAGAGAGCCAATATTTTTAGATAAAAAGACTTTTCAACATAGAGATTATTATACTGGGACCCAAAAATGATTGTGAGTTATCCAGTGTTTTTGAGTTATCCGTTTTTGAGTTATCCGTTCTCCACTGTAATCAATCAATAAAAAAAAAAGTACAAGGCTCTTGAAAATTTCTTCTTGTTCTTCTTCGTTGATTACTAGACTGTGACACCAATGGCCCTTGTTAAAATATCAAACATAAGAAGTGAATGAAAGATCATTGCAATTAAGTTAAATTAAATCTTCTCATTTTTGTAGAGAATAGCTTCTGGTAGGTATGTCCTGGTATCTGTGTTACGCTAAACGCTACCAAAACAGATCACAAAAAGAACACCATGTTTGTTTGAGAAAGCACTGTATGGCATTAAATTCTGCTTCGTGTGTGTTCCCAAGCCATATAGCCATAACGGGTAAGTTACACATGTTTCCGCATTTCAGTTTTCACTGGTCTCCCCGATGCATTCCGCCGATACAAAGCAGAAAATTATAATTTGAAAGTTTTTGTGTTTTTTAAAGGCTGGCCAACAAGTCAGAAAAATAGTAGATGACAGCAAGAAAAGGAAAAGGCAGAGTCAAAGAGAGTGATAGAATAAAATAAATTGCTATCACAGAACTTCCAGAAGGTGGGGAACTGCTTGCACTGAAAGCCCCCCCCCCCCTGGTATCCCAACGGGGAGAGACTCATGGAGGGAGGCGGGGTCATCCAGCTCCCCGCATGGAGGCACGAGCCATCCACCCACTGCCCCAGCATTAAAGATACACTGACGCACCACGATTAAGTCCCTTGGGTTTTTCTGGGTAGCTGTGACCCACATACAGATGTCCCCAACTTCAAATTGAGGCTGCTCTTTAAACTGATGTTTTGGTTTGAATTTGGGGCAATTTATAAGCGAGTCAGACTTGGTCAAAACAAGATTTCTTTCCAGCTATAAGAGGGAAAACCCGTGATTTTGACAAGTGATCTGTTCCGCCATTAAAGTCAATCTACACCAACTGACCTTGTAGTCTGGTCCGATGGGCTTGCCGCAGTCCTCGCATGCGTTGGCGAACATCTTCTGGTAGCAGGGCACGCAGTGGGGGTGCTCGTCCCGCATGATGTAGCGGCAGGCCACCAGCTTCTGGTCGCAGTTCCAGCAGGCCAGGTGGTCCTTGTGGTAGCACTCCTCCATGGCCTTGGTGTACTCCCCGGAGAAAATCAACTGGAAATGGAACAAAAATGAACGTAAAGTAAATTCATGATGCTAAAACGAGAACAGGTAAAACACCTAAAAAAACCTATCAGGTGATCTTTACATTCCTCCATCAAAAATATTAAAAAAATAAAATAAAATAAAAAACACTCCTCCATCGCCTTGGTGTACTCCACGGAGAAAATCAACTCACTGCAAATGGAACAAAAATGAACGTAAAGTAAATTCATGATGTCCAAACAAGAACGAGAGAGAGAGAGAGAGAGAGAGAGAGAGAGAGAGAGAGAGAGAGAGAGAGAGAGAGAGAGAGAGAGAGAGAGAGAGAGAGAGAGAGAGAGAGAGAGAGAGAGAGAGAGAGAGAGAGAGAGAGAGAGAGAGAGAGGGAGAGAGAGAGAGAGAGAGAGAGAGAGAGAGAGAGAGAGAGAGAGAGAGAGAGAGAGAGAGAGAGAGAGAGAGACATAGAGGCACCTCTTGTATTAAGTGTTTTACTATAATGATTACACGTGTGTGGCTTTGTCTACCATCAGCTCTCTCAAGCTATGATCTTGCTCCCTTTTCCTCAGACCCTACCCAATAAAATGCTCGGATCCAATGGCAGCAGGTCCACTTCTTTTGACTGGCAGGTTGTTGCCTTTCTAGTCTAACTTGCTGGGTCCAGTCTAAACAGACGTCTCCTCCAGCACCTGGAGTTTATTAAAGGGGCACCCTGGCGGATGTGTTTTTGTAAGAAACACGTCGAGATCACCAGGATAGCACCCTCTACAAAGACCGCAACACTCACTTTGCTCTGGTTTCCCAGAAATCAAACCGTCAAATCGGCGATTCCTCCTTGGCGGAGGTGCTGGAAGTCAAATTCTTTCAGTGAAAGAGAAGTCATGTGTCTTCTCTTTTTTAATGGCCGCCTGAGTTTAGACCAAATCGTTTGCACGAATTTGTTCTACAATACAAGCCTTTTCATTTTTTATAAATTTTATGCAGTTTATCTAAAGGAGTTTCGCTCACAACAAAGAAAATAGCTCCTTTTATTTTTTTTTACTGCACTTCAAACAAAAAAAAAGAAGCTTCAATCACAATGAGTGGTCTCCACCCACCCCATCCAAAACGGCTTCTCTCTCCGGTATCTCCACCAAGGAGGAATCGCCGTTTTGACGGTTTGATTTATAG
>CM065690.1:52633515-52653515 GCA_017654935.2 Phymorhynchus buccinoides
AAGGGTAGTCCATGCTAGAAGCCATGGGTACAAATCAATCACTAAAATCACAATTTAAAAAAAGGGGGGGGGGGGGGGGGGGGGGGGGGGGGGGGGGGGGGGGGGGGGGGAAAATCACATTTAAAAAAAGGGGGGGGGGGGGGGGGGGGGGGAAAAAGAAAGAAAAATAAGAAAATCATAGATCAACGACCAACACATTAATTATTGTAAACTCACTGCTACCAAAAAGCTTAACATAGATATGATCTTTGCTGCTACTTTCCAAAGGGACGGCGAGTACCCTAAGAACAGTGTGCACAATGCTCACATGTCCGCCAGACGTTACACCAACACTAGCAGCATGTCATACAAACAAAGATCGACAAATGTTAAGAATAGCCCCCTCCCTTGCCCCTTCCATTCATTTCAGACGGTTTCAGGTTAGGAATAGGGTTAGGGATAGGCTTAGGGTCCGATTAGTCATCAACTTGTGTGTGTGTGTGTGCATTGGACACGAAACTGACCCTAAAACTATCCCTAACCCCTTTTCCTAACCATAACCTGAAATCGTATAATCCACAAAGAAAACAAATGCCGGTATGTTATGAAATTGACACTTAACTGACCCTAACCTACCCCAAACCCTATTCCTAACCCTAACTGAAACCGTCTGAAATGAATGGAAGGGGCAGAGGAGGGGGCTATTCTTAACATTTGCCAGAAGATCCAAACCTTCCTCAAAAACAACTGTCTGAGGAAAATCCTCAGAGTGCGCTGGCCTGACACTATCAGCAACGAGGAACTGTGGCAGCGAACACGCCAGCAGCCGGCAGGGGTGGAGATCCAACAGCGCCGCTGGAGATGGATTGGCCACACTCTCCGCAAGCCAGCCACCAGCACGACAAGGCAAGCCCTCAGGTGGAATCCACAAGGGAAAGGGAGGAGAGGCCGGCCAAGGAACACCTGGTGACACAACCTAGAGACTGATGTCAAGAGGATGGGCCTCACCTGGGGACAGCTGGAGAGACTGGCCCAGGACATAAACAGCTGGAGAGACTGGCCTGGGACATAGACAGCTGGAAGGACTGGCCTGGGACATAGACAGCTGGAGATACTGGCCCGGGACATAGACAGCTGGAGAGACTGGCCTGGGACATAGACAGCTGGAAGGACTGGCCCAGGACATAGACAGCTGGAGATACTGGCCCGGGACATAGACAGCTGGAGGGACTGGCCCAGCACATAGACAGCTGGAAGGACTGGCCCGGGACATAGACAGCTGGAGATACTGGCCCAGGACATAGACAGCTGGAGGGACTGGCCCAGGATATAGACAGCTGGAAGGACTGGCCCAGGACAGACAGTTGGAGGGACTGGCCCAGGACATAGACAGCTGGAAGGACTGGCCCGGGACATAGACAGCTGGAGAGACTGGCCCAGGACATAGACAGCTGGAAGGACTGGCCCAGGACATAGACAGCTGGAAGGACGGGCCCAGGACATAGAAAGCTGGAGAGACTGGCCCAGGACATAGAAAGCTGGAAGGACTGGCCCGGGACATAGACAGCTGGAGAGACTGGCCCAGGACATAGACAGCTGGAGGGACTGGCCCAGGACATAGACAGCTGGAGAGACTGGCCCAGGACATAGACAGCTGGAGGGACTGGCCCAGGACGGAGACAGCTGGAGAGACCTTGTTAGCGGCTTAGCGGCCTATTGGCCAGTACAACTAGGGTCATTAACGCCCTTGACAGTGAGAGTGAATCCCTTGCAGGTCAGTACTGAAAAGCGCATTCTCTTGCGAAAGACAGCCATTTAGTGGCCTCAAATAGGGTTATTGGCGAGAGTTATTCCCTTGTTTGGTCAGTACTCAAGCATCTACCAAGGGCATTCACTCTAGCAAAACATGGTTGTTGCAGTGGCCAATAGGCGCAAGAAGTAGCAGCATACAAACAGAAAGCTAATTGCTGAAGACATTCCAAACAGGAAAACATCCTCAATTCCGGTGTTAGTGCGGTTCTTGCCATTTTCAAGTGTTCGATGAAGTCTTTCGGAAACTGAAACAAACAAACAACAAGTAAAGTCTATGTCTGTTTTTGAAACGAACCTGTTGCCATAGTGGTCTGTGATTACAGAGGCTGTCTGGGGGCATCATGGCCTGAACAAACCATTATTGATTTCTCTCCCCACCCACCAACCCCTTTACTTTGTCTGTCTGTTTCCCCTGTCTGGGATGTCTCTCTCTCTCTCTCTCTCTCTCTCTCTCTCTCTCTCTCTCTCTCTCTCTCTCTCTCTCTCTCTCTCTCTCTCTCTCTCTCTCTCTCTCTCTCTCTCTCTCTCTCTCTGTGTCTGGTGTGTGTGTGTGTGTGTGTGTCTGTGTGTGTGTGTGTGTGTGTGTGTGTGTGTGTGTATGTGTGTGTGTGTGTGTGTGTGTGTGTGTGTGTGTGTGTGTGTGTGTGTGTGTGTGTGTGTGTGTATGTGCGCGTGTGTGCGCGCTTGCGTGTTTTTTGGGGGGTTTTCCCATTCACTTCTTATTCTGTCTAAAACGTCTCGGTGCGCGCGCGCGCGTCTATATGAATGTGCGCATGCACACTTGTTAGCGCGTGTGTTACTTTGTATGCTCAGCTCAACTGTAAACTGGTCCCATCGGACCCGTTCCTCCGCTCAAGAGCTGCCCGTGCCCCGAGGTAACGGATGATATGTGTGCACTGCGCAGGAGACGGGCTGCCCGTGCTGCCCGTTCCAGGTTACACGGAGTGGGGTTGCCTAGAGCGAAGCGTTGTGGGGCGCTCTGTGGCGGATAGCAGACTAGCTAAGCAACTCATATTGCTTGCTAAGAGGACACAGTGTACTTTGGAATTAGTACGTCGAAGCTGTTTGTTGACAACTAAGTCAGAGGCGTTAGTAGTCATACGAGGAACATTCTGTTTGCTGCAAGAATAAAGATTGATGGGCGAGTCTAAAAAAAAATCCATCAGATTAAAATTTTTATTTTTATTTTTTAAATCTCATGGATTGTTTTCAATTGATTTTCTCGGTTATCTTTACAAATAGCCTACTTTTAGAATTTTCAGGTGCATTCAATCGGTAACCTTTTTTTAAATTACTTTTAGATGTTTCAAATTTATTGCAAAAATAATTTACCGCACTGGATTGAACAGACCATTTGCCGCGGACGAGCGACCTTGAATTTCAATTAAAGGTTTTGAACAAGAGAGGTCACGCAACTACGGGCGAAACATGCGGGCAACAGTGTAGACAGACACTAAACTAAATTACACTACAGAACGACTGCTCATGGCAAATGCCCTATTACCGATAGGCATGGCAGAGATAGAAGAAGAAGAAGAAGAAGAAGAAGAAGAAGAAGAAACACTTTTTATGACAAAGTTTAGCAATGAAAAAGAAGAAGAAAAAGAAGCTCAATCTTTTGAATGAAATTCTGCTTAACGTCCTCTGGTCTGGAACATATACATATGGGACATTAGTAGATATAAAGATGGTGGGGGCGATCCTGGAGGCAATGCTCGGAGGCAGTGCAACACCAGGAAAGTCCCGAATTTTTAACAATACAGATGTATGCCCAATCTTTTAACAAAGCTTAGCAACTTTAAATGATGGCTACCCAGAGGCTCTACTGACAATGTAAAAGGTAGCAGACGTTGTTCGCACGCAGCGTCACGCCTAGGGCAACCATCATCTGGGGTTGCATTGGCAGTCGATCCATCCATCCATCCATCCATCCATGCAAAGAAAACAGTCATATCAGTGTCACTGGAAGCTCGATAGTTTGTATCCGAAAATGCATCACGGCGCATCGCCTGAGTTTCTATTTCTGCCCAGGGAGGGATTAAAGATGACAGCGGGGAAGATAGGAAGAGGGGGGAGGGGTGGGGGGAGTGGGGGCTCAGGGGGAGTGGGGGTTCAGGGGGAGTGGGGGTTCAGGGGGTGGGTGGGTGGGGGTGCGGTGAGGATAGGGAAGAAGGGAAGCGGGTGAGAAGGGTAGAGGAGGATAATCAATAATGAATGATTTGAACAAAACAAGCAAAACATTTGGTAGTGGAGAACATAATTCAAGAACGAGAAGAACAAAGATTGGGCAAAGTTGTGCTTAAAGACCCACCAGATCACGTGTCAAAATCGCGGGTTTCACGTGTTTTCCCTCTTATAGCTGGTACGAAATCTTGCTTTGACCAGGTTTGACTCCCATACAAATGCCCTCAAATTGAAAACGAAACATCATTTTAATAAAGAGTAGCCTCAATTTGAAGTTGGGGACATTTGCATGTGGGTCACTGCTACCCAGAAAAAAACAACCAAGGGACTTAATCGTGGTGGGTCAGTGTGTAACCCCCCTCCCCCCTCCTCATGTTTACGACACTGAATCTCAAAGTCTGATCCATTCGATTTTATGAAAATACTACAAGGCTGACGCTAGTATCCCTTCCCCGAGAATCAGTGGCAGAATCTCCTCAGAAGTCGGAGAGTGGCTGGTCACGTGGCGGGGTAATCAAAAACGGCCAAACACGTAATGCTCTCATCACTAGCTGGTGCATTTGTACCATAGTGTTCAAGTGCTTCGGCTGCTTGGATGATTCCTGGAGTCTTTGGGGCTGTTTGGATGATCCCTGGAGTCTTTGGGGCTGTTTGGATGATTCCCTGGAGTCTTTGGGGCTGTTTGGATGATTCCTGGAGTCTTTGGGGCTGTTTGGATGATCCCTGGAGTCTTTGGGGCTGTTTGGATGATTCCTGGAGTCTTTGGGGCTGTTTGGATGATTGGAGTCCTGGAGTCTTCTGGGGGCTGTTTGGATGATTCCTGGAGTCTGTGGGGCTGTTTGGATGATTCCTGGAGTCTGTGGGGCTGTTTGGATGATTCCTGGGAGTCTTTGTGGGGCTGTTTGGATGATCCCTGGAGTCTTTAAGCCAGGGTACGACAACAACAGTGGCAGAATGTTGCTTCTCAGTGAAAATGTTCAATGTGAACATTTGAGGCCTGTGTCTAAAGCGCCAACATCGTTTTGCTATGTGAAAAGCAGAGGTGTTTTTTTAAATTTTGTATAACACAACTAATTTTTAAGTACGCTCTGGTATTTGGATGCTTCACAAATCAATAAACACTGTCCAATCATCATGTAGTAAGGGAGAGAGAGAGAGAGAGAGGGGGAGGGAGAGAGAGAGAGAGAGGAGAGAGAGAGAGAGAGGGAGAGAGAGAGGGAGAGAGAGAGAGGGGCGGAGAGAGAACAAAAGGAAATTTAAAAAAAATATCAATAGAGAGGGAGAGGTCGAGAGAGAGAGAGCATATAAATAACATAAATTATGAAAAAGAGAGAGAGAGAGAGAGAGAGAGAGAGAGTCCAGCAGACCCCGTCCAAATGTCACTCCCGAATGCGTTATTCCGGCGCCAGCCGGGTCCATGGCAGCCTGTCTGTTGCATAATTGATGAGAAATAAAAAGACCCCGCCTTGCAAACATAACACGGGGATAATTGTTCCCAGCAAGAGGTGCAGACCACCAACCACCAGAGAATTATGAGAGAGAGAGAGAGAGAGAGAGAGACAGAGAGAGAGAGAGAGAGAGAGAGAGAGAGAGAGAGAGAGAGTACGAATGGGGAAAGGTGAGGGGGGGGTAGAGGTATAAGTGGTTGAACACAACTAGTCAGTCTTTATTGTGTGCGTGTGTGTGTGAGAGAGAGAGAGAGAGAGAGAGAGAGAGAGAGAGAGAGAGAGAGAGAGAGAGAGAGAGAGAGAGAGAGAGAGAGAGAGAGAGAGAGAGCCGAATTGTCATCGATTATCATTATTTGGACTGTTGATAATACCAGGAGCGGCGAACAATTTGTTCCGCGCGTGTGTGTGCGTGTGTGCGCGCGTACTTGCGTGCGCGTGTATGTGCTTGCGTCAGCATGTTTGTGAAATAAAACATTATCTTGAACTATCGAGTTCAGCGGAATGTTTCTGAGAGAGAGAGAGAGAGAGAGAAGAGAGAGAGAGAGACAGAGAGAGAGAGAGAGAGAGAGAGAGAGAGAGAGAGAGAGAGAGAGAGAGACAGAGACAGAGAGCAATATGTAGGCTAAGCTTTTTATAAAACAAATCCTGCTTGGTTTATCAGCCTGTGCTGAAAACGCAAGTCTCCTAATTGCCCAAGAATGACGCTAGTATGTTTGTTTTTACCTGGTGCTCTAAAGATAAAGGTCAGCCTGCACACAGCGATAGTGGTCCCGGTGGGCTTGAAGACCCCCCACGTCACGTGTCACATTCCCTCTTATGCTAGGAAGATTTCTTAAAGACCCACCACCACGTCACGTGTCACATTCCCTCTTATGCTAGGAAGATTTCTTAAAGACCCAGTGACGGACCACGATTAAGTCCCTTGGTGTTTTTTTGGGGGGTAGCTGTGACCCACATACACATGTCCCCAACTTCAAATTGAGGCTGCTCTTTAAAACGATGTTTCGGTTTGAATTTGGGGGCATTTGTATGGGAGTGAGACCTGGTCAAAACAAGATTTCTTTCCAGCAATAAGAGGGAAAACACGATTTTGACACGTGACGTGGTGGGTCTATAAAGACCCAGTGACGCACCACGATTAAGTCCATGCCCCATATGGCCGAAGAGGGCGTAAAACCCTATCATCACGATTAAGTCCCTTGGGTTTTTTCTGGGTAGCTGTGACCCACATCCAAATTTCCCCAACTTGGAATTGAGGCTGCTCTTTAAACTGATGTATCGGTTTGAATTTGGGGGCATTTGTATGGGAGTCAGACCTGGTCAAAACAAGATTTCTTATCCAGCTATAAGAGGGAAAATACGTGAAACCCGTGATTTTGACACGTGACGTGGTGGGTATTTAAGGCTTAATGCCTAACCACACTGCAAGCGATTCGATTCACTACGATCCGATTTTGACATTTGTGAGGTATGGTTGACGTGAAATTCTACGGTCTAAATAAATCTGATGAAATCCTACTGGCTATGTTCACTATATTTGCAGTCTCCCGTACACGAATCTGAAACAAATATCCTTATTTTTGTATCGGACATTTCTCTCTGGATCTGGATCTGTACGTCGAAGGAGCCTATGAAGGCTATAAACTCGACGGAAACTGGGAGAGCGCAAATGAGAGTTTGAACTTAATGAAATTTTGTTTTTGTTTTTGTTTTTTGTTGTTGTTGATTTTTTTTTATAAATGTTTTAAAAAGTAAACTGTCTGGTATTGACAGTATATTACAGTTGGCCATAGACTTTTTCGTAGTATCCAGGCTGGACCAATCCGGCTAGCGAAGATATTTTACACATTTTCAGTGACGCATCTACACTCGTGATTGACATGATACTGAGTGATCGAGAAAGAAAAAAAGATGCCAGCTTGTAATAACCAAATAAACAATGAGCTATTTACCAGCTTCTTTATCACTTATGTCATTGGAATCATGAGGCAAAAATAGACCAAATGAAAAATACACCCACTTCTGTGAGTCAAATCCACCTGAACCTTCATAAACGACCTTATCGCACCACAAAACATAAGAATAGACATAAACTTGATTACATACTACAAATATGAGCGTAAATAAGAAGAAAACACAGCGTTCGAATCCGCCATTTTGTATTTCAAGATGGCCGCCAAATTATTGATGGAGCGAGTTGGCATCCCATCTGTACATGTTTACTACCATCCAAATGAAGCATCCAGATAGGATGCCTGCTTCTAACACGCAAAGTTAACTAAAATCACAATTGCTCAAAGTACCTCCCAGTCTATTTTATTTGATTCGCGTACAGATTGCGGTCTACATGACTGTAGTGAACGAAAACAGTAGAGTTATTTTTAGACGGAAGTATTTCACGTGAATCATGACTCACAGACATCGTCACAGTTGTATCGTTTTGGGGTCAAATAGTATGCAGTGTGGATACGCCTTTTATTTTCTTCCCCATTTTATTAATCCACTGACAGATCCACTAGCAGTTTGCACGTGCGGCATGTGGAGAATTCCACGAGGAACAGAACTGAACAGAACAAAGAAATCTTTGCGCACGCGCACACACACGGGGAGGGAAGGAGGGAGAGAGAGGGAGGGAGAGAGAGAGAGAGAGAGAGAGAGAGAGAGAGAGAGAGAGAAGAGGGCGAGATGAGAGAGAGAGAGAGTGTGTGTGAGAGAGAGAGAGAGAGAGAGAGAGAGAGAGAGAGAGAGAGAGAGAGAGAGAGAGAGAGAGAGAGATTTCAAACAACAGAAGAAGCCTTGAGAATGTGTGAGTCACAGACCGGAGATTTAACCGTGATAAACAGGACCAATACAACACCACTCCAGCATCTAGAAGTGCAAGTTCCACACAGTCACTAAACAGTGTTTGCTTGCTATTCCACCACTTTCTAACATTTATGAACAGGTAGACCTTTCATACAACTTTCATAAGTACGGTCCTATGTCTCGACTGAATATAAGAATTGGTAGGCCTATAAGTTTCTGACAGAATGGCTTAGGCTTACAACGCACGCGCGAGCGCGGGCTTATTCAGTAAAAGGGGAGAGTGCGGTTGACACTCAAATTCAGCAATGCTCTCAAGTCATACTACATAAATCACACCGCCAAAGTTGTATTTTAGCACCACAGTGATTTAACACCTATGTCACTAAAAGGCATCAAAATGGGGTCTATTATCCAAAGACCCTATTGTCTTAGTTTTGGGAAGCAAGGATAGACCTTATTTTAGATACGTCACAGAAGAATCCCCAATAGTGCAGATGGATTTTATTGTCTACCCGGGTAATTTTAATGGAAAGTTTTGGCTGAAATATGGCTGGCGGTGAAAGGGTTAAATAAATCAGCGAAAGAAAAACAACAATTAACTAACGGTGTAACCCTTTTCATTTGGCAAACTGAAAACTAACGGTGTAACCAATTTCATTTTGCAAACTGAAAACTAACGGTGTAACCATTTTCATTTTGCAAACTGAAAACTAACGGTGTAACCATTTTCATTTGGCAAACTGAAAACTAACGGTGTAACCATTTTCATTTGGCAAACTGAAAACTAACGGTGTAACCATTTTCATTTGGCAAACTGAAAACTAACGGTGTAACCATTTTCATTTTGCAAACTGAAAACTAACGGTGTAACCAATTTCATTTTGCAAACTGAAAACTAACGGTGTAACCATTTTCATTTGGCAAACTGAAAACTAACGGTGTAACCATTTTCATTTTGCAAACTGAAAACTAACGGTGTAACCATTTTCATTTTGCAAACTGAAAACTAACGGTGTAACCATTTTCATTTTGCAAACTGAAAACTAACGGTGTAATCATTTTCATTTTGCAAACTGAAAACTAACGGTGTAATCATTTTCATTTTGCAAACTGAAAACTAACGGTGTAACCCTTCATTTGGCAAACTGAAAAAAAAGCAAAAAGGAAGGGAGGAGGGAGAGGGGTGGTGGTGGTGGGTTGGGGGTGGGAGAGGGCAGGAGCCAGATGGTTATATAACGACTTTACTGGATATAAAGCAGATCCAGATCTTTGAAATGTCACTGAATAATGAAGCGGAAAACCACAGAAACAGGCAGCTGAAGTCTCTCTCTCTCTTTCGCGGTGTGTGTGTGTGTGTGTGTGTGTGTGTGTGTGTGTGTGTGTGTGTGTGTGTGTGTGTGTGTGTGTGTGTGTGTGTATGCATGTCCGAATATTAGTGCGCGCGCGTGTGTTTTTGTACGTGTGTGTGTTGTGTGTGCGCGTGTGCGTGTGACGTGTGCATACTGTGTGTGTGTGTCTGTGTGTGTGTGTGTGTGTGTGTGTGTGTGTGTGTGTGTGTGTGTGTGTCCCGTGCGCGCACTGTGTGTGTGTGTGTGTGTGTGTGTGTGTGTGTGTGTGTGTGTGTGTGAACGCGCACGCGCGCGCATGCAGCTTGCTTGTTACTTTATTTATCTTAGTTTCTGTACAAGCAAACGGATTTGCGAAGCTGCATTCAACACAATACTACTGCTTGTTTTGCAGGTAACTAACCCACACCCGGCTTCAAACCCTTGCAAGAAATTAGCTTTTTTTTCTTCTGACACCTCTAGAACGGTCATAAACCATTGTTGTGAATGAGAGTCGAACACACAATGGAACCATCAATGTCGCTAGGCGTTCAAGATTGCACTTGGTCATCTCCAAACATGGAACACTCATTTTGTTTTTTTTAGTAAAGTTAAATTTTTTGTGTATTTGACAGTTTAAGGTTTTGGTTAGGGTTAGGGATGGGGTTAGGGTTAAGGCTAGAGTCAGTTTAATTGCAGATTGAATGTTTTCTAAAGTTTAGCTGAAAACCGACATTCTCACGCGAATGGCGTCACTTTCCATATGCAGCATTGAACGTCTTGTATCAATGTCACGAATATCTTACCCTCTCCTCAGCAGCTGTAAGCGTACAACAGAATGACAACTTTATTAGTCCCCGAGCCAAAGGTTCGGGGAGCAATTGTTTTTGTCTGGTCCGTCCGTCCGTCCGACCGGTATCCGTCCGTCCGTCCGGCGTGCCTCCGTACGTCCGGCAATTCGTCCGTTTTTCTCAAAACTATTCAGTCTATCATCATCAAATTTGGTATACTAGTTGGCCAAGATGCAAGCTATCCACTGATGTATTTAGTTTTACATTAAGGTCAAGGTCGCGCCAGTTACAGGGTTCAAACCCCGAAACACATAATCGCTAATATCTCGCGAAGTTTTGCATGTATTTCAATGCAGTTTTTTTCCACATTTCTTGATGAATGGTCTATAACACAGTTGTCATGAATGTTTCTGTGCGCGCGTGTGCGCACGCGCTCAAATCACGGGTCCGAACCCCAAGGCTATATATGAAAAAAACTATTCAGTTACGTGCTGCTCTGATGCGTTCTTATGTAGTTACGTGCTGTTTTGATGCGTTTTTATGTATGTGTACAGCCGACACATTCCGATTTCCGAGTAGCTCGGCGATGCTGCGAGGGGACTTTGCAGCCGCTCGGCGTTGCACTTTTTTTTTTTTTAATGGCCCAGAACCAACGAGGAAAGTCACTTAAAAAGGAAGCCAGATCAAAGATATTCTAAAAGGGTAAGATGGACTACTTAGAGCTCGGCGAACCGGGCTGATAGAGTTATCGTTAGTGGGGACAGTACACTATTCACAGTGCAGGCTATCCAAAAACTCAGACTGGAACTTGAACGGAGAATTCAACTGGCCTATCGATGTGTAGAATGGGTCCTGTTTAAAAGGGACATAACCAGTGTTTCTGTCCTCACTACTCATATAGGAAAAAGAGACCGGATGCTTATCTTCCCCTGTACAGTCTTTGGCCAGATGCAGAAACGTTTAAAAGACTTTTGAGAGATCCTAGTTTTTTTCAGACATAAAAATGTGTCTTTTAAGGCAAACACGCTTTTAACAGGAGCTTGAAGAAGTTCTAGACCCATCTTTCGCTACTTCTCAAAGCTATAACACGGGAATTACTGGTTTATTTCTCCATCTTTTTTCTTCAGTCTTCTCCCTTGTTTGTCTGCTTTTCGTGTTTTAGTGCAAATCAATAGAGAGAGGGAGAGGAGAGGAGAGAGAGAGAGAGAGAGAGAGAGAGAGAGAGAGAGAGAGAGAGAGAGAGAGAGAGAGAGAGAGAGAGAGAGAGAGAGAATAAGAGAAAAAGAGTCAGAGAGAGCGAGCAACAATGAACAATGTTTTAATGATGTTTTAACGAACCGGGCCATCTGCCCATGTCAAAGGGAACAAAAGAAGGGGGAATTGTGTGTGTATGTGTGTGTGTGTGTGTGTGTGAGAGAGAGAGAGAGAGAGAGAGAGAGAGAGAGAGAGAGAGAGAGAGAGAGAGAGAGAGAGAGAGAGAGAGAGAGAGAGAGAGTATAATTAAATATTTATTCTATAAGGCCAAAGCCCCCTTTGGAAGGGGTACAACAACAGTAATAGACACATTGTCATTTCATGCACAAGTTTTAGCAATGAAATTCATTTATGACAAAGCAATTTGTCTCGCCTTTAGAGCTATATGAAAATGCACATTTTTCTAACAGTTTGTGGAAGACATTCAAAAAGACACGAAAACCATTTGCATTGCGAAATGAATAAGGGGAAGGAACTTCTCGTAATTAACTCTCTTTTTACCAAAGTTATTTATGGCACCGATTCGCCTAGCAAAGTGAAAGTAGTTGCCACAACAATACAGACCCAAGTTCATCCTCAAAAAAGGACCCAGACCTGCTTATTATGACAACCACCCACACAGTACACAACAACAGTGGTAGAGAGTTGCTCACAAATAAATCAACATACATTCAAGAATGGCTTAGCCTTCCAGTCTTGAATAATGTTACACTTAATACGAGGAATAATTTGCATTTGCACTTTTTTTCTCAAATTATTATAAAATGGACAGCATAGCAAGAAGTGTATTTCATTTTCTACATCAGCATTAGCAAAGTTTACAAACTAAGTCTTGAGGTCTGTGGTGTATCTATAATGGCGAGCAGCCAGATCGGAAATACCAAATCTTAATTTGGCCATGATAACATACTTCAAATGCTTATCGATATCCACACATAACTATTTAACACAGAGAGAGAGAGAGAGAGAGAGAGAGAGAGAGAGAGAGAGAGAGAGAGAGAGAGAGAGAGAGAGAGAGAGAGAGAGAGAGAGAGAGAGAGAGAGAGAGAGAGAGAGAGAGAGAGAGAGAGAGAGAGAGAGAGAGAGAGAGAGAGAGAGAGAGAACCAGACATAGACAGACAAAGGAATCACTGAAACCAAAACCACCCAGTAATGTATGCTGACAGAAAGCTAATGAGCCCCTATCAAAGCCACACACTCCTTGCAGACATGGCTTTTCAATATCGATTTTCTTGATAAAAAGCATGACAGTGCCGGCAGCCTCGCCAAATAATGACTACTGTGCCATCATTGTCTAGATGAAAACACAGCAAGGGTATTTATCCAAAAGAGCACACCACCCACAACAATCAATACCACGACTTAGGAGTTCCGGCACACAATACAAAGGAAACACTGATCTGATTTAATGGTGGTTTTGTACGGGGAAGGAAGGAAAGGAGAAGAAGAAGAAGAAGAAGGAAAAGGAGGAGGAGGAGAAGGCAAAGGAGAAGAAGAAGAAGGAGGAGGAGAAGAAGAAGAAGGCGAAGGAGAAGAAGAAGAAGAAGAAGGAGGAGGAGGAAAAGGAGGAGGAGGAGAAGAAGAAGAAGAAGAAGAAGGCGAAGGAGGAGAAGGGAATCTAGCCTAATAAGAGATTTAACACATACGTACATCAATGTTTGCATGACTGTGAAGACCAATGATAGGGAAACAGCCAGCAGCAAAACTAAATTACAGCTGTCATACATATATTATAAGAATAATGATCACACACAAGGACAAGAGAGAGAGAGAGAAGGCGAAGGAGAAGAGAGAAGAGAGAGAAGAGAGGAGGAGAGGAGAGAGAGAGGAGGAGAGAGGAGGAGGAGAAGGCGAAGCAGAAGGAGAAGAAGGCGAAGGAGAAAATGGGAATATAGCCTAATAAGAGTATTTATCACACATACGTACATCATATGTCTGCATGACTGTGTAAGTACCAATGTGTATAGCTGGAATACAGCCAGCAGCAAAACTATTAATTACAGCTGTCATACATATATTATAAACGACATAATGCATCACACACAAGAGAGAGAGAGAGAGAGAGAGAGAGAGAGAGAGAGAGAGAGAGAGAGAGAGAGAGAGAGAGAGAGAGAGAGAGAGAGAGAGAGAGAGAGAGAGAGAGAGAGAGAGGAGAGAGAGAGAGAGAGAGAAGAGAGAGAGAGAGAGAGAGGAGAGAGAGAGAGAGAGGAGAGAGAGAGTCGAGAGAGACGAGAGAGAGAGAGAGAGAGAGAGAGAGAGAGAGAGAGAGAGAGAGAGAGTTACTGCAGCAACACACACACACTGAAAAAGACACACACAAACATAGTCAAACACACGCAGAGGACCTACTCTCTCTCTCTCTCTCTCTCTCTCTCTCTCATACACACTACAAAAGCGTGGCTCTCTCTCAACTGACTGTACTCAAACTGACGAAACATAAAACACAAAATCACCGTACAAAATTCCAGACGCTAGGACCTAGCTCCGTGGAAAAACTGCAGAGGAACCCAGTACGTCCCAGCAACGAGAGTAGAAAAATTCTACTCTTCTTGGTCCCAGACAGACAGAGACAACACGGAATACTCCCAGAAAGTAGTGACAGATCGAGAAGAACAAGACAGAATGAAAGCAAACTTGGGGCCCAGCAAGGTCTACTAGCCTAGCCTAGCCCAGGCCTAGCAAGGAGTAGGGATAAACAAGCTTTGCTACTAGCTAGCCTAGACTAGGCCTACAAGAGAGGCAAACAAACTCTCACGCTCTCACTCACTCACTCACTCACGCCTGTTGAGTCCTCTCGCGCACCCTTTTGTCCTTATGTGCACATTAATCTAAAATGACCCTGTTTCTGTATTTATTTCATTACTCGCCATGTTAAATTACCACACACAATTTGAAGCCATTCTACCCACTGGTTCATGAGATACTACAGCTCGGACACGAAGGAAGGAAATTTCGGTTTTGTGAGTGTTCCTTGGCGGAGGTTTGCAATGGCGGTTCAATTTTATTGCAAGTATTTATTTAATTACTCGCCATGTTACATTACCACACACAATTTGATGCCATTCTAACCCACTGGTTCATGAGATACAGCTCGGACACGAAGGAAGGAAATTTCGGTTTTGTGAGTCTTCCTTGGCGGAGGTTTGCAATGGCGCGGTTCAAAATTCAGGAACTGGATAGGTTTTGACATGATGATCAAGAATTATTCAAAATTCAGGAACTGGATAGGTTTTGACATGATGATCAAGAATTATATATGGTAATGGGATACCCTAGGCTTATTCAATCAATCAATCAAAAATTATTGTCCTTAAAAGAAATTCTTTGTCTGGCATGCACATAAAACACATAAACATAGAACTAATAAGACATGCACAATATACAGTAAATACATCATATTGTAGGTCATGGTATCCGCGAGAGGACAAATATACGCGAAAGGACTTAACACACGCCGTATCATGCCTATATAGGGCGCGCAGTGTTCCAGAGTGTGTGTGTGTGTGTGTGTGTGTGTGTGTGTGTGTGTGTGTGTGTGTGAGAGAGAGAGAGAGAGAGAGAGAGAGAGAGAGAGAGAGAGAGAGAGAGAGAGAGTGTGTGTGTGCGCGCGTACGCGTATGTGTGCGTGCGTGTGTGAACAATACCCTTCTATTCGGGTTGGAAGTTTTCTTTCAGAAAAAAAATCTATCCCACCCTCTGCATTCAGCCTCCCTCTTCCCCACCCCACCCCATCCACTCCACTCTTTCCTACCCTTCACTTCGCCAGCTTTCCAACGTTCCACCGGCAACCACGAGGAATGTACGGGTTACTGCTACCCGGTGTCACGTGAAATTCCACCCGCGTGAAATCCATCCCCTTTCCTCTTTCGAATTGTTTGCTGTTTGGGAAGGATTCGCCCCTAAAATAAATACATTCAGAGGCGTCTTGTGACATGCAGGAAGAACAGAGGATTCATCACTAAATATTGATGAGAAGTCAGCGATATTTTTTTGATATCTATTATTCATTATTTTTCTTTGCATGGGTGTTTGTTTACATCGTCCGCCATTTTGGAAAATGCGAAGCAATAAGTGCAGACCTGTTTACCCCCTACACAAGTCTTGAGTAGTCTGGATAGCTGAAATGAGTAGTTTGGGTGTGAAATGTGCAGCTTTATTCATTAAACCATCAAACAATATTCACTGAAAAAGAGTAGAATCTAGCATTATTTTAAATTTTGAAGAGTAGTAGAGATCCAAATTGAGTAGAATACTACTCGAAAAGAGTAGAGTAAACAGGTCTGTAAGTGGCATGGGTTTGCACATCGATTTATCGGTAAAGATGTAGATTAACACCCTCCCGCTCAATTTCTTGGTTCTTTCCGTGTAGATTGTGCAATTAAATCTCTACAGTTTATAAAAACAGATAGGCCGCGGACACATTAGGCGCGGAAGTCAAGCACGGAAACCCATAAATAAGTAAAAGAAAGAAGGAAAAAAATGTATTCGGATTAGGGGAAATACGGACACGTGCGCTTATTTTTTCCTTCTTTCTTTTACATATTTACGGATTGCGCGTGGGATTTCCGCGGCTACTGTGCACGCGGTCTTTAGTCGTTACGGTTGTGGCGAACACACATATTACGGTGACCGGGACATATTTCACGCCAGGACATATTTCTCGTAACACCGATAATTCATTGTAGACCAGTCTGTCGCTTCCCACTCGGGTGCCAGCCACTATGCTGGATGGCTGGGCTACAATTTGCTTTGTCACGGAGATGGCTTGCCCAGGGTATAGCTCCACTCACTCTGCCAAAAAGATTCTCAATCTCAAAATGTGGTTCTTTCAGTTTCATGATAATAACCCTAGGCTGATCCTAATCTTATCCCTTAATTTTCCGAGAATGTTGCTTCTCTGTGAACATTTTCAGTGAGAAATTATGACGCGCGCATGTGTGTGTGTGTGTGTGTGTGTGTGTGTGTGTGTGTGTGTGTGTGTGTGTGTGTGTGTGCGTGTGTGTGTGTGTGTGCGCGTGTGCGTGCGTGCGTGCGTGTGCGTGCGTCCCCCCCTCTCTCCTTCTCTCTACCCCCAACTAAGGATATCACGAGATAAGCTCCAATTGAGTTGGTTGCCACCGGCCTGGCGGTGAAATCGGCTAGCTAATAATAATAATAACGGGAATTTATATAGCGCTCTTTTTCACATGAGCTCAGTGCACTTTACATTGATAACAAGAACATTAAAGGCAAACAAATAATGAATCATTAAAAAGTAAAATAAACACGATGGCTTGCACGCAACGTTCTCCTTCTTCCCCTCTCTCTCAGTCTCTCTCAGTCTCTCTCTCTCTCTCTCAGTCTCTCTCTCTTACACACACATATATGAACGCACGCGCGCACACATACATGATGCACGCACACGCACACACTGACTCACAATTATACAAGTGTAAAATAGTTACAATACGAACATTCTAAGAAGAAAGCTAAGCTGCTCGTTAAAGCTGGAGACAGACTATGCGACTGCCTCATATGACTCGATCAGGTCGTGACGTAGACCAAACATTTTGTTTCCCGCACAGAAGAGGTAACAAGCCATCTGACTCGATCAGTGAAATTTAGAACCCGACGTATTCGGCCCTGTCACCTGACTGGGCCCGACTGAGTCAGACTGATCGAGCAGCATGGTATGCAAATGAGGTGAAACGTCACGACCTGATCGAGTCACATGAGGCAGTCACGTAGTCTGTCGCCGGCTTTAGGGGACAAAAGGCCCTGTAGTCATGAGAGCGTCTTAGACACTCAACACGGGTAACAGTACGTGAATTAAACTCAACTCCCAAAACGATTGTCTGTTCAGCCTAATTTACATACTACTACCCGTGTTGACCGTCTAAGACGCACTCATCACTACAGGGCCAGATGGTTAGAACATGGACACTACATCTAAATATAGCATCCATGGTTAGAAGCAAGAATGATCAAAATAGAATATTGTCATTTCAAGAATTATGCACTAAGATAGGATATACTCCATCAAGAATGCTAGAATACAATGTAGTAACGTATGCAGTCCGTAGTTATGTTTCTACAGTTGATGAGCGAGATAGGCAACAACCTGATTTGTCAGCCCCTCCCTTGTTTCGTGACCAAAAAATATTTACATGCAGAGATTTTCGTAAACAATTATGTTTAATGCAGTGTTCTATTCCTTGCGCCGTAGGTTTTTGGAAGAACAAACTTGGGATAGAGTTAACTAAGAAGCACTGGTTGTACCCCCATCAGTGCACAAAAGAAACAAGACTCAGATTGTTACACTGGAAACTGTTACATAACATTTATCCCACGAATATAATGTTGTGCAAGATGAAAATAAGAAATGATAACAAATGCTCTTATTGTCCCGACGAAGTAGACTACATTGAACACTTCTTTTATTTATGTCCAACTGTTAATTCTTTCTGGAGATATATCTGCCAGTTTATACTGGTGCAGTATAACGTTAAATTGACACTTTCTGTTGCTGATGTTCTGTTTGGAAAATTATCAGATAACAAAGTAAAAATTAATCATGTTATTTTGATAGCAAAAATGTGTATAAGCATTTTCAAAAAAACAGAATCAGCAGTGCCTTTGTCAGTAATATTTGAAAACCAATTACAATACAGACATGTTTAAGCCGTTTGGGTGAGTGGATACACGTCTTTCCTCCGTTCACTCCTCTTACACGCCCTTGCTCACTTTCGCTTTCTCTAGAGCAAGGGCCGTGTGGTTCTGCGGAGATGAACAATGGAAAGGAACCACTCTCGATTAATCCTCCGGATCCGAAAAATGCAAGTCTGTTTCCCAATTTAAAGCAAAAACAGAATAAGCATTTTGATTGTCAATGAGATTAAAAGGGGAGAAGAAAAAAATCAGGTACAACACATAATTGTTTAAGTGTGTGTTGTTGTTAGTGTACAGCCTTTACTCCGTTCACTCCTCTTACACGCTCTTGCTCACTTCTGCAAGGGTCGTGAGGCGCTGGGGAGATGAACAATGGAAAGGTCCCCCACTCACAATATTTTGTCCAAAAAACAAACAAACAAAAAAGCTGCAACTATTCTTTCCTAGTTGTGAATTTTTTCATATTGATATAACTATGTCTAATGTTTGACTTTTTCTGTTAATGTTACAGCTACAGTGGACCCGTCGGTCTAGACGCGCGGATAACTGACAAACGGGCCTCTATCTTTTGTTTTCTTTGTTTGTACGCATTATACACACATGAAAAAAGACAGAATGAATGGGTCAGTACACCATACATCAGATCAGTCAGAAACCCAGACATCTATGTATCAAAATGTAACATTAATTGTTCACCACAAATGTCCATCTTAGTATTACACACACACATGGAAATGTCAGAGAGAGAGGTAGAGAGAGAGAGAGAGAGAGAGAGAGAGAGAGACGAGAGAGAGAGAGCGAGAGAGAGAGAGAGAGAGAGAGAGAGAGAGAGAGAGAGAGAGAGAGAGAGAGAGAGAGAGAGAGAGAGAGAGAGAGAGAGAGAGAGATCGGAGAGAGAGAGAGAGAGAGAGAGAGAAAGAGAGAGAAAAAAAAAGAAAAAAAAAGAAAAAAAAAAAAAAAAAAGAAAAAAAGGGAAAATGAGCCGAAGAAAAAAGAAAAAAAAAAGAAAAAAAAAAAAAAAGGAAAACAAAAGAAGGCGGGGACAGTGGAGGGTTAAAAAAAAAAAAAAAAAAAAGAAAAAGAATGGTTTAGGGCCTACAGTTTAAAGACCCAGTGACGCACCACGATTAAGTCCCTTGTTTTTTTTCTGGGTTGATGTGACCCACATAGACATTTCCCCAACTTTAAATTGAGGCTGCTCTTTAAACTGATGTTTCGGTTTGAATTTGGGGCCACTTATATGGGAGTCAGACTTGGTCAAAACAAGATTTATTTCCAGTTATAAGAGGGAAAACACGTGAAACCCGTGATTTTGACACATGATCTGGTGGGTCTTTAAAACCACAACAGCATCATTATCCAGAATCCGTCAACATGGACACAGACTGACGTTGTGAAAAGCCAGGCTGTCTTTCAGGAAATCAGTCATCCAGCTTTTTGACCTCTAGCAGGGGAGGTCAGTGACGTGACGGAAACACTGTCCCGGGCACGTGATACACTTACAAGTTGCCTCAGTCCTTGCCTTATCCGTGTTATAAGTGGCCTCTTCCTAAACATCTTCCAGGATACATGCTACACTGAGAGAGTTACTGTCTTCATAATGGTCTCCATACAGGTGAACATTTTTCACTCTTTCCCCATGCCAACACAGTGATAGCCACTCGTAAGATCACTTGCATATCACCGGGTTGCCATGTGAAAAGAGTGAAAACATGTTCACGTGTACAGAGACCCTAGTAAAGGTCTTAATCCAC
>CM065690.1:52658515-52661015 GCA_017654935.2 Phymorhynchus buccinoides
ACTGACAGACAGACAGACAGACAGACAGATATACACATACATACAGAAAGAGAGAGATAGAGGGATAGACACAAAGCTAGTAATATAACTGTACAAAGAACGTCGGTAGAAAGGATGCTTTAAAAAGAATAAGTGAATCAAACAAAGACAAGCAAAATGGAAGAGAATTCCAAAAAGACGGGGTGCAAACAGAGCCCACACATACATACGCACACGTACCTCATCACAGGCGGGACATCGTGGCCTGATGATCTGAGCGTAGTGTACATGACAGTAGAGATGCTTGTCATGCACATGGACATACATACATACACAGAAAGAGAGAAAGAGAGACACACACAGAGGTAGCAATACAACTGTACCACAAATGTTGGGTAGAAAGAATGTTTAAAAAAAAAGACAGAATCAAACAAAGAGAAGCAAAATGGAAGAGAATTCCTAACAGACGGGGGTCAAAAAGAGCTCACACATACATACAGACATGTGCCTCATCCCAGGTGGGACATCAATGCCAGACGATCTTGGCGTAGTGTCTCTGACAGTAGAGATGCTTGTCATGCACATGGGCAGACACACATACACAGAGAAAGAAAGAGGGGGTTGGGGGGAGACAGAGAGCTAGCAATATAAGTGCACAAAAAAGTTGGCTAGAAAGAATGCTTTAAAGAATAAGAAAATCAAACAAACATTAAGAAAACCACACAAAGACAAGCAAAATGGAAGAGAATTCCAAACTGACGGGACACAAAAAGAACACACACACATCCTGGCCTGATGAGCTCGGCATAGTGACTCGGACAGTAGAGATGCTTGTCATGCACAGAGACTGACAGACAGACACACGCATACACAGAAAGAGAGAGAGAGAGGAAGAGACACAGAGGTAGTAATATAACTGTACCCAAAAAAAATGTCAGTAGAAAGAATGCTTTAAAAAGAATCAAACAAAAACAAGCAAAATGGAAGAGAATTCCAAACAGACGGGGCACAAAAAGAACACACACAGTACCTCATCACAGGCGGGACATCGAGGCCTGATGATCTGGGCGTAGTGCCTCTGGCAGTAGAGCCGCTTGTCATGCACATGGACAGACAGAGACAGAAACAGAAAGACACCCACTCACGTACCTCATCACAAGCGGGACAGCGAGGCCTGATGATCTGGGCGTAGTGCCTCTGGCAGTAGAGGCGCTTGTCGTGCACATGGACAGACAGACAGACAGAAACAGAAAGACACCCACTCACGTACCTCATCACAAGCGGGACAGCGAGGCCTGATGATCTGGGCGTAGTGCCTCTGGCAGTAGAGGCGCTTGTCGTGCACATGGACAGACAGACAGACAGAAACAGAAAGTTCCCACGCACGTACCTCATCACAAGCGGGACAGCGAGGCCTGATGATCTGGGCGCAGTGCCTCTGGCAGTAGAGGCGCTTGTCATGCACATGGACAGACAGAGACAGAAACAGAACGACCCTTTGCACTCAAGTACCTGGATCACAGGCGGGACAGCGAGGCCTGATGATCTGAATGTAATGAATAAAGGAAGGAGAGGAAGCTTGTCGTGCATGGCAGTAGACCAAGGGAACCAAAGTTCCTCGCAAAGTTCCACGTGAAGCCGGCCGGGTGCCACACCGCACCCTCACCCATCTTGGGCGCCGTCCCAACCAGCTCGTCTTTATCCACGTCCCCTTTGCAGCAAAAGGGTCTGGAACAATGAGGATGAGACATGCTAGATTGGTTGAATGAATGATTCAAGGAAGCAACTGGGGCATGATTGCTTCGTTCATGAAATTCCATCGAAAAGTTCCAGTTTACCCCACCCCCCCCCCTAATTTTCAATCATAACGATGTAGATGTCACAGTAACGAACACATAATAACGATGTAGATGTCACAGTAACGAACACACCATAACGATGTAGATGTCACAGTAACGAACACATCATAACGATGTAGATGTCACAGTAACGAACACACCATAACGATGTAGATGTCACAGTAACGAACACACCATAACGATGTAGATGTCACAGTAACGAACACACCATAACGATGTAGATGTCACAGTAACGAACACACCATAACGATGTAGATGTCACAGTAACGAACACATCATAACGATGTAGATGTCACAGTAACGAACACACCATAACGATGTAGATGTCACAGTAACGAACACACCATAACGATGTAGATGTCACAGTAACGAACACATCATAACGATGTAGATGTCACAGTAACGAACACACCATAACGATGTAGATGTCACAGTAACGAACACACCATAACGATGTAGATGTCACTGTAACGAACACATCATAACGATGTAGATGTCACAGTAACGAACACATCATAACGATGTATATATCACAGTAACGAACACACCATAACGATGTAGATGTCACAGTAACGAACACACCATAACGATGTAGATATCACTGTAACGAACACATCATAAAGATATAGATGTTAATGTAACCAACACACCGCAGTGATGTA
>CM065690.1:52666015-52687168 GCA_017654935.2 Phymorhynchus buccinoides
CGAGGTATAAAGTGAGATAACAGACTTGATCCCTGATGCACGGAGAGAATCATCCTGACAATTGTCATGTCAATCGGTTGAGTGGTCTGCAAATCACGATCACTTGGGATACGGCATTGTGCAAAATGGCGTTTACAGTGTTAAGTACTTGGAGAAAAAACCACCCAATCAATCACACAACTAATTTAATAATGTTTCCTTGTAAGCTGAGAATGATCTCCATTTCTCACCACATTTGTTTAAACATTCATTAATAGAATTTTTTAAGTTAATATTGTTACCTTTTTATGTTCTTCTTACTGTTTGTTTGTTTTTCCTAGTGTCTATGTATTACTTAATATATAAAACATAATAAATTATTTGGAAATTAAGATAGTGCTTCATTGCTCCGTTTAGCCGCCCGTCACCATTACTGTCAGAGCACTTTTTTTCTTTAACATAGGGCTTTATATAAGTTTTCTTGTTGCCCTATCTAATGATCATTGTTGATTTTTATTTGTGACTTTGAGAAATAAAATGCTACTTAAACCAATATAAAAATACAGTGATCGCGTTAATTGGTAATCATCATTAAAATGCTGATTGCAAAACCAAAATTCAGAAATACATTGACCTATCATTTCCTGGGACTCGAAAGTGGAGGAACTGCTGGGTCTAGTTGGGGTCATCCAGAGACGACTTCTACTATTACTTCTTTGGCATTTCGGTATTTTTGGCATTTTGGTACTTTATAGTCACAGAGGCGTCTCTGTGAAATTCGTGTTGCTCACCACCTGGAGAGAGCGTCGCAGCCAGAGGCGCACCTCCCAATTTGTTTTTCATGCAATGTTTGTGTGACTGATGAGGAAGGAAAGGGGGTGGGGTGGTGGTGGTAAATTTTGACCAAATGACAACTTTTTGTTGTTGCCACTGGGCTTAACGTGAGCTAAGTGCATGGGCGCACGGGACCTCGGTTTATCGTCTCATCCGAAAGACTCCACGTTCAGACCGCAAGGCCTAGTGGAGAGTGAGAGGAAAAATCCTCTGTACCCAGGTTCAAAACTCGGGTTTACTTGACACAAGGCGAACGCGTTACCTCTGTGCCACTCTACACCAAACTATTACTATCTTTTTGTCCCTGTTGACTTTACACCAATTCTGCTTACAGTGTCAACAGGAGCTTCCTTCACGACCCTGGTATCTATGGGCACATGATCCCTAAGTTTCCGGAAGATTCTTTTTTTTTTTTCTGTCCCATCTTCTAGGCTGTACAGTGGCGTTGTTCCCACGCCGCTTATTCCGAGTCCCAACTCGCAGCCACACCTCCGCACGTTCAGGTCGCAGAATCCGAGACCAGTAGTCCAAGGGGAGCTAATCTATGTTAGTCCGTCAGGAGGCAACCAACCGAGGAGACACTGCACTGCTGCTGAGTCACTTCGGTGGAGTTCAGTAGAGCCTGTTCAGGACACCACCTACTAAGCCCCCTACTGACGACACTATTCTCTTAGTCGCGGAGCCAGCGTGAGTGAGGTCCTCCTCTGAGGGCGCCACCACGACCATGGTCTCACTGTCAATATCCTATGACTTCATACTACTATTGTTATTATTATTACTATAATTATACTTTATTAGGCCTACTGTATTTAGACTAGTTCTACCAAAGAGCCTAAATGTTACAAAGAGTGATTACTTCGCAGCCTACCAACATTGCAAAGAATGAAGTCAACGTTTTCACTTCCCACCTGGAAGGTGAAAAGGTGGAAGGTGGGAAGTGTTAAGTATGGTAACAGAGGCAGCGAGTGAGTTCACAATGATCCCCACCTGTAGTGTAGGTGAAAGGGTGGAAATGAATGGATAAACAAGTGTGTCGTCGAGCGGCAGACATGTCTTTTGCCCCGTTGCTCTAATGCCCCGTTGCTCTAACTTCTGCCCGAAATAAACTTCAGTTCGTTAGTTCGTTCGTTCCCATAAGGGTGGGGGGGGGGGGAGAGAGAGAGAGAGAGAGAGAGAGAGAGAGAGAGAGAGAGAGAGAGAGAGAGAGAGAGAGAGAGAGAGAGAGAGAGAGAGAGAGAGAGTGGAACGAACAAATAACGATGTAGATGTCACAGTAACGAACACATCATAAAGATATAGATGTCACAGTAACGAACACATCATAACGATATAGATGTCACTGTAACGAACACATCATAAAGATATAGATGTCACAGTAACGAACACATCATAAAGATATTGATGTCACAGTAACGAACACATCATAAAGATATTGATGTCACAGTAACCAACACATAATAAAGATAAAGATGTGACAGTAACCAACACATCATAAAGACATTGATGTCACTGTAAAGAACATATCATAACGATGTAGATGTTACTGTAACCAACACATCGCAGTGATGTAGATGCTGTTTTATACAATTCACATGTATAAAGGGAGTGGGAGAGTGGGGGGGGGGGGGGGGGGGGGAGAGAGAGAGAGAGAGAGAGAACAAGAATAAGAACAACGATTTAATGAACTGGGCCATCTGCCCATGTCAAACGGAACAGTGGGGTAGGGGCGATAACAAATAAGAAAAATAACATAGAATACGCGAAAAAATCATGCAAAATTTGGCAAGCAATATACCAGAAGAGAGAGAGAGAGAGAGAGAGAGAGAGAGAGAGAGAGAGAGAGAGAGAGAGAGAGAGAGAGAGAGAGAGAGAGAGAGAGAGAGAGAGGGGGGGGGGGGGGGGGGCAAGTAATAGACACCATAGTAACTCCTCGCATTAAAATCAAAATTCACCGCCATTTTGCTATCTTCCCATCCAAATCAAGATCACGTGTCAAAATGACGGGTTTCGCCTGTTTTCCCTGATATAGCTGGTAAGAAATCTTGTTTTGACCAGGTTTGACTCCCATACAAATGTCCTCAAATTGAAAACGAAACATCGTTTTAAAGAGGCAACCTCAATTTAAAGTTGGGGACATTTGTATGTGGGTCACAGCTACTCAGAAAAAAAACAAGGGACTTAATCGTGGTGCGTCAGTGTGTCTTTAATATTTAACCGATATTCTTCATGTGGCCTCCCGGGCCTTCACGACGCAGGTTAGCGGCCAGGGCGGAAAGAAGTTCACACAACTTGACGTGTCAAGGTCGTGCAACCGTCAATTGTCATGTCAATCGGTTGAGTGGTCTGCAAATTACCCTCACTTGGGATATGGCATTGTGCAAAATGGCGTGTACAGCGTTAATTACTTGAGATAAAACAACAACAACCAATCACAAGTAATTTAATAATATAAAAATACAGTGATCGCATTAAGTGAGTAATCATCATTAAAATGCTGATTGCAAAACAAAAATTCAGAGAATTGTTTTTTGACCTGTCAGTCCCTGGGAAACGAAAGTGGAGGAACTGCTGGGTCTCGTTGGGGTCATCCAGAGACGACCTCTACTATTTATTACGTCTTGCCAGTACTATTACTATATTTTAGTCCCTGTTGACTTTACACCAATTCTACTTACAGTGTCAACAGGAGCTTCCTTCACGACCCCGATATCCACGGGCATAATTATGATCCCTAAGTTCCCGGAAGATTCTTTTTGTTTTTTTGTTTTTTTGCTGTCGCATCTTCTGGGCTGTACAGTGGCGTTGCTACCACGCCGCTCATTCCGAGTCCCAACTCGCAGCCACACCTCCGCACGTTCAGGTCGTAGAATCCGAGACCAGTAGTCGAAGGAGAGCTAATCTATGTTAGGCCGTCAGGAGGCAGCCAACCGAGGAGACACTGCACTGCTACGGAGTCACTTCGGTGGAGTTCAGTAGAGCCTGTTCAGGACACCACCTACTAAGCCCCGTACTGACGACACTATTCTCTTAGTCGCGGAGCCAGCGTGAGTGAGGTCCTCCTCTGAGGGCGCCACCACGACCGTCCACCGACAGCTCCCCAGAACACACCACTGATTCTGAACTCCTTGGTCTCACTGTCAATATCCCATGACTTGATACTATTATTATTATTATTATACTTTATTAGGTCTACTGTATGTACACAAGTTCTACCAAAAAGCCTAAATGTTACAAAGAGTGATTACTTCGCAGAACACCAACCTTGCAAAGAATGAAGTCAACTTTCTCACTTCCCAACTGGAAGGTGAAAAGGTGGAAAGTGGGAAGTGTTAAGTATGGTAACAGAGGCAGTGAGTTCACAATGATCCCCACCTGTAGTGTAGGTGAAAGGGTGGAAATGAATGAATAAACAAGTGTGTCGCTGAGCGGCAGACATGTCTTTTGCACCGTTGCTCTAACCTCTGCCCCGAAATAAACTTCAGTTCGTTAGTTCCTTCGTTCCCATAAGGGTGGGGAGGGAGAGAGAGAGAGAGAGAGAGAGAGAGAGAGAGAGAGAGAGAGAGAGAGAGAGAGAGAGAGAGAGAGAGTGTGTGTGTGTGTGTGTGTGTGTGTGTGTGTGTGTGTGTGTGTGTGTGTGTGTGTGTGTGTGTGTGTGCAACGAACATATAACGATGTAGATGTCACAGTAACGAACACATCACAACGATGTAGATGTCATAGTAACGAACACATCATAAAGACATAGATGTCACAGTAACGAACACATCATAAAGATATAGATGTCGCAGTAACGAACACATAATAAAGACATAGATGTCACAGTAACGAACACATCATAACGATGTAGATGTCACAATAACCAACACATCAAAACGATGTAGATGTCACAGTAACGAACACATCATAACGATGTAGATGTCACAGTAATGAACACATCATAACGATGTAGATGTCATAATAACGAACACATCATAACGATGTAGATGTCACAGTAACGAACACATCACCATAACGATGTAGATGTCACAGTAACGAACACATAACGATTTAGATGTCACAGTAACGAACACATCATAACGATGTAGATGTCACAGTAACGAACACATCATAACGATGTAGATGTCACAGTAACGAACACATCATAACGATGTAGATGTCACTGTAACCAACACATCATAACAACGTAGATGTCACAGTAACCAACACATCATAACAACGTAGATGTCACTGTAACCAACACATCATAACAACGTAGATGTCACTGTAACCAACACATCATAACGATTTAGATGTCACAGTAGCCAACACATCACCATAACGATGTAGATGTCACAGTAACGAACACATCATAGCGATGTAGATGTAACAGTAACGAACACATCATCATAACGATGTAGATGTCACAGTAACGAACACACCATAACGATGCAGATGTCACAGTAACGAACACATCATCATAACGATGTAGATGTTACTGTAACCAACACATCACCATAACGATGTAGATGTCACAGTAACGAACACATCATAACGATGTAGATGTCATAGTAACGAACACATCATAACGATATAGATGTCATAGTAACGAACACATCATAACAACGTAGATGTCACTGTAACCAACACATTATAACGATGTAGATGTGACAGTTGTGACGGGGTGTATCACGAGCGTCCCACTTTCTCCTCTACCCCCCCCTGCTATTCCGGCCCACCACTCTTTGATCGTGTCGGCACGGCGAAGGTCCTGTGACATCACAGAACTCCCCTTGCAATGCAATCGGTGCTCTTTTGAAGTTGTCTTGACACATCGCGTCAGTCGCTGTAGGAATGTTAGGAATGTGGCGTCGCTGTGATAGGCATGTGACTGTAGCGTCCTCTCTTGTCGTCGACTACTACTAACTAATGAAACTACCTCGGGTATTCGAAATCAAGTGGGGCCGGGGAAATGCATAGTGGGAGACAAAAACTTATAGCATTCTCTTAGTCTTAGTTACAGTAACGAACACATTATAACGATGCAGATGTCACAGTAACCAACATTATAACGATGTAGATGTTACAGTAACCAACACATTGCAGTGATGTAGATGCTATTTTATACAATTCACATGCATAAAGGGAGTGGGCGAGTGGGAGAGAGACATCGAGTGTTTGGCTCCCGATCCAGACACACCACGTGGGCGACCTGCTGCGCTACGCTACGCTGCGAAGACAACACTTCACTTCGAGTCACATGGACTAGTCCTTTTCAGGGCTACAAAGTGTGACTACTGGTGAACAAGAGAGCAACGTTTTGAGGAGCCTGATCTACTATCTACAAACACGCACACTAGTCAGTCCTTTTTAGGACTCACAGTGTGTGGCGTGAGGATTCCTCCCCACCTTCAGGATCGACCCCGACGGCGTTTTTTCCGACGTTTTTTTCTACGGAGAAGACCAGTATCAACCGCCGCCACTGCCACAACTGTCGCAACTGTCACAGCTGCTGCTTGGTTCGAATTTCTACCTACACTATTCTGTCCTTATTTTCTACTGTCAACATACGGTTCCTCTTTCTCACACCGCACAGTGAGAGGAACTGAAGTCTACGGACGCTTCTCGGGATCTTGCTTCTCCATTCTGACTAAAACTATCTTTCACCTTTCCTCTCCCTCTCGGTGGCTATGAGCAGCCACGCTGCTCCCACCAAACCAACCGAGGGTGAGGCTGGCCCTGGGCCCCCTCTTCTGGTAATACAGCCCGGCTCTGGGCAACCCACATGGGAACAAGGAACGCTCAGCCCTGAGCACCTTGCCTGCAATCCCCAAACACACTCCGAGACCGAATGGCAAACACCAATTCACCTCGGAATGGTGGGATGAAGAGTGCGACAAGGCTACATCCGCCAAAAGATACGCTCTAAGAAGATTCCAAACAGACGTATCAAAACCCAACGAGGACGCGCTCGTTGAGGCTACAGAAGCCTGCCAAGCAGTTATAGACGATGTCTGGACTAGACATTGGGAACAATTTTGCCGTGACGAAATCCGAGACCCACGTGACTCCACCAAAATGTGGAGAAAAATCAGAAAACTGAAACGGCGCGCGCGCCCAGCCGAGAAACCACTCCTTGTAGATGGCAAACTCACTCGAAATACACAAGAAAAGGCAGATGCACTAGCTGACGTCTTCGCCCGAGCAAGCCAAACAGAGCACCTCTCTGATGAAATTATCCAAACAAGACTGGAAGCGGAAGCAAACTTTGAAGAGCCCGTGTTAAGCGACAACACTGCCCCCTTCAACAGTGACCTCACACTCGAAGAAGTTAAATCAGCAATCGATGGGCTAGGGACGGGCAGCAGATCCCATCTCTAACCACATGATTCGCCGCGTCATAATACCAATGCAAAATGTTCTCCACGCATTCTATCAGAAGTGCTGGTAATCTGGTACAATCCCTGTAGCCTGGAAAGAAGTCCAAGTGTGCGCCATCCCCAAAGAAAGCAAACCACTCAAGCTCCCAACCAGCTACAGGCCCATTGCTCTGACCCCTCACCTGGGCAAGGTGTACGAGTGAATTGTCAAAGAAAGGCTTGAGTATTATCTGGTAAAACTCCCAAGGCATACTCCCAATATGTCAAGCCGGCTTTCGCAAAGGCAGAAACTGCATCGAGCATGTTGTAAGCCTTGTAGAATACATAAAACATGGATTCAGGAAATCAATGAGAACCCTCGCTGCTTTCTTTGACATAAAAAATGCTCTTGACTCCGTTTGGCATGTCAAACTACTGGACAAGATGGAAAAACTTGGCATCAATGGCCGCCTCTACCAGTTTGTCAGAACGTTCCTGAAAAACAGACAAATGGCGGTCAAAGTTGGCTCCGCCACGTCCCAAACACACACCATAGACATGGGTGTACCACAGGGCAGCGTCATCGCCCCACTACTATTCAGCATCATGCATCATGATCTGGAAAAAGTGATTAAAAAAAGCGTCAACGAAACCATTGTCCATACTCGAAAAGGAATCCGAAAGGTCTACAAGCTCAACATACCACTATGCTGATGACTTGGCCATATGGACGGATGCTACAGCCCGTGAACAAAACAAACTAAAACTCGTACAAAAATGTGTTGATACCACAAACACATTATATGAAAGCAAACGAATTTGAACTGTCTGCGAAAAAAAGAGTCTTCATGGTTTTCCTACCCAAGATGGGAAACCAAAAAAGCCACGAATCGATAACTCTTGATGGACACACCATCAAACCCAATGACCAGGTCAAATTATTGGGTGTCACCATCACAAAATACCTACAGTGGACAACCCACGTCAGTAACCTTATAGCCAAAGCCGGGAGAGCTGTCGGCTATATCAAGCTTCTCGGCAGAGAATCTTGGACCACGCCCACAAACCTAGTGTACCTAACAACCGCATTTGTCCGCTCCAAACTAACATACAGACACGAGGTATTTGTCAACGCCTCGGACTCAAGTTGGAAACAACTAGAAAGGGTGGAAATGGCGGCCCTCAAACACGCCCTGGGACTACCCCCGCATGTGAACAATGCTCTGGTATACCAAGAGGCAGGGTGGCTACCCCACCGCGAGGAATATCATCGAAGATGTGCTAACTTTGAAGTCCGCACCTCGATAGTACCAAACACTGTCAAGGAAGTCCTCAATGCGGACAACAAAGAAAGACAAGCCACCTTCCTACGACACAAGAAAGAGACCCAGCCGAGAAAGTACAATCGGATGAAACCTTTCCGATCCCATACCGAAGACATATGGGACCACTGCCAAATAGACCCTGAGATAGCGGTATCAATCCCCATCTCACCCTACTCTCCCTGGGAACTTGAGAAACCATGGACAACCACATCCATCGGTACAGGATCCACCAAAAAGTCAGACCTGGCCGCCACTGCCAAAGCCATGGTACACGAACAGTACCAACACCATCTCCAAATCTACACGGACGGCTCTGTCCTACAAGATGGAGAAGTTGGCAGCGCCTCTGTGATCCCAGACCTGGGAATCAACAAGAAGTACCAACTGAACAAAGGAGTCAGTATCTTCACAGCTGAACTGCTGGTCATCCTTATGGCCTGCAACACTGTGAATGATATGCCACAACCCCCCAGAGCAGTTGTCATACTGTCAGACTCTAAATCCTCTCTCCAAGCCCTGGAAAAGGCAGGAACTCGAAACAGACAAGAAATGCAGATGGAAATCCTATTTCTGGCCCATCAAATTATCTGCAAAGGAACTGAACTGACACGTATGTGGCTCCCCTCCCATTCAGGAATAAAGGGTAACGACCTAGCAGACAGAGCTGCAAAGTCGGCCACCAAGATCGGACAGCCCTTCGTTCTAAAATTATCCAAATCCGATGTCGTGAACAAGGTACGCACCTATGTTCACAAAGCCCGAATTGACTACATGAAAGATTACTGTCAGTCCCGTGGATATCGCCACCGCCCAGACATAGGCAAACCGAGAATACTGAGACTGCCCCGGAAAAACCTATGGTTACTAATGCGAATCAGAACCAACTGCCCATCGGCTGCCCTCCGCAGCGAAACATGTGAGTGTAGAGCTGACACCTCACTTGACAACCTCCAGACAGGGTGTGCAGCACTGGCTGACACCATGTCACCCCTCTGGGTGTACAGGAACACCCACGGCCTCAAAGCTTTCGACTTCATCCTGCCTCACCCCTCCCTAGGGATAGAGCCAATGAAGTTCCTGACCGATAGCCTCATTTCAAGTGGTCTCGACTGCTGGTTCTAGCTGCCACCCACCTCGATAAATCGATCAGGGCTAAGCCCTATGCCGAAAAAGATTACGGATATCCCTACTCTCGTAGGCCAAGGAAGCCCAGCGTATTAACACATGTCCTCTAGCCTGTGTGGCCGGGGGATCTCTCAGCAAGGGTGTTCTACCCGAACGGGGCCCCCACTGGATCACGTGCATCCATATTATACACCGGGGGGTGGTCCTGAAAAGCTAAACCTTGAAGATGAGCCATAAATGCCGTAACCGCCTTGGAGGAGGCCAGGCCTGCTGGGATGCCATCACGTTGAAAAACGGAAACCAAACGACATACAGACTCTCACCTGCACGAGCCGAATAGAAGTACAGTGGAACCTCCCTTATAAGACCTTCAAAAATCATCCAAAATGAGGTCTTATAAGGGAGGTAATTTTAATACTAATAAAGGTCAATGTCTCAGAGAAGCAGTTCTCGGTTAATTCCATTTTTCCGTTTTTGCCTTTCTTACCAAACATAAACCTGTATTTTATTAACCTTTTCAGCTAATTATCTTTTTGGGATATAACCCTAACCCTAAACCCTAATCCCCCCCCCCCCCCCTAAGACGGAAAAACGCAATGAACCATGACTGTGACAAATGCCGCGGTGTACTGCACTACATAGGGGGGGGGGGGGGGGGGGTCCTATTAGATAATGGCCTTTATCACGACTGCAATTAATTATTGAACAAAGATAATTAGCTCAAAATGTTCATAAAATACAGCTTCATGTTTGGTAAGAAAGGCAAAAACGGAATCAACCGAGAAATGTAGGGGGGGGGGGGGCACATCTTGACCTTTACCGGAGGTCTTATAAGGGAGGTTCCACTGTAGTACACTGCTCCGAATCCTCTTGCCTCCAAACAAAAAGTCACTCATTGCCATTGTATTGTCTTCACCCCGAGAAGACCTCACAGTCTTCATGAAGAACGTCCATAAGGGTCGATGACCAATTGGACGATAATCTCACCTTCACTGGAGGGAGAGAGAGAGAGACACAGAGAGAGAGAGAGAGAGAGAGAGAGAGAGAGAGAGAGAGAGAGAGAGAGAGAGAGAGAGAGAGAGAGAGAATGACATTTTATTTAACCAGGGAACATGAGATAGGCAATGACAGCTTTTTTCCACCCAGCCCTGAGAGAGAGAGAGAGAGAGAGAGAGGAGAGAGAGAGAGAGAGAGAGAGAGAGAGAGAGAGAGAGAGAGAGAGAGAGAGAGCGAGAGAGAGAGAGAGAGAGAGGGTGGCGGAGCAATGTCACGAAACTCTCCCAAAGAATAGACACACCATAGTAACTCCTTGCCTAAAAATGACAATTGACCGCCATTTTGTTATCTTCCCATCCAAATCAACCTCTTCACGTTTAAAGATCCATCAGATCACGTGTCAAAATCACGGGTTTCACGTGTTTTTCCCTCTTATAGCTGGTAAGAAATCTTGTTTTGACCAGGTTTTACTCCCATACAAATGCCCCCAAATTGAAAATGAAACATCATTTTAAAGAGGCAGCCTCAATTTGAAGTTGGGGACATTTGTATGGTGGGTCACAGCTACCCAGAAAAAACCCAAGGGACTTAATCGTGGTGGGTTAGTGTGTCTTTAACCGATATTCTTCATGTGGCTCCCAAGGATCTCACCTCAGGAGTCGTACAAAACCATGCGAGGGGGGTGGGGTTGAGGATGGGGTGGGGGTGATGCACAGCATATCTGGGCAAAGAACCTCCACCAGGCAGGAAAGAAGCTCACCAACGAACTCCACGTCATAGTGTAGGAGACCAGGGCAAGCCACGTATGTAGTTGGGAGGATATCGGCTGTGGTCTGGTGGCATCGAGAGAGACGGGCCGAGCCATGCGACATTGCCCAAGACATGCTACATGAAGATGGCAACAAACGCTCAAATTATAGGTGAAGACGGGGTAAAAAGCCCATGGGCGGGTAAGAAGCCCATGCCACTTATCTCATGAAATGAAGCAAATTTCAGTCACATTTTGCCCATGAGACGAACGCTAAACATTAACACTCGTCTCATGGGCACAATTTGACTGAAATTTGCTTCATTTCATGATACAATTGGCATGGGCTTCTTACCCGCCCATGGGCTTTTTACCCCGTCTTACCCTACCGGTGTTGCGAAAAATATGTCCCGCGTGAAATGACGCGCCCTTTCCTCATTGCTTGGCTGTTTGGGAAGGATTCGCCCCCTGAAGACATTCAGAGGCGTCTGGTGGCATGCAGGAAGAGCAGGGGATTCATTACTAACATATTGAGAGGTCAGTGATTTTTGTTGTTGAAATTATTATAGATTTTTGTGTGCGTGGGCGTTTGTTTATATTGTCCGCCATTTTTGGAAAAATGCGAAAGCAAGTAGCACGGGTCTGTACATCGTGTTCTCGGAAAATATGCAGATTAACACCCTCCCGCTCAATTTCTCGGTTCTTTCTGTGTAGATTGAGCACACGGTGACAGGGACTTACTTCACACCGGGACTTATTTCACACCAGGACTTATTTCTCGTGATACTGGATCAGTCGCCTTTAATTTAATTAGTATATTATTGAAACAAAGGTTTATACAGCTGCTTCAATCATTATACACACAAAATCTGTCATCCACTTGAAAGGTAATGGGGATAATAATAAGAAATAAACATAAACAAAACTAATCTTCCTTGAGGCTTTAACTTAATTGCATAGTTCATGGACTGAATTTCCGCAAAAAATACAATTCGCAACTACAAAGACCACGCAATGAGTTTTGCGTATTTCATGTACTGCGCAACAACATGAAATTACACAAAATGTCTGCGAAGTACATGAACATCAGAACTGTGCAAGAACATGCACACAGATTTCGGACAACACATAGGCCTTCATACATAAATACATAGTCTGCATGTATGTATGTTTCTTGAAGATCCACCAGATCACGTGTCAAAATCACGGGTTTCACGTGTTTTCCCTCTTATAACTGGAAATAAATCTTGTTTTGACCAAGTCTGACTCCCATATAAATGGCCCCAAATTCAAACCAACACATCAGTTTAAAGAGCAGCCTCAATTTCGAGTTGGGGAAATTTGGATGTGGGTCACAGCTACCCAGAAAAAAAAGGGACTAATCATGGCGCGTCACTGGGTCTTTAAGAAAAAAAGACTGAAAAAAAACCAAACACAATTATTAATATTATGCCTGACAATTTATTCTCAGATAATACTCAGTCAAGTTTTGTGACTATTTCAACAAATAAAGAAGAATGAGAACAACACGAAACGAACACGTTGAACAAAGTCTCCACATAGCGATGGTATATGAGTTTGTACATGCCCTTTCCGTTCACTTGTGTTTCGTCTGCGCTTTAAACAACGCCCAGAAAGTCTCTCTATACCGAGAGCCCATCACGAAATAAACGAAAAAGTTGAAGGTACAATTGGTCGTCTGAAGAACTGTGCTGATATAGACACACAGCAGAAACAAATTATGATATCGTCGTCCTGCGTTCAAACCTGCCACAAACGTGCTAGTTGTGCGAAAAATGACATCGGGCAGAAGACACATGATCAGTAATACTGAAGTGCCAACCAGCATCTTGGTCAATGAGATTTCCTTGGCAGACGTGTCTGCCGAAGAAGACGACGACTCTGAGCGCCATTCCACGGCCTTTCTCAGTGTCCACACAGTCAGAGCGGTGGCGAGCACAACCACCACCAGCACACCGACAGGTATGACAAAACCGAAGACACCATCGCCAGTGAAGTCAATAAGGGTCTTAAAACGCTCGTAGACTTCACTGGGATATCCCACAAATAGCAGCTCGCCAGTGTCCGGACTGAAGGCGCAGCTGATGGTATATTTGAGAGTTCCTACAGCGTATAGTCCCACCATGATCATCGACGTGGACAGGATGATGCCAGCCGTGGCTCTCGTGCTGATCAAGCTGTGGTATTTCAATGGGCGGAGGACGCAGTAACATCTCTCACAAGCAATGAATGCGGAAAGGAACATGGACACGTACAAAAAACCTTGCAATGTGAATGTATGATTCTTGGCCAAAAACTTCAGCAAAGCGCAGCGCTCTTCAGGTCCAACAAGCGGTGAGTCTATCATGAACAAACGGTTCAACGTTGTGACGATCAACACCACGGCGTCGGTCAAGGACAAGGAGAAAAGCAGGAGGTTCACACGAAACTTCACCCCCTGTTTCAAAAAC
Source organism: Phymorhynchus buccinoides (assembly GCA_017654935.2). Classification (NCBI taxonomy): domain Eukaryota; kingdom Metazoa; phylum Mollusca; class Gastropoda; order Neogastropoda; family Raphitomidae; genus Phymorhynchus; species Phymorhynchus buccinoides. The sequence goes on from CM065690.1 coordinate 52,679,829, forward strand.
ACTAGCATGCTGATGATGTTAGCAGGCCCCCCGATCAACAGCAACACTATGTTTATGTACATGTGGACCTGTTGAGCGGATGATTCCACTTCTTGGGTTATGACGTTATGAGGATTGTCCCAGGGCAGGAAGGGTAAAGACATATTGCGGGCATCAGTTTGCGCATCATTGGACACCAGTGAAGAGGAAGTTGAGTGCAAAGCCATAGCTGTGATGTTGTTTTGTTAACTGCATAGAACGATCCAACGCGATGTCAACAAACATTAACAGTGAAACATGTTTTCTTTAAAAGAAAAAAGTGGATGGATAACGGTTAATGAATCTAGACTAATCAAAAAGAACCAACAACTAAAAAAGTGACCAAGACGGTTGTCAAAAGAAAAACACAACGTAATTCTTTAAAATAGATATTGGTTTGGTGAAAACAAAACTAAAGAGATGATGTTCATATTTCTAAGTGAGGAAGATGTTCGTACTTCTTCGTGAGGAAGAACAATTCAAATTTCTATTAAGTATAATATGTAGAAGAAACAAGAAAGAAATTAATATATTGTTATAACCATTAGCTATGGAAACATACGTGTATATGCTAAGGACAAAGAAAACACACATAGAACTGAAACTGATTTTTATAAAATCACCAACAATTCCAGACAATTTTTTTATCTAAACACTTGAAAGCGACCTGATTGCCAGCAATAACACATATCATATAAATGAATTCGTACGATTATTAAATTATAGTTGAAATAAGCTGTTGCAACTATTCCTATCAAATAATTATTAGTTAATTAGACTCATCCTCTACAATGAAAAATCGATGTTTACCCTCTCATTTTTTTGCGCGAATCATTGACAGCAGTTGTAAAAGCCAATGCCCAGGCTTCTAATGAGCATGACAATTAAATCAAACACACACAGCAAGATCTTCGCCCTATAGGAGTTAATAGGACGCGAAGAAGCTTTCTAAGTGCGCGCTCATGCTACACACAGGATTTTCTATGACACAAACACACACGCGCGCGCGATTACACACACACATACACCCACACACGATATACAAAATTAAAGACAATTATTTTCCATACAACTAACATCATACACAGAACGATGGGGGGGAGAGAGAGAGAGAGAGAGTGACAGAGAGAGAGAGAGAGAGAGAGAGAGAGAGAGAGAGAGAGAGAGAGAGAGAAAGAGAGAGAGAGAGAGAGAGAGAGAGAGAGACAGAGACAGACAGAGACAGACAACAGGAAGAGACAGAGACAGACAGGCACACAGACACACACACGATATGCACAAATTAAAGATACAGACTAACATCAATAACAGAACGACGACAGAGAGAGAGAGAGCGTGCGCGCGCGCGCGCGCGCGAGCGAGAGAGAGAGAGAGAGAGAGAGAAAGAGAGAGAGAGAGATTTCATTGAGAGAGAGAGAGGAGAAGAGAGAGAGAGAGAGAGAGAGAGAGAGAGGAGAGAGAGAGAGAGAGGAACAGAAAGGGAGACAGGCAGACAGACAAAGAGAGAATGTAACAGAGGAACAGAGAGAGGGCAAGGGAAAAAGACAAAGTCAGAGACAGACACACAGAGATACACAAGAGAGACATAAACAATATACTGTCATGCAAGCATCATACACCCACGCGCACACCGCACATAGACAGACACAGAACAGACAGACTGACAGACAGACAGACAGACAGACAGACAGACAGACAGACAGACAGACAGACAGACAGACAGACAGGACAGACAGACACAGACAGAGGCCGCCTCTGATTTATGGAAGTCACAAACTAACGACTCTCTCTCTCTCTCTCTCTTCTCTCTCTCTCTCTCTCTCTCTCTCTCTCTCTCTCTCTCTCTCTCTCTCTCTCACAGACACACACACACACATATATATACCCACACACACACACGCTTGTACGCGCGCACACACACACACACACGCGCACGCGATTCAGCACATATTCATTCAAAACGGGTTGAAAATTATTGATCAAGTAGTTTCAGGGGTATTTGGCGATAGAGGTGTTCTTGTTGTTTTCATCGAATCCTTTAGTATGGGATTTCTAGGTATAAAAGTGAGATAGCAGACTTGGTCCTTATTGCTGCCCCACATGGCCGAAAGGCCTAAGAGGGCGTAAAACATTATTTTCTCTGGTCCTTGATACCCAGAGATACTCATCCTGCCAATTGTCATGTCAATCGGTTGAGTGGTATGCAAATCACGATCACTTGGGATATAGCATTGTGCAAAATGGTGTTTACAGTTTTAAGTACTTGGAGACCCCACCACCCCACCACCCCACCCCAACTAAATCACACAACTAATTCAATGTTTCCTTGTAAGCTGAGACTGATCTCCATTTCTCACCACATTTGTTTAAACATTCATTAATATAATTTATTTTTTTGTTAAATTAATATTGTTACCTTTTTATGTTCTTCTTACTGTTTGTTTGTTGTTTTTTCGATTGTCTATGTATTACAATAATATATAAAACATATTTGAAAATTAAGATAGCGCTTCATTACTCTGCTTAGCCGTCCGTCACTATTATTGTCTATGCACTTTTTTCTTTAAGATAGGGCTTTATATAAGTTTTCTTGTTGCCCTATCTAATGATCATTGTTGATTTTCATTTGTGACTTTGACAATTAAAATGCTATTAATTTTAAACCAATTAATTTAATAATAGAAATATACCGTGATCGCGTTACGTGGTAATGATCATTAAAATGCCGATTGCTAAACCAAAATTCAGAAACAAAATTGATCTATCAGTCCCTGGGGCTCAAAAGTGGAGGAACTGCTGGGTCTGGTTGGGGTCATCCAGAGACGACCTCTACAATTACTTCTTTGGTATTTTGGTACTTTATAGTCACAGAGGCGTGTCTGTGAAATTCGGGTTGCTCCCACCTGGAGAGCGCGCCACAGCCAGAGGCGCACCACCCAATTGTTTGTTTTAAAATTTGTTTTTCATGCAATTTTTGTGTGACTGATGAGGAAGGAACAAGCGCATAGAGCTTAAAGGTATGCGCTATATAAATCTTCTTAATAAATAAATAAATTAGGGGGGTGGGGTGGGGGATAAATTTTGACCAAATGACAGTTTTTTGGTTGCCACTGGGCTTAAGGTGAGCTAGGTGCATGGGCGCACGGGACCTAGGTTTATTGTCTCATCCGAAAGACTCCACGTTCAGACTATAAGGCCTAGTGCAGAGTGAGAGGAAAAATCCCCTGTACCCAGGTTCGAACTCGGGTTTACTTGACACAAGGCGAACGCGTTACCTCTGTGCCACTCTGCAGCACACTATTACTATCTTTTTGTCCCTGTTGGTTTTACACCAATTCTGCTTACAGTGTCAACAGGAGCTTCCTTCACGACCAATATCCATGGGCACATGATCCCTAAGTTTCCGGAAGATTCTTTTTTTTCCTGTCCCATCTTCTGGGCTGTACAGTGGCGTTGTTCCCACGCAGCTCATTCCGAGTCCCAACTCGCAGCCACACCTTCGCACGTTCAGGTCGCAGAATCCGAGACCAGTAGTCGAAGGGGAGCGAATCTATGTTAGGCCGTCAGGGTAGGCAACCAACCGAGGAGACACTGCACTGCTGCTGAGTCACTTCGGTGGAGTTCAGTAGAGCCTGTTCAGGACACCACCTACTAAGCCCCCTACTGACGACACTATTCTCTTAGTCGCGGAGCCAGCGTGAGTGAGGTCCTCCTCTGAGGGCGCCACCACGACCATGGTCTCACTGTCAATATCCCATGACTTCATACTACTATTATTATCATTATTACTATAATTATACTTTATTAGGCCTACTGTATTTAGACTAGTTCTACCAAAGAGCCTAAATGTTACAAAGAGTGAATACTTCGCAGCCTACCAACCTTGCAAAGAATGAAGTCAACTATTCAACTTCCCACCTGGAAGGTGGGAAGTGCTAAGTATGGTAACAAAGGCAGTGAGTGAGTTCACAATGATCCCCACCTGTAGTGTAGGTGAAAGGGTGGAAATGAATGGATAAACAAGTGTGTCGCCGAGCGGCAGACATGTCTTTTGCCCCGTTGCTCTAATGCCCCGTTGCTCTAACTTCTGCCCGAAATAAACTTCAGTTCGTTAGTTCGTTCGTTCCCATAAGGGTGGGGGGAGAGAGAGAAAGAGAGAGAGAGAGAGAGAGAGAGAGAGAGAGAGAGAGAGAGAGAGAGAGAGAGAGAGAGAGAGAGAGAGAGAGAGAGAGAGAGAGAGAGAGAGAGAGAGAGTGTGGAACGAACAAATAACGATGTAGATGTCACAGTAACGAACACATAGTAAAGATATAGATGTCACAGTAACGAACACATCATAACGATGTAGATGTCACTGTAACGAACACACCATAACGATGTAGATGTCACAGTAACGAACACATCATAACGATGTAGATGTTACTGTAACCAACACATCGCAATGATGTAGATGCTATTTTATACAATTCACATGTATAAAGGGAGTGGGAGAGGGGGAGAGAGAGAGAGAGAGAGAGAGAGAGGAGAGAGAGGAGAGAGAGAGAGAGAGAGAGAGAGAGAGACAGAGAGAGAGAGAGAGAGAGAGAGAGAGAGAGAGAGAGAGAGAGAGAGAGAGAGAGGGGGGGGGGGGGGGGGTGCCCAAGTAATAGACGCCATAGTAACTCCTCGCATTAAAATGACAATTCACCGCCATTTTGCTATCTTTCCATCCAAATCAAGATCACGTGTCAAAATGACGGGTTTCACGTGTTTTCCCTCTTATAACTGGTAAGAAATCTTGTTTTGACCAGGTTTGACTCCCATACAAATGCCCCCAATTTGAAAACGAAACATCGTTTTAAAAGAGCAGCCTCAATTTCAAGTTGGGGACATTTGTATGTGGGTCACAGCTACCCAGAAAAAAACCAAGGGACTTAATCGTGGTGCGTCAGTGTGTCTTTAATATTTAACCGATATTCTTCATGTGGCCTCCCGGGCCTCCACGACGCAGGTTAGCGGCCAGGGCGGAAAGAAGTTCACACAACTTGACGTGTCAAGGTCGTGCAACCGTCAATTGTCATGTCAATCGGTTGAGTGGTCTGCAAATTACCATCACTTGGGATATGGCATAGTGCAAAATGGCGTGTACAGCGTTAATTACTTGAGAAAAAACAACAACCAATCACAACTAATTTAATAACATAAAAATACAGTGATCGCATTAAGTGAGTAATCATCATTAAAATGCTGATTGCAAAACAAACATTCTGAGAATGTTTTTTTGACCTGTCAGTCCCTGGGAAACGAAAGTGGAGGAACTGCTGGGTCTCGTTGGGGTCATCCAGAGACGACCTCTACTATTTATTACGTCTTGCCAGTACTATTACTATATTTTTGTCCCTGTTGATTTTACACCAATTCTGCTTACAGTGTCAACAGGAGCTTCATTCACGACCCCGATATCCATGGGCACATGATCCCTAAGTTCCCGGGAGATTCTTTTTTTCCCCTTTTTTCTGTCCCATCTTCTGGGCTGTACAGTGGCGTTGCTCCCACGCCGCTCATTCCGAGTCCCAACTCGCAGCCACACCTATCCGCACGTTACATGTCGCAGAATCCGAGACCCAGCAGTCCAAGGGGAGCTAATCTATGTTAGGCCATCAGGAGGCAACCAACCGAGGAGACACTGCACTGCTGCTGAGTCACTTCGGTGGAGTTCAGTAGAGCCTGTTCAGGACACTACGACCACCACCTACTAAGCCCCCTACTGACGACACTATATCTCTTAGTCGCGGAGCCAGCGTGAGTGAGGTCCTCCTCCGAGGGCGCCACCACGACCGTTAGTTTGTCCACCGACAGCTCCCCAGAACACATAACCGATTCTGAACTCCTTGGTCTCACTGTCAATATCCCATGACTTCATACTACTATTATTATTATTATTACTATAATTATACTTGATTAGGCCTACTGTACTTACACTAGTTCTACCAAAAAGCCTAAATGTTACAAAGAATGATTACTTCGCAGCACACCAACCTTGCAAAGAATGAAGTCAACTTTTTCACTTCAAACCTGGAAGGTGAAAAGGTGGAGGGTGGGAAGTGTTAAGTATGGTAACAGATTGAGGCAGTGAGTTCACAATGATCCCCACCTGCAGTGTAGGGGAAAGGGTGGAAATGAATGGATAAAAAAGTGTGTCGCCGAGCGGGCAGACATGTCTTTTGCCCCGTTTTGCTCTAACCCTCTGCCCCGAAATAAAACTGTAGTTCGTTAGTTCGTTCGTTCCCATAATAATAATAATTTTATTTGCTATAGCGCTAACAGTCCACACTATCAGCATGCTCTGTGCGATTTACAAATTGAAATAGAAATAGAACATCAGACGAAGTAAAATCAGAAAATAACAAATAACGAATAAGAAAATACAAGATAACATGATCCACATACCACAACCGACAACACATTCATGAGATAACAACAGATTAAAACTTACTTACTAAAACATAATAGGCATATAACATGCACTTCGTAATAGCACACATGAAAACGTAAGATAACATGATTTACAAACTTACAATAGACTACAGATACGGAGATAGTTAAATCTTGCGTGTTAAAACATAATAACTATATAAAGCATTTTTACTAGGATCATACATAAACAACATACATGTAACATGATTCACATACCCACAATAGACAAGACATTCCTAAGATAACAACAGATTAAGACGAGTCGACTAAAAATAACATAAGAATGCAAAAATACACACCCACACCAACACATGCGGGCATACACATATACTCCCAATAAAAACACACATGCGCGTCGCCACATGCACACACACACACACACACACACACACACACACACACACACACGTACGCATGCAAGCACATATGCATGCAGACACATACCCAAGCCATCATTTTCCTCACTCTGGTCGATCAGTCAAGGTATTTATGGAAAAGAAAGGTTTTCAGCTGAGATTTGAAGGTTTGGAGGGAGGTGTTTTGTCTGATAGAAAGAGGTAGAGAGTTCCAAGTTGTAGGTCCAGACACAGAGAAATATTTTTTACCACAGGAATTCAAAGAGTATCTAGGGACAGTAAGCAGAGAAGAGTCTTGTGATCTCAGTGCTCTAGAAGGCATGTAAGGCTGAAGGAGGTCAGAAAGATACGAGGGCACAGATTAGAGTTGAGGCATTTGAAGCAGAGAGTGGCGAGTTTGTACTCAATTCTGGCCTTAACAGGCAACCAGAGGGGGGGGGGGGGGGGGGGGGGGGGGGGGGGGGGGGGGGGGCGGGGGGGGGGGGGGGGGGGGGGGGGGGAGGGGGGCGC
>CM065690.1:52687668-52711196 GCA_017654935.2 Phymorhynchus buccinoides
ACCCTATCATCAATAAACATTCGAGTTTCAGTTTCATTCGAGTTTCTCTCTCTCTCTCTCTCTCTCTCTCCTCTCTCTCTCTCTCTCTCTCTCTCTCTCTCTCTCTCTCTCTCTCTCTCTCTCTCTCTCTCTCTCTCTCTCTCTCTCTCTCTTCTTTCTCTCTCTCTCTCTCTCTCTCTCTCTCTCTCTCTCTCTCTCTCTCTCTCTCTCTCTATCTCTCTCTTCTCTCTCTCTCTCTCTCTCATCTCTCTCTCTCTCTCAAACAAACAAAATGTTTCTGTTTCAAGCAAATCTCTCTCTCTCTCTCTCTCTCTCTCTCTCTCTCTCTCTCTCTCTCTCTCTCTCTCTCTCTCTCTCTCTCTCTCTCTCACTGTGTTAAATTATTTAATGTTTTGTTAAAGAAAGGGTTAAATCCGTCAGAATGGGCTAAAGCAATTATAATTCCGATACATAACAAGCGCGAGATCGCAATAGTTTGTGGCACGCGGTCTATTTTTACCACTCCAATCATGAGTTACCTCCCCTGGCTTTTCAATAATTTTAATCTGTAAACCAGAATGTTATCTCTGCACCATTTCGTAACTTTTTATATCTTTTGGAAAACATTTAAAACTATGTATCCTACTTATACTCATCAAAAGAAGCACCGCATACTCGTCGTGTCTGTTGTAGTGTCTGTATTACATATGTTTATTATTTTGTACGCTTTTAAAATACATCATTTTAAAGAGCGGCCAGAAGTGTAGCCTCGATTTGAAGTGCGACGATTTAGTCAAAATGTGCGACAATTTTGGACCGACAGACCGACCGACAGACCGACAGACCGACCGACTGACCGACAAAGTGAGTTATAGGTTTGTGGCTTGAGCCACAAACAAAAAAGGAGATTTACAAAACCCAGACAACTATCGTGGAATTTCTCTTCTGAGCATCATCTCTAAGTGCTATACTACCATACAAGGTTGTACAGATGGCTAGAAGATAACGACAAAATATCAGAGAGTCAAGCTGGTTTCCGCCCAAAACACTCCACTGTAGATCACATATTTACCTTGCATGCCATAATTGAAAAACGTTTGTCAACAAGGGGTCGTAAGATGTATGTAGCGTTCGTAGACTTCAGGAAAGTGTTCGATTCCATACAGCATGATATGCTGTTAGATTGTTTAAAACATGAAGGCATTAAAGGAACATTATTTTGTTCTGTGAAGGCTATGTATAATTCGCTTGTTTCATGTGTTAGAGCTAATAATCAATATTCCAACTTCTTTGACTGCCCATCAGGTGTCCGTCAAGGATGTGTTTTAAGTCCTACTCTCTTCTCAGTTTTGATAAATCAACTAGCTAACCATGTTTCAGATAAAGGAAAGCATGGAGTTCAACTACTACCAGGAATAGTGGAATTGTTTATTCTTCTTTTTGCGGATGACATTGCCTTACTGTCACTGACACCTTCTGGATTGCAGAATCAACTTAATCTTTAAAAATTTTGTTGTGACAGGATCAAGCTTAATGTCAACATAGATAAAACAAAGATAATGGTGTTCCGTAAAGGTGGTCCTATGGCTAAACATGAGCAGTGGTATTTCGATGGAAATCGTTTGGATGTTGTCAATAGCTATTGCTATCTTGGCTACACATTCACAACAAAAATTAGTCCTAAATTAGGAACACAACATTTAGTAATCAAAGGCAAAAAAGCAGCATTTCTTCTGTTTAAAGTTTTTAATAAATATAAAGAAATGACATATGATGTGTTCTTTAAAAATTTTGATACTAAAATATTACCAATACTTTTGTATTCTTCTGTAATATGGGGATTCCATAGACTAGATCACATCGAAAGGGTTCATATACTAGCATGTAAACGTTTTTGGGGCGTTCCCATTAAAACACCCAATAAGATGGTTTACGGCGAATTGGGTAGATACCCAACCTTTGTCCATTCTTTTGTTAGCAGTGTGAGATATTGGCTGAAGTTAATTATGCTAGAACCCCATCGGTTGCCTTATCAATCATATCAAATGTTTTTAAACATGGACATGGGAGGGAAAAATTGTAGGGTAACACAAATTAGAACAATCCTTTGTAAAACTGGTTTTAGTTTTGTATGGATGCAGCAAGGTGTGGGCAATGCAAAACTGTTTTTGAGTGCATTTAAGCAACGGTTAATAGATATGTATATACAAGAGTGGAATAGGTCTTTAGAAATTAGTGACAGATATGAAAGCTATGTTTCCTTTAAAACAATTTTTGAAGAAGAAAAATATCTTTCCAATATCGATATAATATTATATTGTTTTAGAGTAGCCTTTTCCAGCTTAAGACTGAATGTACTACCAATAAATAATAATCTATTTAGATACAGTGAATCACCCCAAGATAAATTCTGCATGTGTGATAAAGTTTCAGTTGAAAATGAAGAGCATGTGTTGTTTAAGTGCCCATTGTACAGAGATCTGAGGGAGAAATTCCTTAAAGCTTGTGCTTACATGGATTTTAAGAAACTAGCTCGGTCACAGAGTGAAGAAAATAATAGAAATGTTGCCAAGTTCGTCTTTCATGCCATGAAACTGAGAAAAAATGTAATTGATGGAAACCCCTGATTTCCTCGCTATTGCAACTAACTAGAAATGGCATATATAATACTTTGTACAAAATGGGTTTTGAATATTTCGAATGTAGTAATGCTATTATAGATTTATAACCCCCCCCCCCCCCCCCCCCCCCCCACACACACTGTTTGTATAAGGGCCCATGGCCAAAGTACAATAAACAATTTCAGTGTTCTCTCTCTCTCTCTCTCTCTCTCTCTCTCTCTCTCTCTCTCTCTCTCTCCCCCCCCCCCCCCTCCACTCACCCACTCCCTTTATAATGTGAATTGTATAAAATAGCATCTACATCACTGCGGTGTGTTGGTTACTGTAACATCTATATCTTTATGATGTGTTCGTTACAGTGACATCTACATCGTTATGATGTGTTCGTTACTGTGACATCTGCATCTTTATGATGTGTTCGTTACTGTGACATCTATATCTTTATGATGTGTTCGTTATAGTGACATCTATATTTGTATGATGTGTTCGTTACTGTGACATCTAAATCGTTATGATGTGTTGGTTACTGTGACATCTACATCGTTATGGTGTGTTCGTTACTGTGACATCTGCATCTTTATGATGTGTTCCTTACAGTGACATCTACATCGTTATGATGTGTTCGTTACTGTGACATCTGCATCTTTATGATGTGTTCGTTACTGTGACATCAATATTTTTATGATGTGTTCGTTACTGTGACATCTAAATCGTTATGATGTGTTGGTTACTGTGACATCTACATTGTTATGATGTGTTCCTTACTGTGACATCTACATCGTTATGGTGTGTTCGTTACTGTGGCATCTGCATCTTTATGATGTGTTCCTTACAGTGACATCTACATCGTTATGATGTGTTCGTTACTGTGACATCTATATCTTTATGATGTGTTCGTTATAGTGACATCTATATTTGTATGATGTGTTCGTTACTGTGACATCTACATCGTTATGGTGTGTTCGTTACTGTGACATCTGCATCTTTATTATGTGTTCCTTACAGTGACATCTACATCGTTATGATGTGTTGGTTACTGTGACATCTACATCGTTATGATGTGTTGTTCGTTACTGTGACATCTATATGTTTATGATGTGTTCGTTACTGTGACATCTACATCGTTATATGTTCGTTGCACACACACACACACACACACACACACACACACACACACACACACACACACACACACACACACGCACACACACACACACTCACACACACTCTCTCTCTCTCTCTCTCTCTCCCTCTCCTCTCTCCCTCTCTCTCCCCCCCCCCCCCCCCCCCACCCTCTGGTTGCCTGTTAAGGCCAGAATTGAGTACAAACTCGCCACTCTCTGCTTCAAATGCCTCAACTCTAATCTGTGCCCTCGTATCTTTCTGACCTCCTTCAGCCTTACATGCCTTCTAGAGCACTGAGATCACAAGACTCTTCTCTGCTTACTGTCCCTAGATACTCTTTGAATTCATGTGGTAAAATATATTTCTCTGTGTCTGGACCTACAACTTGGAACTCTCTACCTCTTTCTATCAGAACAAAACACCTCCCTCCAAACCTTCAAATCTCAGCTGAAAACCTTTCTTTTCCATAAATACCTTGACTGATCGACCAGAGTGAGGAAAATGATGGCTTGGGTATGTGTCTGCATGCATATGTGCTTGCATGCGTACGTGTGTGTGTGTGTGTGTGTGTGTGTGTGTGTGTGTGTGCATGTGCACGCGCATGTGTGTTTTTATTGGGAGTATATGTGTATGCCCGCATGTGTTGGTGTGGGTGTGTATTTTTGCATTCTTATGTTTTTAGTCGACTCGTCTTAATCTGTTGTTATCTTAGGAATGTCTTGTCTATTGTGGGTATGTGAATCATGTTACATGTATGTTGTTTATGTATGATCCTATTAAAAATGCTTTATATAGTTATTATGTTTTAACACGCAAGATTTAACTATCTCCGTATCTGTAGTCTATTGTAAGTTTGTAAATCATGTTATCTTACGTTTTCATGTGTGCTATTACGAAGTGCATGTTATATGCCTATTATGTTTTAGTAAGTAAGTTTTAATCTGTTCTTATCTCATGAATGTGTTGTCGGTTGTGGTATGTGGATCATGTTATCTTGTATTTTCTTATTATTTGTTTTTTTCTGATTTTACTTCATGTCTGATGTTCTATTTATATTTCAATTTGTAAATCGCACAGAGCATGCTCATAGTGTGGATTGTTAGCGCTATAGCAAATAAAATTATTATTATTATGGGAACGAACGAACTAACGAACTACAGTTTATTTCGGGGCAGAGGTTAGAGCAACGGGGCAAAAGACATGTCTGCCGCTCGGCGACACACTTGTTTATCCATTCATTTCCACCCTTTCACCTACACTGCAGGTGGGGATCATTGTGAACTCACTGCCTCTGTTACCATACTTAACACTTCCCACCCTCCACCTTTTCACCTTCCAGGTTTGAAGTGAAAAAGTTGACTTCATTCTTTGCAAGGTTGGTGTGCTGCGAAGTAATCACTCTTTGTAACATTTAGGCTTTTTGGTAGAACTAGTGTAAGTACAGTAGGCCTAATCAAGTATAATTATAGTAATAATAATAATAATAGTAGTATGAAGTCATGGGATATTGACAGTGAGACCAAGGAGTTCAGAATCGGTTATGTGTTCTGGGGAGCTGTCGGTGGACGGTCGTGGTGGCGCCCTCGGAGGAGGACCTCACTCACGCTGGCTCCGCGACTAAGAGAATAGTGTCGTCAGTACGAGGCTTAGTAGGTGGTGTCCTGAACAGGCTCTAATGAACTCCACCGAAGTGACTCAGCAGCAGTGCAGTGTCTCCTCAGTTGGTTGGTTGCCTCCTGATGGCCTAACATAGATTAGCTCCCCTTGGACTACTGGTCTCGGATTCTACGACATGAACGTGCGGAGGTGTGGCTGCGAGTTGGGACTCGGAATGAGCGGCGTGGGAGCAACGCCACTATACAGCCCAGAAGATGGGACAGAAAAAAGGGGAAAAAAAGAATCTCCCGGGAACTTAGGGATCATGTGCCCATGGATATCGGGGTCGTGAATGAAGCTCCTGTTGACACTGTAAGCAGAATTGGTGTAAAATCAACAGGGAGAAAAATATAGTAATAGTACTGGCAAGACGTAATAAATAGTAGAGGTCGTCTCTGGATGACCCCAACGAGACCCAGCAGTTCCTCCACTTTCGTTTCCCAGGGACTGACAGGTCAAAAAAACATTCTCAGAATGTTTGTTTTGCAATCAGCATTTTAATGATGATTACTCACTTGATGCGATCACTGTATTTTTATGTTATTAAATTAGTTGTGATTGGTTGTTGTTTTTTCTCAAGTAATTAACGCTGTACACGCCATTTTGCACTATGCCATATCCCAAGTGATGGTAATTTGCAGACCACTCAACCGATTGACATGACAATTGACGGTTGCACGACCTTGACACGTCAAGTTGTGTGAACTTCTTTCCGCCCTGGCCGCTAACCTGCGTCGTGGAGGCCCGGGAGGCCACATGAAGAATATCGGTTAAATATTAAAGACACACTGACGCACCACGATTAAGTCCCTGGCTTTTTTTCTGGGTAGCTGTGACCCACATACAAATGTCCCCAACTTTAAATTGAGGTTGCCTCTTTAAAACGATGTTTCGTTTTCAATTTGAGGACATTTGTATGGGAGTCAAACCTGGTCAAAACAAGATTTCTTACCAGCTATATCAGGGAAAACACGCGAAACCCGTCATTTTGACACGTGATCTTGATTTGGATGGAAAGATAGCAAAATGGCGGTGAATTGTCATTTTAATGCGAGGAGTTACTATGGCGTCTATTACTTGGGCACCCCCTCTCTCTCTCTCTCTCTCTCTCTCTCTCTCTCTCTCTCTCTCTCTCTCTCTCTCTCTCTCTCTCACTCTCTCTCTCTCTCTCTCTCTCTCTCTCTCTCTCTCTCTCTCTCTCTCTCTCTCCCTCTCCCCCCACCACTCCCTTTATACATGTGAATTGTATAAAATAGCATCTACATCATTGCGATGTGTTGGTTACAGTAACATCTACATCGTTATGATGTGTTCGTTACTGTGACATCTACATCGTTATGGTGTGTTCGTTACAGTGACATCTATATCTTTATGATGTGTTCGTTACTGTGACATCTATATCTTTACTATGTGTTCGTTACTGTGACATCTACATCGTTATTTGTTCGTTCCACACTCTCTCTCTCTCTCTCTCTCTCTCTCTCTCTCTCTCTCTCTCTCTCTCTCTCTCTCTCTCTCTCTCTCTCTCTCTCTCTCTCTCTCTCTCTCTCTCTCTTTCTCTCTCTCCCCCCACCCTTATGGGAACGAACGAACTAACGAACTGAAGTTTATTTCGGGCAGAAGTTAGAGCAACGGGGCATTAGAGCAACGGGGCAAAAGACATGTCTGCCGCTCGGTGACACACTTGTTTATCCATTCATTTCCACCCTTTCACCTACACTACAGGTGGGGATCATTGTGAACTCACTCACTGCCTTTGTTGCCATACTTAGCACTTCCCACCTTCCAGGTGGGAAGTGAATACGTTGACTTCATTCTTTGCAAGGTTGGTAGGCTGCGAAGTATTCACTCTTTGTAACATTTAGGCTCTTTGGTAGAACTAGTCTAAATACAGTAGGCCTAATAAAGTATAATTATAGTAATAATGATAATAATAGTAGTATGAAGTCATGGGATATTGACAGTGAGACCATGGTCGTGGTGGCGCCCTCAGAGGAGGACCTCACTCACGCTGGCTCCGCGACTAAGAGAATAGTGTCGTCAGTAGGGGGCTTAGTAGGTGGTGTCCTGAACAGGCTCTACTGAACTCCACCGAAGTGACTCAGCAGCAGTGCAGTGTCTCCTCGGTTGGTTGCCTCCTGACGGCCTAACATAGATTAGCTCCCCTTCGACTACTGGTCTCGGATTCTGCGACCTGAACGTGCGAAGGTGTGGCTGCGAGTTGGGACTCGGAATGAGCTGCGTGGGAACAACGCCACTGTACAGCCCAGAAGATGGGACAGAAAAAAAAAAAAAAAAGAATCTTCCGGAAACTTAGGGATCATGTGCCCATGGATATTGGTCGTGAAGGAAGCTCCTGTTGACACTGTAAGCAGAATTGGTGTAAAACCAACAGGGACAAAAAGATAGTAATAGTGTGCTGCAGAGTGGCACAGAGGTAACGCGTTCGCCTTGTGTCAAGTAAACCCGAGTTCGAACCTGGGTACAGGGGATTTTTCCTCTCACTCTGCACTAGGCCTTATGGTCTGAACGTGGAGTCTTTCGGATGAGACAATAAACCTAGGTCCCGTGCGCCCATGCACCTAGCTCACCTTAAGCCCAGTGGCAACCAAAAAACTGTCATTTGGTCAAAATTTATCCCCCACCCCACCCCACCCCCTAATTTATTTATTTATTAAGAAGATTTCTATAGCGCATACCTTTAAGCTCTATGCGCTTGTTCCTTCCTCATCAGTCACACAAAAATTGCATGAAAAACAAATTTTAAAACAAACAATTGGGTGGTGCGCCTCTGGCTGTGGCGCGCTCTCCAGGTGGGAGCAACCCGAATTTCACAGACACGCCTCTGTGACTATAAAGTACCAAAATACCAAAGAAGTAATTGTAGAGGTCGTCTCTGGATGACCCCAACCAGACCCAGCAGTTCCTCCACTTTTGAGCCCCAGGGACTGATAGATCAATTTTGTTTCTGAATTTTGGTTTAGCAATCGGCATTTTAATGATCATTACCACGTAACGCGATCACGGTATATTTCTATTATTAAATTAATTGGTTTAAAATTAATAGCATTTTAATTGTCAAAGTCACAAATGAAAATCAACAATGATCATTAGATAGGGCAACAAGAAAACTGACATAAAGCCCTATCTTAAAGAAAAAAGTGCACAGACAATAATAGTGACGGACGGCCAAGCAGAGTAATGAAGCGCTATCTTAATTTTCAAATATATTTTATATATTAATGTAATACATAGACAATCGAAAAAAAACTAACAAACAAACAGTAAGAAGAACATAAAAAGGTAACAATATTAATTTAACATTAAAATAAATTATATTAATGAATGTTTAAACAAATGTGGTGAGAAATGGAGATCAGTCTCAGCTTACAAGGAAACATTGAATTAGTTGTGTGATTTAGTTGGGGTGGGGTGGTGGGGTGGTGGGGTCTCCAAGTACTTAAAACTGTAAACACCATTTTGCACAATGCTATATCCCAAGTGATCGTGATTTGCATACCACTCAACCGATTGACATGACAATTGGCAGGATGAGTATCTCTGGGTATCAAGGACCAGAGAAAATAATGTTTTACGCCCTCTTTGGCCTTTCGGCCATGTGGGGCAGCAATAAGGACCAAGTCTGCTATCTCACTTTTATACCTAGAAATCCCATACTAAAGGATTCGATGAAAACAACAAGAACACCTCTATCGCCAAATACCCCTGAAACTACTTGATCAATAATTTTCAACCCGTTTTGAATGAATATGTGCTGAATCGCGTGCGCGTGTGTGTGTGTGTGTGCGCGCGTACAAGCGTGTGTGTGTGTATGTATATATATATATGTGTGTGTGTGTGTGTGAGAGTGAGAGAGAGAGAGAGAGAGAGAGAGAGAGAGAGAGGAGAGAGAAGGAGAGAGAGAGAGAGAGTCGTTAGTGTGACTTCCATAAATCAGAGTCGGTTGTGTGTCTGTGTCTGTCTGTCTGTCTGTCTGTCGGCTGTCTGTCTGTCTGTCTGTCTGTCTGTCTGTCTGTCTGTCAGTCTGTCTGTCTGTTCTGTCTATGTGCGTGTGCGCGTGGGTGTATGATGCTTGCATGACAGTATATTGTTTATGTCTCTCTTGTGTATCTCTGTGTGTCTGTCTCTGACTTTGTCTTTTTCCCTTGCCCTCTCTCTGTTCCTCTGTTACATTCTCTCTTTGTCTGTCTGCCTGTCTCCCTTTCTGTTCCTCTCTCTCTCTCTCTCTCTCTCTCTCTCTCTCTCTCTCTCTCTCTCTCTCTCTCTCTCTCTCTCTCTCTCTCTCTCTCTCTCTCTCTCTCTCTCTCTCTCGCGCGCGCGCGCGCGCGCACGCTCTCTCTCTCTCTGTCGTCGTTCTGTTATTGATGTTAGTCTGTATCTTTAATTTGTGCATATCGTGTGTGTGTCTGTGTGTGTCTGTCTGTCTCTGTCTGTCCTGTCTGTCTGTCTGTCTCTCTCTCTCTCTCTCTCTCTCTCTCTCTCTCTCTCTCTCTCTCTCTCTCTCTCTCTCTCTCTCTCTCTCTCTCTCTCTCTCTCTCTCTCTCTCTCTCCATCGTTCTGTTATTGATGTTAGTCTGTATGGAAATAATTGTCTTTAATTTGTGTATATCGTGTGTGTGTGTGTATGTGTGTGTGTGCGCGCACGCGCGCGCGCTTGTGTGTGTTTGATTTAATTGTCATGCTCATTAGAAGCCTGGGACGGTATTCATGTCGAGATAGCATGAGACTTAGCATGATGCTAACTTAGAAGCTCTTCCAAAAGTCCTATTAAATCCTATAGGACATTGGAAGAGCTTCTAAGTTAGCATCATGCTAAGTCAAATAGGACTTTTGGAAGAGCTTCTAAGTTAGCATCATGCTAAGTCTCATGCTATCTCGACATGAATACCGTCCCTGGGCATTGGCTTTTACAACTGCTGTCAATGATTCGCGCAAAAAAATGAGAGGGTAAACATCGATTTTTCATTGTAGAGGATGAGTCTAATTAACTAATAATTATTTGATAGGAATAGTTGCAACAGCTTATTTCAACTATAATTTAATAATCGTACGAATTCATTTATATGATATGTGTTATTGCTGGCAATCAGGTCGCTTTCAAGTGTTTAGATAAAAAAAATTGTCTGGAATTGTTGGTGATTTTATAAAAATCAGTTTCAGTTCTATGTGTGTTTTCTTTGTCCTTAGCATATACACGTATGTTTCCATAGCTAATGGTTATAACAATATATTAATTTCTTTCTTGTTTCTTCTACATATTATACTTAATAGAAATTTGAATTGTTCTTGTTCACGAAGAAGTACGAACATCTTCCTCACTTAGAAATATGAACATCATCTCTTTAGTTTTGTTTTCACCAAACCAATATCTATTTTAAAGAATTACGTTGTGTTTTTCTTTTGACAACCGTCTTGGTCACTTTTTTAGTTGTTGGTTCTTTTTGATTAGTCTAGATTCATTAACCGTTATCCATCCACTTTTTTCTTTTAAAGAAAACATGTTTCACTGTTAATGTTTGTTGACATCGCGTTGGATCGTTCTATGCAGTTAACAAAACAACATCACAGCTATGGACTTTGCACTCAACTTCCTCTTCACTGGTGTCCAATGATGCGCAAACTGATGCCCGCAATATGTCTTTACCCTTCCTGCCCTGGGACAATCCTCATAACGTCATAACCCAAGAAGTGGAATCATCCGCTCAACAGGTCCACATGTACATAAACATAGTGTTGCTGTTGATCGGGGGGCCTGCTAACATCATCAGCATGCTAGTGTTTTTGAAACAGGGGGTGAAGTTTCGTGTGAACCTCCTGCTTTTCTCCTTGTCCTTGACCGACGCCGTGGTGTTGATCGTCACAACGTTGAACCGTTTGTTCATGATAGACTCACCGCTTGTTGGACCTGAAGAGCGCTGCGCTTTGCTGAAGTTTTTGGCCAAGAATCATACATTCACATTGCAAGGTTTTTTGTACGTGTCCATGTTCCTTTCCGCATTCATTGCTTGTGAGAGATGTTACTGCGTCCTCCGCCCATTGAAATACCACAGCTTGATCAGCACGAGAGCCACGGCTGGCATCATCCTGTCCACGTCGATGATCATGGTGGGACTATACGCTGTAGGAACTCTCAAATATACCATTAGCTGCGCCTTCAGTCCGGACACTGGCGAGCTGCTATTTGTGGGATATCCCAGTGAAGTCTACGAGCGTTTTAAGACCCTTATTGACTTCACTGGCGATGGTGTCTTCGGTTTTGTCATACCTGTCGGTGTGCTGGTGGTGGTTGTGCTCGCCACCGCTCTGACTGTGTGGACACTGAGAAAGGCCGTGGAATGGCGCTCAGAGTCGTCGTCTTCTTCGGCAGACACGTCTGCCAAGGAAATCTCATTGACCAAGATGCTGGTTGGCACTTCAGTATTACTGATCATGTGTCTTCTGCCCGATGTCATTTTTCGCACAACTAGCACGTTTGTGGCAGGTTTGAACGCAGGACGACGATATCATAATTTGTTTCTGCTGTGTGTCTATATCAGCACAGTTCTTCAGACGACCAATTGTACCTTCAACTTTTTCGTTTATTTCGTGATGGGCTCTCGGTATAGAGAGACTTTCTGGGCGTTGTTTAAAGCGCAGACGAAACACAAGTGAACGGAAAGGGCATGCACAAACTTATATACCATCGCTATGTGGAGACTTTGTTCAACGTGTTCGTTTCGTGTTGTTCTCATTCTTCTTTATTTGTTGAAATAGTCACAAAACTTGACTGAGTATTATCTAAGAATAAATTGTCAGGCATAATATTAATAATTGTGTTTGGTTTTTTTTCAGTCTTTTTTTCTTAAAGACCCAGTGACGCGCCATGATTAGTCCCTTTTTTTTCTGGGTAGCTGTGACCCACATCCAAATTTCCCCAACTCGAAATTGAGGCTGCTCTTTAAACTGATGTGTCGGTTTGAATTTGGGGCCATTTATATGGGAGTCAGACTTGGTCAAAACAAGATTTCTTTCCAGTTATAAGAGGGAAAACACGTGAAACCCGTGATTTTGACACGTGATCTGGTGGATCTTCAAGAAACATACATGCATGCAGACTATGTATTTATTAGGTATTAGGTACTTTATAGTCACAGAGGCGTCTCTGTGAAATTCGGGTTGCTCCCACCTGGAGAGCGCGTCGCAGCCAGAGGCGCGCCAAGAAACATACATGCGATTTTTGTCACTGATAAGGGGGGGGGGGGGGGGGGGGGGGGTAAATTTTGACCAAATGACAACTTTTTCGTTGCCACTGGGTTTAACGTATGCTAAGTGCATGGGCACACGGGACCTCGGTGTATCGTCTCATCCGAAAGACTCCACGTTCAGACCGTTAAGGCCTAGTGCAGTGAGGAAAAAATCCCCTGTACCCAGGTTCGAACTCGGGTTTGATACCACTGTGCCACTCTACACCTTTATTATGAAGGCCTATGTGTTGTCCGAAATCTGTGTGCATGTTCTTGCACAGTTCTGATGTTCATGTACTTCGCAGACATTTTGTGTAATTTCATGTTGTTGCGCAGTACATGAAATACGCAAAACTCATTGCGTGGTCTTTGTAGTTGCGAATTGTATTTTTTGCGGAAATTCAGTCCATGAACTATGCAATTAACTTAAAGCCTCAAGGAAGATTAGTTTTGTTTATGTTTATTTCTTATTATTATCCCCATTACCTTTCAAGTGGATGACAGATTTTGTGTGTATAATGATTGAAGCAGCTGTATAAACCTTTGTTTCAATAATATACTAATTAAATTAAAGGCGACTGATCCAGTATCACGAGAAATAAGTCCTGGTGTGAAATAAGTCCCGGTGTGAAGTAAGTCCCTGTCACCGTGTGCTCAATCTACACAGAAAGAACCGAGAAATTGAGCGGGAGGGTGTTAATCTGCATATTTTCCGAGAACACGATGTACAGACCCGTGCTACTTGCTTTCGCATTTTTCCAAAAATGGCGGACAATATAAACAAACGCCCACGCACACAAAAATCTATAATAATTTCAACAACAAAAATCACTGACCTCTCAATATGTTAGTAATGAATCCCCTGCTCTTCCTGCATGCCACCAGACGCCTCTGAATGTCTTCAGGGGGCGAATCCTTCCCAAACAGCCAAGCAATGAGGAAAGGGCGCGTCATTTCACGCGGGACATATTTTTCGCAACACCGGTAGGGTAAGACGGGGTAAAAAGCCCATGGGCGGGTAAGAAGCCCATGCCAATTGTCTCATGAAATGAAGCAAATTTCAGTCAAATTGTGCCCATGAGACGAGTGTTAATGTTTAGCGTTCGTCTCATGGGCAAAATGTGACTGAAATTTTCTTCATTTCATGAGATAAGTGGCATGGGCTTCTTACCCGCCCATGGGCTTTTTACCCCGTCTTCACCTATAATTTGAGCGTTTGTTGCCATCTTCATGTAGCATGTCTTGGGCAATGTCGCATGGCTCGGCCCGTCTCTCTCGATGCCACCAGACCACAGCCGATATCCTCCCAACTACATACGTGGCTTGCCCTGGTCTCCTACACTATGACGTGGAGTTCGTTGGTGAGCTTCTTTCCTGCCTGGTGGAGGTTCTTTGCCCAGATATGCTGTGCATCACCCCCACCCCATCCTCAACCCCACCCCCCTCGCATGGTTTTGTACGACTCCTGAGGTGAGATCCTTGGGAGCCACATGAAGAATATCGGTTAAAGACACACTGACCCACCACGATTAAGTCCCTTGGGTTTTTTCTGGGTAGCTGTGACCCACATACAAATGTCCCCCAACTTCAAATTGAGGCTGCTCTCTTTAAAATGATGTTTCGTTTTCAATATTGGGTGCATTTGTATGGGAGTAAAACCTGGTCAAAACAAGATTTCTTACCAGCTGTAAGAGGGGTAACACGTGAAACCCGTGATTTTAACACGTGATCTGATGGATCTTTAAATGTGAAGAGGTTGATTTGGATGGGAAGATAACAAAATGGCGGTCAATTGTCATTTTTAGGCAAGGAGTTACTATGGTGTCTATTCTTTGGAAGAGTTCGTGACATTGCTCCGCCACCCCTCTCTCTCTCTCTCTCTCTCTCTCTCTCTCTCTCTCTCTCTCTCTCTCTCTCTCTCTCTCTCTCTCTCTCTCTCTGTCTCTCTCTCAGGGCTGGGTGGAAAAAAGCTGTCATTGCCTATCTCATGTTCCCTGGTTAAATAAAATGTCATTCTCTCTCTCTCTCTCTCTCTCTCTCTCTCTCTCTCTCTCTCTCTCTCTCTCTCTCTCTCTCTCTCTCTCTCTCTCTCTCTCTCTCTCTCTCTCCCTCCAGTGAAGGTGAGATTATCGTCCAATTGGTCATCGACCCTTATGGACGTTCTTCATGAAGACTGTGAGGTCTTCTCGGGGTGAAGACAATACAATGGCAATGAGTGACTTTTTGTTTGGAGGCAAGAGGATTCGGAGCAGCGTACTACAGTGGAACCTCCCTTATAAGACCTCCGGTAAAGGTCAAGATGTGCCCCCCCCCCCTACATTTCTCGGTTGATTCGTTTTTGCCTTTCTTACCAAACATGAAGCCGTATTTTATGAACATTTTCAGCTAATTATCTTTGTTCAATAATTAATTGCAGTCGTGATAAAGGCCATTATCTAATAGGACCCCCCCCCCCCCCCTTCTATGTAGTGCAGTACACCGCGGCATTTGTCACAGTCATGGTTCATTGCGTTTTTCCGTCTTAGGGGGGGGGGGGGGGGGGGGGGTTAGGGTTAGGGATAGGGTTAGGGTTATTATTCCTAAAAGATAATTAGCTGAAAAGGTTAATAAAATACAGGTTTATGTTTGGTAAGAAAGGCAAAAACGGAAAAATGGAATTAACCGAGAACTGCTTCTCTGAGACATTGACCTTTATTAGTATTAAAATTACCCTCCCTTATAAGACCTCATTTTGGATGATTTTTGAAGGTCTTATAAGGGAGGTTCCACTGTACTTCTATTCGGCTCGTGCAGGTGAGAGTCTGTATGTCGTTTGGTTTCCGTTTTTCAACGTGATGGCATCCCAGCAGGCCTGGCCTCCTCCAAGGCGGTTACGGCTTTTGTTGGCTCATCTTCAAGGTTTAGCTTTTCAGGACCACCCCCCGGTGTATAATATGGATCCACGTGATCCAGTGGGGGCCCAGTTCGGGTAGAACACCCTTGCTGAGAGATCCCCCGGCCACACAGGCTAGAGGACATGTGTTAATACGCTGGGCTTCCTTGGCCTACGAGATTAGGGATATCCGTAATCTTTTTCGGCATAGGGCTTAGCCCTGATCGATTTATCGAGGTGGGTGGCAGCTAGAACCAGCAGTCGAGACCACTTGAAATGAGGCTATCGGTCAGGAACTTCATTGGCTCTATCCCTAGGGAGGGGTTAGGCAGGATGAAGTCGAAAGCTTTGAGGCCTTGGGTGTTCCTGTACACCCAGAGGGGTGACATGGTGTCAGCCAGTGCTGCACACCCTGTCAGGAGGTGGTCAAGTGAGGTGTGAGCTCTACACTCACATGTTTCGCTGCGGAGGGCAGCCGATGGGCAGTTGGTTCTGATTCGCATTAGTAACCATAGGTTTTTCCGGGGCAGTCTCAGTATTCTCGGTTTGCCTATGTCTGGGCGGTGGCGATATCCACGGGACTGACAGTAATCTTTCATGTAGTCAATTCGGGCTTTGTGAACATAGGTGCGTACCTTGTTCACGACATCGGATTTGGATAATTTTAGAACGAAGGGCTGTCCGATCTTGGTGGCCGACTTTGCAGCTCTGTCTGCTAGGTCGTTACCCTTTATTCCTGAATGGGAGGGGAGCCACATAAGTGTCAGTTCTGTTCCTTTGCAGATAATTTGATGGGCCAGAAATAGGATTTCCATCTGCATTTCTTGTCTGTTTCGAGTTCCTGCCTTTTCCAGGGCTTGGAGAGAGGATTTAGAGTCTGACAGTATGACAACTGCTCTAGGGGGTTGTGGCATATCATTCACAGTGTTGCAGGCCATAAGGATGGCCAGCAGTTCAGCTGTGAAGATACTGACTCCTTTGTTCAGTTGGTACTTTTTGTTGATTCCCAGGTCTGGGATCACAGAGGCGCTGCCAACTTCTCCATCTTGTAGGACAGAGCCGTCCGTGTAGATTTGGAGATGGTGTTGGTACTGTTCGTGTACCATGGCTTTGGCAGTGCAGCCAGGCCAGTGGGTCTGACTTTTTGGTGGATCCTGTACCGATGGATGTGGTTGTCCATGGTTTCTCAAGTTCCCAGGGAGGGTAGGGTGAGATGGGGATTGATACCGCTATCTCAGGGTCTATTTGGCAGTGGTCCCATATGTCTTCGGTATGGGATCGGAAAGGTTTCATCCGATTGTACTTTCTCGGCTGGGTCTCTTTCTTGTGTCGTAGGAAGGTGGCTTGTCTTTCTTTGTTGTCCGCATTGAGGACTTCCTTGACAGTGTTTGGTACTATCGAGGTGCGGACTTCAAAGTTAGCACATCTTCGATGACATTCCTCACGGAGGGGGAGCCACCCTGCCTCTTGGTATACCAGAGCATTGTTCACATGCGGGGGTAGTCCCAGGGCGTGTTTGAGGGCGGCCATTTCCACCCTTTCTAGTTGTTTCCAACTTGAGTCCGAGGCGTTGACAAATACCTCGTGTCTGTATGTTAGTTTGGAGCGGACAAATGCGGTTGTTAGGTACACTAGGTTTGTGGGCGTGGTCCAAGATTCTCTGCCGAGAAGCTTGATATAGCCGACAGCTCTCCCGGCTTTGGCTATAAGGTTACTGACGTGGGTTGTCCACTGTAGGTATTTTGTGATGGTGACACCCAATAATTTGACCTGGTCGTTGGGTTTTATGGTGTGTCCATCAAGAGTTATCGATTCGTGGCTTTTTTGGTTTCCCATCTTGGGTAGGAAAACCATGAAGACTCTTTTTTTCGCAGACAGTTCAAATTCGTTTGCTTTCATATAATGTGTTTGTGGTATCGACACATTTTTGTACGAGTTTTAGTTTGTCTTGTTCACGGGCTGTAGCATCCGTCCATATGGCCAAGTCACCAGCATAGTGGTATGTTGAGCTTGTAGACCTTTCGGATTCCTTTTCGAGTGTGGACAATGGTTTCGTTGACGCTTTTTTTAAATCACTTTTTCCAGATCATGATGCATGATGCTGAATAGTAGTGGGGCGATGACGCTGCCCTGTGGTACACCCATGTCTATGGTGTGTGTTTGGGACGTGGCGGAGCCAACTTTGACCGCCATTTGTCTGTTTTTCAGGAACGTTCTGACAAACTGGTAGAGGCGGCCATTGATGCTAAGTTTTTCCATCTTGTCCAGTAGTTTGACATGCCAAACGGAGTCAAGAGCATTTTTGATGTCAAAGAAAGCAGCGAGGGTTCTCATTGATTTCCTGAATCCATGTTTTATGTATTCTACAAGGCTTACAACATGCTTGATGCAGTTTCTGCCTTTGCGAAAGCCGGCTTGACATATTGGGAGTATGCCTTGGGAGTTTTGCCAGATGATACTCAAGCCTTTCTTTGACCATTCACTCGCACACCTTGCCCAGGTGAGGGGTCAGAGCAATGGGCCTGTAGCTGGTTGGGAGCTTGAGTGGTTTGCTTTCTTTGGGGATGGCGCACACTTGGACTTCTTTCCAGGCTACAGGGATTGTACCAGATTACCAGCACTTCTGATAGAATGCGTGGAGAACATTTTGCATTGGTATTATGACGCGGCGAATCATGTGGTTAGAGATGGGATCTGCTGCCCGTCCCTAGCCCATCGATTGCTGATTTAACTGCTTCGAGTGTGAGGTCACTGTTGAAGGGGGCAGTGTTGTCGCTTAACACGGGCTCTTCAAAGTTTGCTTCCGCTTCCAGTCTTGTTTGGATAATTTCATCAGAGAGGTGCTCTGTTTGGCTTGCTCGGGCGAAGACGTCAGCTAGTGCATCTGCCTTTTCTTGTGTATTTCGAGTGAGTTTGCCATCTACAAGGAGTGGTTTCTCGGCTGGGCGCGCGCGCCGTTTCAGTTTTCTGATTTTTCTCCACATTTTGGTGGAGTCACGTGGGTCTCGGATTTCGTCACGGCAAAATTGTTCCCAATGTCTAGTCCAGACATCGTCTATAACTGCTTGGCAGGCTTCTGTAGCCTCAACGAGTGCGTCCTCGTTGGGTTTTGATACGTCTGTTTGGAATCTTCTTAGAGCGTATCTTTTGGCGGATGTAGCCTTGTCGCACTCTTCATCCCACCATTCCGAGGTGAATTGGTGTTTGCCATTCGGTCTCGGAGTGTGTTTGGGGATTGCAGGCAAGGTGCTCAGGGCTGAGCGTTCCTTGTTCCCATGTGGGTTGCCCAGAGCCGGGCTGTATTACCAGAAGAGGGGGCCCAGGGCCGGCCTCACCCTCGGTTGGTTTGGTGGGAGCAGCGTGGCTGCTCATAGCCACCGAGAGGGAGAGGAAAGGTGAAAGATAGTTTCAGTCAGAATGGAGAAGCAAGATCCCGAGAAGCGTCCGTAGACTTCAGTTCCTCTCACTGTGCGGTGTGAGAAAGAGGAACCGTATGTTGACAGTAGAAAATAAGGACAGAATAGTGTAGGTAGAAATTCGAACCAAGCAGCAGCTGTGACAGTTGCGACGGTTGTGGCAGTGGCGGCGGTTGATCCTGGTCTTCTCCGTAGAAAAAAACGTCGGAAAAAACGCCGTCGGGGTCGATCCTGGAGGTGGGGAGGAATCCTCACGCCACACACTGAGTCCTAAAAAGGACTGACTAGTGTGCGTGTTTGTAGATAGTAGATCAGGCTCCTCAAAACGTTGCTCTCTTGTTCACCAGTAGTCACACTTTGTAGCCCTGAAAAGGACTAGTCCATGTGACTCGAAGTGAAGTGTTGTCTTCGCAGCGTAGCGTAGCGCAGCAGGTCGCCCACGTGGTGTGTCTGGATCGGGAGCCAAACACTCGATGTCTCTCTCCCACTCGCCCACTCCCTTTATGCATGTGAATTGTATAAAATAGCATCTACATCACTGCAATGTGTTGGTTACTGTAACATCTACATCGTTATAATGTTGGTTACTGTGACATCTGCATCGTTATAATGTGTTCGTTACTGTAACTAAGACTGAGAGAATGCTATAAGTTTTTGTCTCCAACTATGCATTTCCCCGGCCCCACTTGATTTCGAATACCCGAGGTAGTTTCATTGGTTAGTAGTAGTCGATGACAAGAGAGGACGCCACAGTCACATGCATATTACAGCGACGCCACATTCCTAACATTCCTACAGCGACTGACGCGATGTGTCAAGACAACTTCAAAAGAGCACCGATTGCATTGCATTGCGAGGGGAGTTCTGTGATGTCACAGGACCTTCGCCGTGCCGACACGATCAAAGAGTGGTGGGCCGGAATAGCAGGGGGGGTAGAGGAGAAAGTGGGACGCTCGTGATACACCCCGTCACAACTGTCACATCTACATCGTTATAATGTGTTGGTTACAGTGACATCTACGTTGTTATGATGTGTTCGTTACTATGACATCTATATCGTTATGATGTGTTCGTTACTATGACATCTACATCGTTATGATGTGTTCGTTACTGTGACATCTACATCGTTATGGTGATGTGTTGGTTACAGTAACATCTACATCGTTATGATGATGTGTTCGTTACTGTGACATCTAAATCGTTATGATGTGTTGGTTACAGTGACATCTACATCGTTATGATGATGTGTTCATTACTGTGACATCTACATCGTTATGATGATGTGTTCGTTACTGTGACATCTACATCGTTATGATGATGTGTTCGTTACTGTGACATCAATATCTTTATGATGTGTTCGTTACTGTGACATCAATATCTTTATGATGTGTTCGTTACTGTGACATCAATATCTTTATGATGTGTTCGTTACTGTGACATCAATATCTTTATGATGTGTTCGTTACTGTGACATCAATATCTTTATGATGTGTTCGTTACTGTGACATCAATATCTTTATGATGTGTTCGTTACTGTGACATCAATATCTTTATGATGTGTTCGTTACTGTGACATCTAAATCGTTATGTGTTCGTTACTGTGACATCTACATCGTTATGATGATGTGT
Organism: Phymorhynchus buccinoides; assembly: GCA_017654935.2. Taxonomy (NCBI): domain Eukaryota; kingdom Metazoa; phylum Mollusca; class Gastropoda; order Neogastropoda; family Raphitomidae; genus Phymorhynchus; species Phymorhynchus buccinoides. The sequence continues at coordinate 52,708,211 of CM065690.1, forward strand.
TCCGTTACTGTGCATCTACATCGTTATGATGTGTTCGTTTATTATGACATCTACATCGTTATGATGTGTTCATACTGTGACATCTACATCGTTTATGATGTGTTCGTTACTGTGACATCTACAAAACAATCGTTTTGATGTGTTGGTTATTGTGACATCTACATCGTTATGATGTGTTCGTTTACTGTTGACATCTATGTCTTTATTATGTGTGTCGTTACTGCGACATCTATATCTTATGATGTGTTCGTTACTGTACATCTATGTTCTTTATGATTGTTTTTCGTTACTATGACATCTATACTACAATCGTTGTGCTGTGTTCGTTACTGTGAATCTACATCGTTATATGTTCGTTTGCATCACACACACCACACACACACACACACCACACACTACACCACCACACATCACACACACACACACACATACACTCTCTCTCTCTCTCTCTCTCTCCTCTCTCCTCTCTCTCATCCTCATCTCTCTTCTCTCTCTCTCTCTCATCCCTCCCCACTCCTATTGAACGAAGGAACGAACGAACTGAGTTTATTTCGGGGCAGAGGTTAGAGCAAACGGTGCAAAAGACATGTCTGCCGCTCATCGACACACTTGTTTATTCATTTCATTTCCCCCTTTCACCTACCCAAGGTGGGATCATTGTGAACTCGCTGCCTCTGTTACCATACTTACACTTCCCACTTTTCCACCTATTTTCACTTCCAGTTGGGAAGTGAGAAAGTTTGACTTCATTCTTTGCAAGGTTGGTATTCTGCGGAAGTAATCAACTCTTTGTAAAATTTAGGCTTTTTGGTAAACTTGTTTACAGACGTAGACCTAATAAAGTATAATAATATAATAATGATAGTAGCAAGTCATGGGATATTGACAGTGATACAAGGAGTTCAGAATCATGGTGTGTTTCTGGAGCTGTCGGTGGACGGTCGTGGTGGCGCCCTCAGAGGGAGGACCTCCAACTCACGCTGGCTCCGCCCTAAGAGATAGACTGTCGTCAGTACGGGGCTTAGTAGGTGGTGTCCTGAACAGGCTCTGACTGAACTCCACCGAAGTACTCCGTAGCGTGCAGTGTCTCCTCGGTTGGCTGCCTCCTGACGGCCTAAAACATAGATTAGCTCTCCTTCGACTACTGTTCTCGGATTCTACTCGACTGAACGTGCGGAGGTGTGGCTGCGAGTTGGGACTCGGAATGAGGGCTGCTGGTAGGCAACTGGCCACATGTACAAAGCCCTATAAGATGCACGACAGCAAAAAACAAAAAAACAAAAAATCTTCCGGGAACTTAGGGATCAAATTATGCCCGTGGATATCGGGGTCGTGGAAAGGAAAGCTTTCCTTTTGACACTGTAAGTAGAATTGGTGTAAGTCAACAGGGACTAAAATAACTAGGAATAGTACTTGGCAGACGTAATCAATAGTAGAGGGGTCGTCCTCTGGATGACCCCAACGAGACCCAGCAGTTCCCCACTTTCGGTTTCCCCAGGGACTGACAGGTCAAAAAACAATTCTCTGAATTTTTGTGTTGCAATCCATCAGCATTTTGAATGATGATTACTCACTAATGCGAATCACTGTATTTTTATATTATAAATTACTTTTGTGATTGGTTGTTGTTGTTTTATCTCACTTAATTAAACGTGTACACGCCATTTTGCACAATGGCCATATCCCAGTGAGGTAATTTGCAGACCACTCAACGATTGCCCAGGAACAATTGCCGGTTGCACGACCGTGACACGTCAAGGGAGTTGTGTGAACTTCTTTCCGCCCTGGCCGCTAACCTGCGTCGTGAAGGCCCGGGAGGCCACATGAAAAGATATCGGTTAAATATAAAGACACACTGACCACCACGATTAAGTCCTTGTTTTTTTTTCAGTAACTGTGACCCACATGGACAAATGTCCCCAACTTTAAATTGAGGTTCCATCTTAAAAAAACGATGTTCGTTTCAATTTGAGGACATTTGTATGGGAGTCAACCTGGTCAAAACAATATTTTCTTACCAGCTTATCAGGGAAAAACAGGCGAAAACCCGTCATTTTGACACGTGATCTTGAATTTGGATGGGAGATAGGCAAAATGCGTGATTTTTGGATTTTAATGCGAGGAGTTACTATGGTGTCTTTACTTGCCCCCCACCCCCCTCTCTCTCTCTCTCTCTCTCTCCTCCTCTCTTCTCTCCCTCTCTCCATCTCTCGTTCCTCTCTCTTCTTCTCTCTCTCTCTCTCTCTCTACATCATCTTCTTGCTGGTATATTGCTTGCCAAAATTTTGCATGATTTTTTTCGCGTATTCTATGTTATTTTTCTTATTTGTTATCGCCCCTACCCACTGTTCCGTTTGGCATGGGCAGATGGCCAGTTCATTTAAATCGTTGTTCTATATTCTTGTTCTCGGTTCTCTCTCTCTCCCACCCCCCCCCCCCCCCACTCTCCCACTCACTTTATACATTTGAATTGTTAAAACAGCATCTACATCACTGCGATTTGTGGTTGGTTACAGTAACATCTACATCGTTATGATATTTCTTGTACAGTGACATGCAATGTCTTTATGATTGTGTTTCGTTCTGTCACATCTTTATCTTTAATTATGTGTTGGTTACTGTTGACATCAATTCTTATGATGTGTTCGTTACTGTGACTCAATATCTTTATGATGTGCTAGTTACTGTGACATCTTATCTTTATGATGTGTTCGTTACAGTGACATCTATATCGGTTATGATGTGTTTCGTTACTGTGACTCTATATCTTTATGATGTGTTCGTTACTGTGACATCTAAACATCGTTATTTTTCGTTCCACTCTCTCTCTACTCCTCTCTCTTCTCATCATCTCTCTCATCTCTCTCGATCTCTCTCTCTCTCTCTCCTCTCCATCATCTCTCCCTCTCGCTCTCTCTCATTCTCTCTCTCTCTCTCTCCCCCCCCCCCCCACCCTTACTGGGAACGAACGAACCTAACGAACTGA
>CM065690.1:52721696-52726696 GCA_017654935.2 Phymorhynchus buccinoides
ATGAAGAGGGTGTGAGTTTCGCGTTGTTAATGAACGGCTTCTAAATGAAACGGTATCTTGTGTCAAGGGCTAAGGACGGTAACCCTACCTAAACAGCCCATTATCTCCAACACACAGCCACAGCTAGTGGACATAGTGGACCATGACCATAATGCTGACCATCTAACAGATGTAGGCGTGTGATCATGGGTGTGGCTTGCACAGTCAACACGGGTAGCAGTGTGTGAATTAGGCTAAACAGACAATCGTTTTTGGAATTTAGTCTAATAGGAATTGTTCGGAAATATTATTAAGGGGAGTAATTTCATGGTGTGTGGGAGTGATCTTGCCTAATTCAATCGGTCAAACAGGGGAAGTCACTCTACCATCAGGTAGATCCCCAGCTATCGACTCGTGTGTTTGAGCAGACATACAGCACTTAGAACACCGTGCGTCATTCTAAAAAAGAGTATGTCATTTATATTTTTACGTCACATTTTGCTAGTTTTATCAGTTTGTGGCCACTGGCTACCCCTAATTTTTCTATTAAACAAAAATGTTTGCTAAGTGGCTGACTCGCATCCTGCGGTTTCAAGCTTTTCGAAGCCATTGTTGCATTGTTGCTATGGTATTTGACCGATAAATCTGAAAGGAGGTAAAGGGGGGAACTCTAATTTTCACTAAGTGCTCTCCCCTAGTTTTTTTTCTTCTGAAAATCGTCTATTCACATACTCGTGTTGACTGTCTGCGACGCACTCATCATTACGTACAGGCCCTGGACAACACTGGAAGCCTGTGGCGAGTGTGAAGTCCGGACAATCAACTAACTGACCGCTTGCTTTGGAAAGAGTCGGTCGTGAGGGGTGGCTGATACAGTGCAAAGTGTAACAATCGGAGTAATTTGTAACAGCGTTTCTTCTTCTTCTGCGTTCCCAGGCCATATGGCCATAATGGAGCTTAGGGTACGTGTGCGTACGTCCTTGTTGTTTCGTTTTCAGTTTGTAACAGCGTGTCCGGTTTTTCAATTTGTAACAGCGTTTCTTCTTCTTCTGCGTTTCCAAGCCATATGGCCATAATGGGTAAGGTACGTATGTGTGTCCGGTGCTTTCTTGTTTAAACTGGTCTCCCCGCTGCGTACAGCCGACACATTCCGATTTCGAGAGGAGCTTTCAAGGGAGAAAAGTTAATTTGGAAGATTTTGAAAAAAAAAGGCAGTGAGAATGGGCCAATAAGTCAGAAAGAATAGTAGATATATAGAAAGCAAAGGGAAAAAGGCAGAGTCAAAGAGAGTGGCAGATGTAGAGGAAGTTACAAGCACAGAACTTCCAGAAGGTGGGGGGAACTATTTTTACGAAAGATCCCCCAGTATCCCCACGGGGAGAGACTCGTGGACGGGGCGGGGTCGTCCAGCTCCCCGTATGGAGGCACGAGGCATCCACCCACTGCCCCTTCACAACAGCGTTTATTTGTTTTGTGGCTCAAGCCACAAACTATAACTCACTTTGTCGGTCGGTCTGTCGTTCCAAAATTGTCGCACTTCAATTGACAAAAAATTGTCGCACTTCAAATCGAGGCTACACTTCTGGCCGCTCTTTAAAATGATGTATTTTAAAAGCGTACAAAATAATAAACATACGTAATACAGACACTACAACAGACACGACGAGTATGCGGTGCTTCTTTCGATGAGTATAAGTAGGATACATAGTTTTAAATGTTTTCCAAAAGATATAAAAAGTTACGAAATGGTGCAGAGATAACATTCTGGTCTACAGATTAAAATTATTGAAAAAACTCTGCAACGTCCAACGGGGAGGTAACTCATGATTGGAGTGGTAAAAATAACACCGCCGCTGCCACGGGCAAAATACTAACTATTGCGATTTTCGCCTGCTTGTTTTTGCGTTATGCTGTTTTCCTTTGCGTTTATGAGCCAGACAGAAATGTCGCTAATGTTGTATTTCCAGCACCTGGTGCTCAGTGGAGTCGAGTCAAAATAATGATCTTTATTGAGGGTTAAAGAGTAAGCTGACAAAGTGGGGTTTTTGTGTGCACAGTTTGCACCCGAGTTGCCTCCCATATACACTCCCAAGTCGGAGTGTGGCTGTCTACCTGGCGGGGTAATCAAAGACGGTCACACACGTACTGTTCTCATCCCTAGCTGGTGCATTTGTACCATAGTGTTCAAGTGCTTCCGATGTTTGGGATGATCCCTGGAGTCTTTTAGCCAGGGTACGACAACAACTACAAACAACACCATAATATTATACACGCATGCACGCTCATACACACTCATGCACAAAAGTAAAAAAATACGTCTGGCAGTCTGAGCTGTTCCCCCTTGCAGCTCAAGTTGTGCATAGGGTAAGACGGGGTAAAAAGCTCATGGGCGGGTAAGAAGCCCATACGAATTATCTCATGAAATGAAGCAAATTTCAGTCCAATTTTGCCCATGAGACAAGTGCTAATGTTTAACGTTCGTCTCATGAGCAACATTTGACTGAAAATTGCTTCATTTCATGAGATAATTCGCATGGGCTTCTTACCTGCCCATGGGATTTTTACCCCGTCTTCACCTATTGTTTATTGTTACACTCTGAACTGCAACGGGGAACAGCGCAGACTGTCAGACAGGCAGTTTTACGACAAGTACAGACACTCCTGGAAGTGCTCGACCCCCTCCCCCCCCCCCTCCCCCCCCCCCCCCCCCCCCCCCCTCCCCTCCCCTTACCTAAACTGGCGTTGAACGTTACTGTTGCCCAGCAGTAAGTTGTCCTAAGTAACCTTTCCCCTTACTATCCTGACATGGGGTCATAGTGGACGGGTGAAGTGTTCTTATCACACCTACACCGCTGATCAAAGAGCACGTGAACAGTTCCCACGTCTGTCTGCTATGGTCAACGATGGCTCACAGGACATGTTAATGCGGTGTGAGGATAAATTGGTTCTCGGGTCTGATTCTACCTACAGAGAATTTTCAGCTACCCCCCCCCCCCCCCCCCCCACCCCCCACCCCCCCCCCCCCCCCCCCCCCCCCCCCCCCCCCCACCACCACCCACCCCACCACCCACCCCTTCATGCTTTACGGTCTTCAATCTTAAAATGTGGGTTCTGTCAGTTTCATGAAACGCCCTCCCAACCTGATGCTAAACCTTGTGCAAAGAGGAACTAAACTAACGTGGGATACTAAACCCTATCCCTATACCCAAGGCAAGCGAGGCAGAATATTACTTCTCAGTGGAACATTGGGGGGTGAGGGGGGGGGGGGTGGGGGGGGGGGGGGGGGGGGTCGTGTAGGGGGGGGTGTAGCTAAACTGCAGCTTTGCTGAAATTTCTTCTGTGTTTTCAATATATATTAAGTAGTCCTTACTATTTGTGTAGATTCTGTCAAATGCTTTTTGATGCTTCTTTTGCTATTATGCGTGTATTGTACGAATAATATGTGCGTGTTTGACAGAGACACATGCGTGTGTATTCCACACACACACACACACACACACAACACACACACACACACACACACACACACACACACACACACACACACACACACACACACACACACACACACACACACACACACACTACACACACACACACACACACACACATATTCAATTATATCTTGAAAAGTGGCCACCAGAATATGTGGAAGAAAGGCATATCAGTCCCAATACATAAAGGAGGGGATAAATCAAACCCAAGCAACTACAGAGGAATCACGCTTAACTGTTCGCTAGGTAATGTATTATGTCAAATACTAAATACTCGAATAAATGATTACTTAGAATCAAACAATCTGCTAGCAAAAGAACAAGCCGGTTTTAGAAAGGACCATAGGACTTCAGATAATATTCTCATTTTAAACAGTATAGTAGACTATACTTTAAAATCACGTAACAGTAGATTATATGCATGCTTTGTTGATTTTCAAAAAGCATTCGATAACATATCACACGAAGGACTACTTATAAAATTACAAAAAATAGGTATTCAAGGTAAATGTTTTAATCTGATTAAAAGTATGCACACAAATGCCCAAATTTGCTCATCCAGCAAGAACGGGATTCCTCACTCCATTTATGTACGAAGAGGAATTATACAAGGAAGCTCCTTAAGCCCGACATTATTTAATATATTTATTAATGATATAATTAAGTGGTTTCCAGACGTAGATTCACCAAAAATAAGTCAATCAGAAAATAAATGTATATCTTCTTTACTCTATGCAGATGACCTCGTACTTCTTGCAACATCTAAGCATGGTTTACAATTAAAACTTGATAAATTGCACTTATATTGTAAAGAGTGGGGCATACACATTAACAATGAGAAAACTAAAATGTTAATATTTTCAAAGACAGACCCCAAAATTAAAACATATTTTAGATGTGGCACAAACATTATTGAAACGACAGATCAGTACAAGTACCTAGGAATTATATTCCATAAATCAGGAAAACTTGATATAGCATCTGAGCATCTTAGCAAGCAAGGAAATAAAGCAACATATAGCCTTAAAAGAATGTTTAGAAATGAAAACATAAACGTTCAAGTTATTTTAAAACTATTTGATAGTCTCATCTCGCCAATATTAACTTATGGTGCAGATGTTTGGCTGCCATTTACCATAAAATTAGATGACAACTTTAACTTAGAAAAGTTATTCACCCAATGCCTTTCAAATAAATTACAGCATGAACATATCCAGCACAATTTTTTCAAAAAAAATTTAGGGGTTCATAAAAAAAGCTATAAATTTAGCGGTTATTGGAGAGCTAGGTAGTTTTCCTGTTAGTTTAGCATCAATTTGTCAAATTATAAAATTCTGGCATCATATCTTAGAATCCAAACAAGACTCTTACATTAATGTCATTTACAACGAAATGTTAAAGAATGAAACTAGTCAGTCACCATGGGTTAAATTCGTCAAATCTATTTTAAACGCCCTTGGATTGACACATGTATGGAACAACCAACACACGTTTAACATAAATAAATTATGTCATGTAATACAAAAT
>CM065690.1:52734196-52739196 GCA_017654935.2 Phymorhynchus buccinoides
AGTTATTTTTCCTTATTAGTTATATTGCTTAGTTAAAATTTGTTCTTTACTGTGAAAATGATGCTTTCCCCCATGTCATAAGAACATTTTGTTAATGACATTAAACAGTCAAAGTGTCAAGTGTCTCTGTATGTGTGTGTGTTGACGGTAATCGTCGTCGTAGTTGCCTTTCATTTTTAGTGTTACCTGTTGGCACGCTAACTTAGTGTAGCCTACCTGACGCTATCGCCGCTATGATTGAGTCAGGTAAACAAAAAGTGAATGAGAGAGAGAGAGAGAGGGTAGGAGAGAGAGAGAGAGAGAGATTGTGTGTGTGTGTGTGTGTATGTATGCGCGCGCGCGCGCGTGTGCGTGTGTGTGATATGTGTTTTGTGTGTTTCCTCTGTGAAGAGAGAAGAGATAGAGGGTGGGGGCGGGGAGGACAGACAGGCAACGGATAACAGAGACTGATAGAGTGCATGAAAATAACAGAGCATCAATAGTGAAGCCAATGTCAGTTTATTATACATTTTCCCCCATTTACAACCAATGTATATGAACAGGGATGTTATATGATGCGCATTGACTTGTGTTGATGGGGTGGGGATGGCGGGGGGGGGGGGGGGGGGGGGGGGGGGGGGGGGGGGGGGGGGGGGGGGGGGGGGGGGGGGGGGGGGGGGGGGGGGGGGGGGGGGGGGGGGGGGGGGGGGGGGGGGGGGGGGGGGGAGGGGGTGGGGGGGGGGGGGGGGGGGGGGGGGGGGGGGGGAGGTGGGGGCGAGGGGGAGAAAAAGTGTTTAAAAAAATGAAGCTGTCAATTGCCATCCTATTTGTACAATGTGTGTACATTATACTCGGGTTAACTAGGAAGTTAAGCCGATATGTTTGAGATTGTGTTTGGAAACACGAGAGGGAGAGACAGAGAGAGAGATGGGAGGGGACGAGGAAGGGGGTGGGGGACCGGGGTGGGGAGTGGCATGCAAATCAAGCTGTCAGTTGCACACGTACTGTTTGTGCGCATTGTACATGACTGAACTAGGATGTTGAACCGATATTATGTTGACATGACATTGTGTTGATAGTGTCCGCGTGACGTTACTCCTGTCCTGGTGTCCTGATAAAACCACTGTTACTGGGTCACCCCCAGCAGAGAGAGAGAGAGAGGGAGAGAGAGAGAGAGCAAACTTGAAAACTTTGAAAACTTAAACTTTATTTTTCAAGGATAAAGATTTTAGGCAACGCCTAGTCTCCCAATCTGTCCTTAGTACACGCACGAACATAGAACACAAAGGCGGCAAGTCATATTATATACTATTACACATACAGATTTGAACATAAAGGTAGCAAAGCAGGTGATATTATGATAAAAGATAGGTTGAAATATGGATTTATAAAACTTGCATAATTACGCACATGCATAATTGTTAATACTCGTGCGTGCATACATGCGTGTAGCCATACATGAGAGAGAGAGAGAGAGAGAGAGAGAGAGGGAGAGAGAGAGAGAGAGAGAGATTTATCCATTTAGGCCTTTGTCCTTCATGAAAGGGGTACATGATAAACGAAACGTCATATACAACTGAGTATAATAATAGTAACAAATTTATGTATCTCATGATAGCATAACTGATCGTAAACGCAAAGCTTTATATAGATAAATCGAGAGAGAGAGAGAGAGAGAGAGAGAGAGAGAGAGAGAGAGAGAGAGAGAGAGAGAGAGAGAGTATGAAATTGTTAATGATGTAGACACACAGCCCCCATCATGTTTATGTTGATATGGCAATAGTAATTTAACAAATACGTGTGTGTGTGTGTGTGTGTGTGTGTGTGTGTGTGTGTGTGTGTTGTGTGTGTGTGCCTGTGTTCGTGTGGTGTGGAGTGTGTGTGTGTGTGAGTGAGTGACTGGAGTTGAGTGAGAGAGAGAGGAGACAGAGGGAGAGAGACTTAGACATGCGGACAAATTCCGAGATAGAGCGATGAGGTTCAAATGACGACATTGAACATAATATAAATTGGTATCCAGAGACTGTATGCGTGGCAAATATGTATTGCTCTCTCTCTCTCTCTCTCTCTCTCTCTCTCTCTCTCCTCTCCTCTCTCTCTCTCTCTCTCTCTCAGCCACAGGGCTGAGTGTAAAAAGCAATGCTTATCTCATTACCCTGTATATAATATAAACATTCGTCCCTCTCTCTCTCTCTCTCGATCTCTCCTCTCTCTCTCTCTCTCTCTCTCTGTCTCTCTCTACTCTCTCTCGCTTCTCTCCCTCAGTCTCTCCACTCTCTCTCTCTCTCTCTCTCTCGCTCATCAACTTCTTTACTACTGTTATACCCTTGTGAATTCTCTAGCAAATAAATGAACACAGAGGGCTATAATTGGTCAGCCAGTCTACTTGTACAGGGTCTGTAGACACATTGACCTGTTCCTTCGTTCAATCCCTCTACTCCCTTCAAAACACACACTTACAAACTCACGCACGCAGACATACAAACACACGCACGCATGCACGCACACACACATACATACATGCATACACACATACATACATACATACATACATACATACATACATACATACATACATACATACATACATACATGCATACATGTATACTTACACACACTCACGCGCGGTTTGCACACACATACGCCCGCGCACAGCACGCGCGCGCGCACACACGCACACGCACACGCACACGCACACGCACACACACACGCACACGCACACACACACAATTGTCGGAGGTGGAGAGAGTTATGATTAAGCCTGCATAGATATCCTGTTACTTACTTTAATGCATACACACACTCACAGGCACATGCACATACACTCACCACACCAACATCACAACACAATATAATTTTGTCTGAATCACTTTTAGTGGAAGGACGTTAAATTGAGTAACACACACACACACACACACACACACACACACACACACACACACAACACACACACACACACACACACACGACACACATACATATATATATATACACAGACAACAGACAGACAGACACACACACAGACAGATTTCGAAAAATATATAAGACTATATATGTATACTAACTTTACACGCACGCGTGCGCTTGTGATGTTATATAATTATGTGTGTTTCATGTTTTTCCTTGAATCTCTCTCCCTCCCCCCCCCTCTTTTTCTCTCCCCCCCCCCAACCGTTTTCCTTGTTTTCTGGTGTGTGTGTGTGTGTGTTTTTTGTAAGGACCAACAGACACATACAAGTGTGCATTCTTATTTAACTGCCCACACACGGGTCTGTGTGGGTTTCTCATCGACCGAACAATCACTCAGCTGTAGCTTCCTGATCGATTCATCGATCCACCAACACTACCATTTAGCTGTCGTCTGCCCTCTAGTCTGCTCACTTTGAGTAACACGTCTTCGTGTTAGCAGACGCCTTTAAAGACACACTGATGCACCACGATTGAGTCCCTTGTGGGGGGGTTTCTAGGTAGCTGTGAACCACATACAAATGTCCCCAACTTCAAATTGAGGCTGCTCTTTAAAATGATGTTTCGGTTTGAATTGGGGGGCATTTGTAATGGGAGTCGAACCTGGTCAAAACAAGATGTCTTACCAGCTATGAGAGGGAAAACACGTGAAACCCGTGATTTTGACGCGTGATCTGGTGGGTCTTTTAGAAGAAGCTAAGCCGATAAATCGACCCCGAAGTTAATCATATAGTAATAAGCCAACTGTCCGTGTGTGTGTGTGTGTCTGTCTGTCTGTGTCTGTGTGTGTGTGTGTGTGTGTGTGTGTGTGTGTGTGTGTGTGTGTGTGTGTGTGTGTGTGTCTGAAACACGAAACGGGCCTTATAACTCCGCCGTTTTTCGACCGAATCGCTTCAAATTTGCTGTGAGCCCTAACGGGCCGATGGCAACGGCAACCGAGGTGGCCGTGTCATTTGCGCGGTTCGGCAAATGCGCGAAACGCGCATCCGTCGGCCTCTCGGCGCCCGTATCTCCGGTGTTTCTGGACCGATTGCCTTCGAATTTGGCAGGAAGATCACCGGGGACGGTGACTATCCGTGTACCAACCCGGAAGCGAATCGGTTCAGAAACGCGCGCGCTATACGACTCCGCCGTTTCTTAACCGAATCGCTTCAAATTTGCTGTACTCAGCGTTACCAGTACTTGGCGTTACCGTTACTAGGCGTTACCGTTACTAGGCGTTACTGGGACTCGGAGTTGCGCTAGTAATATATAAATAGCGAATATATAACTTCAGTATTACCAAAAAGCCTGATTATACTAAGAGTGAAAACTCCGCAGCTGATTAAAGCTGGTGTTTTTACTCCCACCTTTTCACCTACACTACAGGTGGGGATCATTGTGAACTCACTCACTGCCTACTGTTATTATACTTAACACTTCCCACCTGGAAGGGGGTGAAGTTTCCACCTTCCCCCCCTCCCGTGGAGAAGGTTGGCTTCATTATTTGCAAGGTTGGTAGGCTGCGAAGAAATCACTCTTTATATTCAGTTTCTTTGTATTACTGTTAACCCTTTCACCGCCAGAGTCGCATTTTAGCACCAACATGCATCAAATTGGGGTCTATTATCCATACACCCTTTTGGGAAGTAAGGATAGACCTTATTATATATATATGATGTCACAGAACAATCCACAATACTGCAGATGGATATTGTTCTCTACCCAGGTAAAGTTGATGGAATTGTTGGGCTGAAATATGGCTGGGGGTGAAAGGGTCGACGGGCGTGGGCTAGTCACAGGAGGCAACCGCTAATCTGGAAAACTGGGCTAGAATTTGTTTACAGACCGGTGGAGATCGAGATGCCTTGCCCTGGTGGCACCCCCACTTTGTTGGCTCTGGGGGATTTAGGACAGCTGGGTTTGGGGGGTGGTTTCCACAGGCCAACTCATCTCCAAAGGGGCCGACCCACTGCAAACGACTCGATCCAACTGCAGTCCCATTGTGACGATGCATGTGAGACATGATTCTCGTGAAATGATTCCATCTAATAATATTTCTACTACTTTCGTTC
>CM065690.1:52746696-52754196 GCA_017654935.2 Phymorhynchus buccinoides
CGTGTGCGTGCAAGTAATTGCATAGTGTGTGACGTCTATTTCCTCACAGCAAACGCGGAACTAAGTTGATGTTGAAAACAATTCGTGACCAGAATTGCTGCACACTCTGACACCCATGATGGATAGCTGTCACTGCACAACACACTGTGTGTGTGTGTGTGTGTGTGTGTGTGTGTGTGTGTGTGTGTGTGTGTGTGTGTGTGTGCGTGCGCGTGTGTGTGCGTGTGCGTGCGTGCGCGTGTGTGTGCGCACGCGCGCGTGTATATGTGCTCGTTTGTGTTTGACTATTTATATGTTTGTGTTTTCGTGCCTGTATGTGTGTCTTGCTGTGTGTGTGTGTGTGTGTGTGTGTGTGTGTGTGTGTGTGTTTGTGGTGTGTGATTTTGCTACTTATAGTTGTGTCTTAAATACAAATCTGCGCGTGTTTGTCAGTGTCTTTATATTATTTATGTATGCTTATCTGTGGTTTGCTCTCTCTCTCTCTCTCTCTCTCTCTCTCTCTCTCTCTCTCTCTCTCTCTCTCTCTCTCTCTCTCTCTCTCTCTCTCTCTCTCTCTCCCCCTCCCTCCCTCCCTGTTTGTGTCTCTGTGGGTGGCATGATTCATACTACATCGACAAAACTTGTTCGACACGAACTTGGTGTTCTAGACAACACAGATATTTATAAATACTAGTATGATAGTGAATAACTGCTTTTTGTTTTGTGTTACCATAAATATTATTGTTTGCTCAAGTAGATGAAGAAAGATACAAGTTTTATTTTGCTGAATAAAGAAACAAGTTATACAACCAATGAAACAGTTTGTTAAGGTCCCGGATCGTGTCTATGCACCGTGAGACGTGGTGACGCGGTGTGGTCTGTTTATCAATGTGAATACTGAACTACATTTTACTTATGTGTGTGTTTGAGCGCGCGCGCGCGCGCGCGCGCGCGCGTGTGTGTGTGTGTGTGTGTGGTGGCGATGTGTGTGTGTGTGTGCGTGTGCGTGTACGTTTGTTTGTGCGTGCGTGCACATTTTGCATGCGCTTATGTGTAAAAAAGAAAAACAATTAAGAGAAAGGACGCTTGAGAGGCCGCGAGGCCTAGTCGTCCTACCTGACCTGACCATACCATGTATGCGCATAGAGTACTTATTATTTGTCTGCTCACAGACCACCCATTTGATTGTGATTGCGCACGCTCGCACATGCTCATAGTGTGTGTGTGTGTGTGTGTGTGTGTGTGTGCGTGTGCGTGCGTGCGCGTGCGTGCGTGTGTGCGTGCGTGCGTGTGTGTGTGTGTGAGTGTGTGTGTGTGGTGTGTGCGCGTTTGCGCGCGTGGTGCGTATTTGCTGTTCATCGCACTTGAACCCATTATCAAAATCCCGACATTTTACAAGTTGCCAAGCTTTTGTTCAATTTGTCCACACAATTATGTTTATCTCTCCTACTACCTGCCAACAACGGTTGAAAATGGAGAGTTCGTGACATAGTTTTACTGTCCGGGTACGTACATGCAACCCAGCGACAGCAGAGTTGACAAACCTCTTCCCTGAGTCAGATGCCTTAGGAAGCCATTTGTCTCTATGCAGGGTGGTGGTGGTGAGAATGGGGGTAGGTGGGTGTTGAAAGCCTTTAGGTGTGGCTGAAGGTAATGGCGCCAAATACGCAGGTCGTTGAGTTTGACTTCCAGCAAATGAAACATTATCTGAAAGCACTGAGAGACGGTGGAATGGTCGCACCACCCCACCACCCTCCCCTTTTCTTCCCCCAGTCTTTCCATTTTCCACCCTCCCGCATTCATTTCCCCCTTGATAGGTTATCGGTGATTTGGAGTTGAGGAGAGGCGGTAGACCAACACCCTACCCTGTTCCTGCTCATTCGTTCCCATCGTCACAGCTTTGGTTTGTTGTGCGAAGTGTGTCTGAATGTGTTGTGTTCTTTCTGCTTCTTCTTCGTTATTACAGTTTTCCACCATTCCCAGTCTCTTTTCTTTTGGTGAACAATGTTGGGGGAAAAGATCTAACGACGTAATGTGATGTAATATTGAGGTGGTGGGATTATTTGAGGGATTAATGGATTACTGTTTGGTTTACTAGCGGGATATTTGCTTGCACATAAGCGGTGGCGTTATTGGTGTTGGAAACCTTTTGCCCGTTTTGAATTTTTAATGTTAAAAAAATTGCTCGATTTCTTCTTTGGTCTAAGGTGCAGCTAATCATTATACTGTTCTGTTTCTTGCATCATAGTTCTGTCTCCAGCTGGGAGCATTTCCCTACCTAATTTCCCAGTTATGGGTGGCGCGCCTCTGGCTGCGAGGCGCTCTCCAGGTGGGAGCAACCCGATTTTCACAGAGACGCCTCTGTGACTATAAAGTACCCTAATACCTAATAAATTTTTAAAAAAACCCAATACCTAAGAATACTAGTGCTTGTCGAACCTGTTTTTGAAAACCGTAAAATGTTACTTGTTTCCGCAGGGCTCCCAGGGACCCCCATTTGGGGGTCTATGAAGCACTAACATTCTAAAGGACCCTCTAAAATAATGTGCAGGGGGTCCCAGGGATGCAACTAGAAATTTGTTTTTAGCATTCGCAATGCCACTGGGACCCTCTATCCCGCCTCTAGGACCCTCTATACTGTAAGTGAAGGAGTCCCTGGGACCCCTTGTTTTGCGGGACGATTGAGAGCCCTGATCCGTTTCAAGGCGTTTGTCTGCTCATGTCAGTCTATCGTCAGTGAAATTCAAAAACCTCGTATCTCAATTTTGGTAGTTTTGAGAAAAATGAAATTAACCGCGTTGACCACAATTGATTAGCTATGATGAATAATGTTGTTCAAGACATTGCGAGTTTAGTTCTGCATTTCGTTAAAATTACTTTAAAAAAAATTTGACTTGAAAAGAACGAAGATACGAGGTTTTCGTCCAATTTGGGACTTACGAGTTTTTCTTCTATTTTCACAACCTCATTTACCCCAGATAGAAAGTCGTTAGAGATACGAGCTTTTGGTGGAAGGTGGCGGGAAAAATTAGAGAGCTGACTATGTATCTAACTAAAAAACAACAAAATCGAGTTACGATGTTTTTGAATTTCACCTATGCGCCTCTGACCCGTTGTGTAGAGCAATCATCGTATTAAGTCAGATCGTGTTTATACCATTTAGCGTCTGAAAAATCCTCGTATTAATTTTTGCTACTTCATTAAATAGATTTAATCCCTTTTCGTGTACGCCCCAGAGTTCGTTGTACGTGGATTAATCCTATCTAGCTAGTTTGCATAGTCTGAATGTTGTTTTCAAGGCTGTTGATTTTGAAAGAAACGAAACGTTTCAACGATTGACTCATATCCGGAGCCACACTAAGCTCTTGTGAAGTCAACCTTATCTTGATTTAACCCTTTCACCGCCAGCCATATTTCAGCTAAAAATGTCCATTACATTTACCTGGGTAGAGAACAGATCCATCTGCAGTATTGGGGATTCTTCTGTGAGAAATATAAAATAAGGTCTGACTTTACTTCGCAAAACTTAGACAATAGGGTATTTGGATAATTGACCCCAATGCCTTTTAGTGACATACCCGGTAGGTGTTAAATCACTGTGGTGCTAAAATGCAACTTTGGCGGTGAAAGGGTTAAAGGTTCAGTCATCTTTTAGGCCTATTTTGTCACATACAGATACAACTAGTCATGGAAGTTTGTCTTCTGTATGCATAGTTTAAATCGTGTATATGGTCGTCAGTTTGTGAAAGGTTCTGATGATGCATGGGATGACATCACATTGATGACACGTAATCGGTGTTTGGTGACGTGGCGTCGTTAGATGACGAACTTGGTGACGTTTGTTGACAGCCCCGCTGATGTAAAGTATGGCCTTGTCATAATGATGTTGGATTTGGATATTATAACACTTGTATGTTGAGAGGTATATATTTTGATAATGTACAACCACCACCGACAACTACTACTACTACTACTACTACTACTACTACTACTACTACTACTACTACTACTACTACTACTACTACTACTACTACTAGTAGTAGTACTACTACTACTACTACTACTACTACTACTACTACTACTACTACTACTACTACTACTACTACTACTACTACTACTATCACTATTATCACTTCTATCACTACTACTACTACTACTACTACTACTACTACTACTACTATCACTACTCTCTCTACTATCCCTACTACTACTACTACTACCATCCACCACCACCTCAACTACTACTACTACTACTACTGTTACTACTACCACCACCACCACCACTACTACTACTATTTCAAATAATCATTTTGAACAGTGAAAATGACAAACAACATATGTTGGTGAGAGCTGACCATTATACTGTAGGAGTGAAGGTCAGGCAGCCAATTTACTGACCCTCCGATAGATGAGTGTGGACGTTGATGTTAAGATGCAGATCAACCAGGCGTGAGCCAATAGTCAACTTGGGACGATGATTTGACCGCCAGGGGTCAGTCAACCAGTAGGGGCTTAGCGCGCGATATTCTTAGTTGGGCGTAGTGAGAGAGAGGGAGGGACTAGTGAGAGAGAGAGAGAGAGAGGGAGGGACTCATCTCCCTCTCTCTCTCTCTCTCTCTCTCTCTCTCACTACGCCCAACTAAGAATATCGCGCGCTAAGCCCCTACTGGTTTGACTGCCCCCTGGCGGTCAAATGTGCGTCCTAAGTTGCTCATTTACTGACCCTCTGATAGATGAGTGTGGACGTTGATGTACAGATGGAGATCAACCAGGCGTGAGCTCCTTTTGTCCGTCTTTTCCGCACCCCCTCTCCAGTAATAAGCGGTGTGTTGGTTGGTAGGAGGCGTCTGTCTGCGTGTTTGTCAGTCAGTATGTATGTATGTGTGTGTGTTTGTGTGTGTATGTGTGTGTGTGTGTACGTTGTGTGTGTGTGTGTGTGTGTGTGTACGTTGTGTGTGCGTGTGTATGTGTGTGTGTATGTATTTATGTATGTATACATTACTAGTATGCATGTATGTGTATGTGTGTATATGACTTTTTTAATTCAACATTGTTATCCAGTACAAAATGCCGTACGGTAATTCACTCTTAAAGCGTATAAGCTGTGAAACTGTTGGTGCTGTCAACAATGACATAGAAGTCACTGATTGATTGTTTATTCGTTGATTGAGAGCAAACAAATACACACAGGCAAGTAGCAATGAATTGGTTTATTCGTAGATTGCTGGAGAACACACATGCTCACAGGCAATGAAAAAGGCGAAATGACACTAAGTTCATAATAGTATTACACATTAATGTCACGCGAGGAGGCGATTTGGGAAATGGCGAATCGGAAAATGGCGAATTGGTTAGGTTAGGTTAGGTGCATTATAGTCACAGAGGCGTCTCTGTGAAATTCGGGTTGCTCCCACCTGGAGAGAGCGTCTCAGTCAGAGGCGCGCCACTTTTTTTTCTTTTTTTTCCCCCTCCATTTTGGGAAATGGCGATTCGGGAGGTTCCCTTTTAAGCTTGAGGTATCCCCCCGGAAAACCCGACTACTGTTATTGGAGGCGGTCAAGAGACCGCCTCCCTATTAGCGTCGGGCAGGGCATCACGTGACTGTTTACTCTGGATGATCACGTGATCTTTTGGCCAGTTCTATGGTATGTGGAGGAACACGTGACCTGCTGGGCGCATCAAAGTTGTCTTCCCTTTGTCATTGAAGTTGTCTGCCCTTTTTAATTGAGCGTGCGACTGTGGTGCGATCATTGAGAACCTCATGAATATGCATCAGCCTAACAGACTGGTGACCTGAACATGTTAACCCACAGAATTAGGCTGTGACTGCGTCAATCTCTCTTTCTCTCTCTCTCTCTCTCTCTCTCTCTCTCTCTCTCTCTCTCTCTCTCTCTCTCTCTCTCTCTCTCTCTCTCTCTCTCTCTCTCTCTCTCTCTCTCTCTCTCTCTCTCTCTGTCTGATTCTCTCTCTCTCTCTCTCTCTCTCTCTCTCTCTCTCTCTCTCTCTCTCTCTCTCTCTCTCTCTCTCTTTTTTCTCTCTGCCTTGCACGGCTTCCAAATTTGTTTCCACATACTATCTCTTTTTGTCTCTGTCTTTCGCCCTGTCTTTTCCTGCCTCTCTCCCTGCTCTCTGTCTCTGTCTGTCTGTTTCTGTCTGTCTGATTCTCTCTCTCTCTTTCTCTCTCTCTCTCTCTCTCTCTCCTCTCTCTCTCTCTCTCTCTCTCTCTCTCTCTCTCTCTCTCTCTCTCTCTAAGCTAGGCTAGTAGGGCCTAGTATGTGCGTGCGTAGCAGTAGGCTATTGCTTCCACACTTTCTCCACTGGAGTTGTGTCGTCTGCTAAACCTCATTATTTTCTCTCTCTCTCTCTCTCTCTCTCTCTCTCTCTCTCTCTCTCTCTCTGTCTCTGTCTGTCTGATTCTCTCTCTCTCTCTCTCTCTCTCACTCTCTCTCACTCTCTGTCTTTCATTGTCCTTCTCTCTCACATACTGCCTCTTTTTGTCTGTTTCTTTCTTTCTGTCTTCTTTCTGCCTCTGTCTCTCTTTTTCAGTCTCTCTCTCCTCTCTCTCTCTCTCTCTGCTCTCTGTCTCTGTCTCTTTTTTGTCTGTCTCTTCTCTCTCTCTCTCTCTCTCTCTCTCTCTCTCTCTCTCTCTCTCTCATCTCTCTCTCTCTCTCTCTCTCTCTCTCTCTCTCCCTCTCTCTCTCTCTCTCAACAATGTCTCCATCTTTTGTTTCATTACTCAGAAACAAAACTCTTTCTTTCTCCTCCCCCCCCTACCCACCCTGGGGGTGTGCCTGTGTAAGTGTTAGCCTACTGTGCTGTGATGTTGAGCCATGCTTTTTCTATGCCTAAGTCTCTTATAGCTTACAACAATGCCTGCGTGTGTGCGTTAGTAGCCTTGTTTCCACTGGAGTTCGTGTCGTCTGCTTAAACTTGCATGTCCACACTGCTAAACAATTATGATGTATAGCATACGAATAGCATGCAAAAGATTTGCAGAATTTTGAAAGCCAAACGAGGGGGGTACTGTGAAGGAAGGCTGTTCATTTTGCTATTACTCGGATATTAGAAACAAAACATTTTCTTTCTATATTGCTTGGCATTGTAAATTCATCAAACCCTTTATTTTGAAGAAAGACTTACGGATGGATTTTATATTCTTCTGTCCTCATGTTCATTTATCAGTTGACTATTCCTTGCCCCTCCCCCCCCCCCCCCCCCCCCCCCCCCCCCCCCCCCCCCCCCCCCCCCCCCCCCCCCCCCCCTTTCTTTTTCATTGATGCACACACGACCGTTGAGAGACTCATGAATATGCGTTAGCCTAGCAACTGATCGAAACCGTTAGGTAGGCCGAGTGCTGCGACTCTCTCTGTGCTGTGGTGTTGAGCTATGGAAGCAGGGTCAGTCTCTATAGGCCTAGTACAAAGGTTAGCAGACGGACACAATCAGGTGACAGTGAAAGATGACCATGAGCCATGTTGGTTCTTTTCAGTTTCATTCACACAACCGTAGGCTGAGCCTAAC
>CM065690.1:52759196-52764196 GCA_017654935.2 Phymorhynchus buccinoides
GAAAGTTTTTAGGGTTTGTTTTGTTGAAAGGGAAGGAAACTTTTCAGGGTTGGTTTGGGTTGTTTTTTTGGGGGGGTTAAAGGGAAGGAAAGTTTTCAGGGTTTTTTTTTCGGGGGGGGGGGGGGGGGGGGGGGGGGGGGGGGGGGTGGGTTGAAAGGGAAGGAAACTTTTTAGGATATTTTGGGTTGAAAGGGAAGGGAACTTTTTAAAATATTAACAGAATTTTTTGGAAACAGAAAGAAAAAGATTGTTTCAAAAGAAAGAACCAGAACGAGAGAAAAAGAAACGAAGTTAGGTAACAGGTTGGTGTGCAGAAAACAGAAGCAGAGACAGAGATCCAGGAGAGAGAGAGAGTGTGTGTAGGTGAAGACTGGAGGAGGGTGTGGGGTGGTGTGCTCTGTGAGCTTTGAGCTGTGAGCATGATCCAGTGGACCATGAACCCCTCCATTCCTGAGATAGTCGTCTCCTGCGATGAGGTGAGACGGGACCAAGTAAGGACCACCACCTCTTTTCTTCTAGTTCTACAACAATCCACACATGTAACTGCTGGAGAGAGAGAGAGAGAGAGAGAGAGAGAGAGAGAGAGAGAGAGAGAGAGAGAGAGAGAGAGAGAGAGACTTGAATCTTCGCTCAGACAGTTTCATGTCAATTATGAGCGCAGATGCGTCATGCTGCCGTTATGCGCCTAACTAATAAATAGTTACCTATAGGCCCCAGCATGTCCATCTTCGGCTGGAGAAAATCTTTGTAAGAGTTTCTCGAATAAGAAAACCAAAAGGCAGGAGAATGGACCGGTAAGGCAGAAAGATAGTAAGTAGGTGACGGTAGGCAAAGGGAAAAGGCAGAGTCAAGGAGAGTGACAGATTAGAGGAAGTGACAAACACAGAACTTCCAGAAGGTGGGAGAACTATTTGTGCGAAAGACACCCACCAACCCTGTCTCCTGTGGGCAAATATGGACCATCATCTTATTTCTTGAACAATCAAGACATGGAATTAATTGTAACAGCCCACTTAAAAAGATACCTGAAAATGAATGAAAACAGGTGTCTAGTATTGCTTGCCCCCGTGGGAATACCGGGGGGGGTCTTTCGTACAAATAGTTCCCCCACCTTCTGGAACTTATGTGCTTGTAGCTTCCTCTAATCTGTCACTCTCTTTGACTCCTCCTTTTTCCCTTTGCTTGCTGTCATCTGCTATCTTTCTATCTCGCTGGTCCATTCTCCTGCCTTTTGTCTATGCATTCTTACAAAGATTTCTTCAGCCGAAGTTGGACATGCTGTTTCTTAGTTAGGCGCATAGCGGCAGCATGACGCATCTACGCTCATGTGACAGGAAACTGTCTGAGCGAACGAAGAAGAAGAAAGTATTGCCTGCCCGATTCGCTTGTCGTGTGCAATTTGTAAACTATACTAGTTGTTTTTCCTTTGACAAGGTGAAAGGAAAAGCTTTTGATTAACCATGTAGAAAATGATCTCTTCGTCCATCTCCCTTTTCTATTTCTCTTTATTATACAGACTTTGACACACATATTCGTACACGCGCACATACAGACGTACGCACGCACACGCGCGCGCGCATACACACATACACACACACACATATATACACATATACGCGCGCACGCGCGCGCACCCACACACACACACACACTCACTCTCTCTCTCTCTCTCTCTCTCTCTCTCTCTCTCTCTCTCTCTCTCTCTCTCTCTCTCTCTCTCTCTCACGCACACACACTGTTACTGACACACTCGTTCTCACGCACGCACACGCGCGCGCGCACGCACGCACACGCGCGCACGCACACGCACACGCGCACGCACGCACGCACGCACGCACACACACACACACACACACACACACACACACCCAATCCATCATGGTCAAACACACAGACAGACAGTGGTACAAACTAACTGTCCCCTAGTTGCCAGGGCCTAATGATAAACGACATCCTTTGGTCAGCAACGACTTGACCTGCAGGTCTCTGCTTGTTACCTTCAACTGCCGCATGGAGTCCAACAAAGATGTAATTGACACTTGTGATCTTCTTCTTCTTCTTCTTCTTCTCTTCTTCTTCTTCTTCTTCTTCTTTCTTCTTCTTCTTCTTCTTCTTCTTCTTCTTCTTCTTCTTCTTCTTCTTCTTCTTCTTCTTCTTTTAGTTAATCAGCCAACTTCATCAGGTTGAAGATATTTGCTGATATATTGAGAGACAAAAAAGGGGGAAGGGAACGAAGGTCACCACGCAGCGCCGAGACACGGCATAAAAAAAAAGAAATAAATAATAGATAGATAAATAGAAATGAATAAAGAAATAATAATTTATAACTGATGCATGGGATAGGCTAATCAGACACAAGTCGCTCAGAACGTTTTTTGAGCATGAGCCAAAATAATCTCTCAAAAGACCACTTTTCTATTATGATTGCGTTTGACACAGGGAAGTCCAATACATTTCCCAAACATTACCACCTACGACATGGGCGTTCGGGTTTTTTGTTCATTACAGTTTTCTATTTAGGACGTATGTGTGTCTATTTTTATGTATTCTACCTGTATCCACAACATGAAAGACAACTTATAATGATTTCTTTGGTTATCTGTTTGTTGTTGGTTTTTGTAGTCAAGTAATTTAAAATAGAAACAAAGAGGTAAACATTCTGTTTTCTATGTGTGATTTCTGCAAATGATTCATCTCCAAGGTTAAATTTCAAATGGCTATAAAACCGATACTAAACAAGAAAGCAATTTTGTTCTAGGGATCTTTGCTTCATCTTGTAAAAACAGATTCTCAATTTACGCCAAAATTCCATTGTGTCTGTTGCCCCTATGCACTATCATAATTATTATTATTACATTGAAAATATGCTTATGTGTTTGACACTTTGTGTAAATCTTCTAAGCAAAGGTGTAGAGTGGCACAGAGGTAACGCGTTCGCCTCGTGTCAAGTAAACCCGAGTTCGAACCTGTGTACAGGGGATTTTTTCCTCTCACTTTGCACTAGGCCTTACGGTCTGAACGTGGAGTCTTTCGGATGAGACGATAAGCCGAGGTCTTGTGCGCCTGTGCACTTAGCACATGTTAATCCCAGTGGCAACAAACAATTTGTCATTTGGTCAAAATTTACCACCACCACCACCACCACCCCTTTCCTTCCTCTTCAGTCACACAAAAATTGCATGAAAAACAAATTGGGTGGCGCGCCTCTGGCTGCGACGCGCTCTCCAGGTGGGAACAACCCGGATTTCACGGAGACGCCTCTGTGACTATAAAGTACCTAATGCTAAAGTGTAATTAAAAACAAAGCCGGTGACATGCACCAGCCGTGTTCGTGACAACCACTGCACGTTACATGTAGTTTTATGACGCATTGTGCCATATTGTTTTATTGCACATTGGAGGGTTTAACTTTAAGCAAAACATGTTATTTTTGGCATTGTGACATGTTATATAACACGTGAATAGGCGTACATTTGTTAGACAAGTCGGTAGCATAATTATGTGACAAGTTATGGCTTCGTATCGCGTATGTCTATCTATTGGCCACTGCAACGACCACCTTTTGCAAGAGTGAATGCCCTTGGTAGATGCTTCAGTACTGACCAAACACGGGAGTAACTCTCGCCAATAACCCTATTTGAGGCCACTGAATGGCTGCCTTTTACAAGAGTGAATGCCCTTAATAGATGCTTGAGTACTGACCAAACAAGGGAGTAACTCTCGCCAATAACCCTATTTGAGGCCACTGAATGGCTGCCTTTTGCAATAACCCTATTTGAGGCCACTGAATGGCTGCCTTTTGCACCACCAGGGGCTTAACTCTTGCCGTCAAGGGCGTTGATAACCCTAGTTGCAGTGGCCAATCGCGGTGAATAGAAAGGTAGAACTATGCCGCATAGACATACAGAAAGCCTTCATACTCGATCACTCCCCCACTCCTCTTATTTTAGTCATGTATTTTGTTTTGCACAATACAACTTCCCTGTTGCGTGTGTAGGCTACATGATGCATACGTATACGAACGTCATCGTCGTCGCTTTCGTCCTTGTCGTCGATGTCATCATTACATTATCATCATCATCGTCGTCGTCATCATCACCACTATGATCATTAGGGTCGCTTTTAAGTAAAACCGGCATTTGATTTTGTTTCTGCATGATTTGACTTGTCTTAATCCCAGGAAATTGAATTTTCTTCTTCAAGGAGTTTAAAGACACCCCTCCCCCTCCCCCATGTCACGTGTCACATTCCCTCTTATGCCAGGAAGATTTCTTAAGATTTATTACCAGCTATAAGAGGGAAAACACGTGAAAACCGTGATTTTGACAAATGACGTGGTGGGTCTTTAAAGTCCCTACCACGCGTCCGCGTATCTGGAGACTAGCGATAACAAGTTTAAAGATTTCATACAATATGTATCTAATCTTTCAGGGCTCCCAATCGTCCTGCAAGACAAGGAACTGTTTTGCTTTCCAAGAGATAGACTTGAAATGCTCTGAAGCAAGATCTTCTAGTCCCTTTTATTCTCACCTTTCCCGCGTTTTGGAATTCTGGAAAGGACAAGCAGAATATCTCTCTCTCTCTCTCTCTCTCTCTCTCTCTCTCTCTCTCTCTCTCTCTCTCTCTCTCTCTCTCTCTCTCTCTCTCTCTCTCTCTCTCTCTCTCTCTCTCTCTCTCTCTCTCTCATAGACACATAACACACGCGCGCGCACTTGTTGGCATGCACGTGAGCGTTCGCGCGCGCACGCACACACACGCGCACACGCGCGCACGCACACGCACACGCACACACACACACACACACACACATGTGGGTGGACTGGAGGGAGCGAGAGCACACACACACACACACACACACACACACACACACACACACACACACACACACACACACACACACACACACACACCTGGCAGTGGCTGAAAAGAAAAACACCCCACACTAATCTTGGTAGTGACGATTCAGACAGACAGACAGACAGACAGACAAGCGTTTTACG
>CM065690.1:52769196-52779196 GCA_017654935.2 Phymorhynchus buccinoides
CTCTCTCTCCTCTCTCTCTCACGCTCATCACACACGTACATACGCGCGCGCGCGCGCACACACACACAAACATACACACGCACACACATACATGTTCTCACAAACACACACTCAGTCACGCACACGCACAAACACACACAAGCGCGCGCGCATACATACACACACTCATACAAACACACAGTCTTGCGTCTACAGGCCTACACCTTATTTTTATCTCCACACTTGGCTGTCGTTAGGCATCTATTCAACACTTTATGTTCCTCACAACCATTTCAACACCGCACAAAGCCATTGATTCGCTGCATGGGTTTCACGCCATTCTCTTTTATGTCGACCACACGACAGTTGGCCTCATAAGGAGCCGTCATCTGAAGGACCCGCCTTTGACCAAAGTCTTCTTTTATCAACAAGCATGCAGCGCTAATATTTCAGATCTTAGTCATCCTCATCTGATTGCTACAACGCTTCCTTAACCCCTTCTATAGTTAAAAAACCAAAACACCTAAACCTGGGAAATGTATTTATTTATCAGCATGGGTGCAACGTTTCCTGGTTTACCAGGATTTCCTGTTTTTGAATTTTACCAGAAAAGGAAGTTCCTTTTTTGTTGTTGGTCAAACAAGTTCTTGTGTGTCTACTGTATTTTTCAAACACTTAAAAATTAACGTTTGCATAAATTGTGGGAAAAGCAAACTAAAATACCTTCATAAATCATTTTTTGTTTCAGCTGCAGGGGGACATTACCCCTGGACCCCGGTCTTTCAGGGGGTTTTCATTTTGTGTAGTTGCACCCATGTATCTGTGATCACGCTAGGAAATTTGAAAATCAGTCCCGTCAATGACAAAAAAACATGCCCCCCCCCCCCCCCCCCCCCCCCCTCCTCCCCCAACAACCGGTGTCAAAACCAGTCCCAGGGAAACAAAAACCAGTGAAAACCACAATATCAAAGCCTCTGTTAAAACAATTTATCAGTCCTAGCAAAATTGTATCTGTCCCTGGGACTGACAGGTCAACTTGTTTCCTGTATTCATGCATTGCAATGAATATTTTACTGATAATTACAGTAAAAACGCCAGGCCCTTTTCTCAAATGGCTTTCATCACTGGTTGGCATTAGCCTGTAGAAAGGGCCAATAGTAAATGAGAGCTGTACTATAAATGATTTTCTACAGTATTGGAACATCATGGTACAGCTTAGTCATTCGTGGATGGCTATGACTCTCGAACGAGGGGTCCTCGCACCGGCTCTGGTGCTGCAGCCAATGAGATGGGATGGTCTTTGGGGACCTTCCCCAACGCCAACTCTCGTCCTCAAATCCATTTGGCCGAGAGAGTGGGGATATACTCTGGGCAAGGCATCTCCACTATAAACTAATTATCGCCCAGCCCGCCAGAATAGTATCTGCCCCCTCTGCTATCTGGCAGTCATTGTCGGAAACGACTGACAGGCAACAACAACAACAACAACCGGTAAACGCGATCACTGATTTATGCAGGAGTGCCTGGTAGGGGGTGGTCGTCCAAAGTGGACTACGTGTAAAGTTCCTTCGTATGTAGGCCTGTCTGTAGTTTCCGACTATGACTGCCAGATAGCAGGAGCAGGTGCTATTCCGGAGGGCTGGGATAAAGTGTGTTTATAGTGGAGTGATACTTTGCCCAAGTACATCCCCAAAGTTCTCCTTTTTTTTTAGCTTGCAAACTGTTCCAACTCGTGCTGAGTAAGTCAGGTCTGATTGTCACAATGCTCCCCTATGAACTCGCCTTTCTTTGCACTGAACAATACACACAGGATGGGGATGTGTGAGTGGAGAGAGAGAGAGAGAGAGAGAGAGAGAGAGAGAGAGAGAGAGAGAGAGAGAGAGAGAGAGAGATAAAGAGAGAGAGAGAGAGAGACAGAGGGAGAGAGAGCGACAGAGAGAGAGAGAGAGAGTGTGTGTGTGTGTGTGTGTCAAGTCAAGTCAAGTCAAAATGATCTTTAATGACGATAAAGGAATAAGCTAAACAAAACTTTTTTTCATCCTGTCGTCATAAATAAATAAGAAATACAACTGAAGCAAACAAGATGAAAAGCAAAAACTGTAAACAAAAAAATCAATTTACAATGAAATATATGGAAAAAATACACATAAATATTATTATGTTCCACAAGCACAATACCATAATCATGTACAAAATACTGACAACAGTAATCGTAGTGGAAAGGGAGAGGAGTGTGTGTGTGTGTCACTGTGTGTGAGAGAGAGATAGTTTTAGAGAGAGTATGTGTGTGTGAGAGAGAGATAGATAGATAGTTTTAGAAAGAGAGAGTGTGTGTTGTGAGAGAGAGAGAGAGAGAGAGAGAGAGAGAGAGAGAGAGAGAGAGAGAGAGAGAGAGAGAGAGAGAGAGAGATAAGAGAGAGAGAGAGAGAGAGAGAGACAGAGGCAGAGAGAGAGAGAGAGACACAGAGAGAGAGAGAGAGACAGAGAGAGAGAGTGTGTGTGTGTGTGTGTGTCACTGTGTGTGAGAGAGAGATAGTTTTAGAGAGAGTATGTGTGTATGAGAGAGAGATAGATAGATAGTTTTAGAAAGAGAGAGTGTATGTGTGTGTGTGAGAGAGAGAGAGAGAGAGAGGGAGGGAGGGAGGGAGGGAGGGAGAGAGAGAGAGAGAGAGAGAGAGAGAGAGAGAGAGAGAGAGAGAGATTTGAATTATTCAAAGCTGACGACGTTTCGACAGATTCTTTTCTTCTGCTAACGAGCACCAGTAAAACGTCAAGTCTGAGTCACAAGAACGCTTCCTGAACCCACTCCTTTCTTTGAAAAAGATAAGGACGGAAAAGCGTTAGAATGATTGTGGGGGTGGGGGGGTGCATGTATGTGCATGTAGGTGTATGCGTACGCGCTTGTGTGTATGTGCCCGCGTTGTGTGTGGTGTGTGCGTGCGCGTGTAGACGTATGCACAGGTTTGGGTATAGTATGTGAATAGATATGAATGTAGATACATTTGTCTACTTAAACGTATACATTTTCGTGTGAGTGAGGGAGCTTGTGTGTGTGTGTGTTTGTGTGCACGCGTGCGCAACGCGCGCATAGGTGTACATGCGTATGTAGGTGTATGTATAGGTTTAGGTATATATAGCCTGACTGTAGAAATGTTTGTGTGCGTGCGTGTTTGAATGAGAGAGCTTGTGTGTAAGTGTAAGTGTCTGTTTCTCTGTCTCCGTGTGTGCATATGTTGTGTGGGTGTTGTGTACGCGTGCTTCTGTGCGTACGTGTCGTTGTGTGCTTGTGTTTAAGGAGAACCAAGGAAAGGATTGGTTCTATTATTCCACAACAAAAGCGCGCAGGTGACCCCAAGCGAGAGAACACTTCATAGCACCGAGTTTTAATAAAAACTCTTTGAATGCCAAAACTACGAGAACATTCAACATACAATGCAATACACACACACTAGGCCTATTGAAAAACAAAACCCACACGATTGGCACACCAATAGTGCTTGAACCACCTGAGTCAAGAGTTTTATGAAAAGGGCCCCCCCAAAAAAAAGGAAGCAAGAAAAATGGGAAAGGTTTGGTTTGACATGAAGTTGATTCAGCTAGTGTAAATATTTTGCATGCATTTGTTTTCATGCAGAACCTGACATGCACACGTACCCTCTAGGGTGGTCTTCGTTTCTGTCTATATCATTGTCTGGAACCTTTGTTTAAAGGTGGACCCTGACGGGTGAGTTTTTGCAAGAAACACGTCGAGATCACCAAAAAGACAGCCTTTGCAAGGATCAGAACACTCACTTTGCTGTAGCTACCTAGAAATTAAACCGTCAAAACGGCGATTCCTCCTTGGCGGAGATGCCGGAGAGAGTAGCCATTTTGGATGGGGTGGGTGGAGGACACTCATTGTGGTTGAAGCGTTTTGTTGTTGTTTTTGTAGTGGTGCAGTAAAAAAAAAAAAAAACCTGGAGCTCTTTCCTTTGTTGTGAGCAAAACTCCTCTAGTTAAACTGTATAAAAATTTTAAAAATAAATATAAAAAGGCCTGTATTGCGAACATGTGCAAACGATTTGGCGGCCATTAGAAAAGAGACGTCACACGCCTTCTCTTTGGGTGAAAACATTTGACTTCCATCACCTCCGCCTAGGAGGAATCGCCGTTTTGACGGTTTGATTTCTTGGAAACCAGAGCAAAGTGAGTGTTGCAATCTCTGGAAAGGGTGTTTTTCTGGTGATCTCGACGTGTTTCTTACAAAAACTCATCCGCCAGGGTGCCCCTTTAAATGGCATTTATCATCGGCCGACATTAGCCTGTAGTAGGGGCCAACACTTCTTCTCCTTCTTCTGAGTTCCCAGGCCATAAGGCCACAATGGGTACGTATGTGTCCGTTTTCCAGTTCTCACTGGTCTCCTCGCTGCATTCAGCCGACACATTCCGATTTCGGAGGAGCTCAAAGGAGAAAACTGTATGGAAGATTTTTTTATTTTTTTTTAAAGGCTGGAGAATGGGCCAAAGGGCCAGATAGTAGATGACACAAAGCAAGGGAAAAGGCAGAGTCAAAGAGAGAGACAGATTATAGGAAGTTACAAGCACATAACTTCCAGAAGGTGGGGGAACTGTTTGTGCGGAAGACCCCCCGGTATCCCACGGAGGGGGGGGGGGGCAACAGTAACATGAGAGCTGTACAATATATTATTTTCTACTGTAATGGACAATCGTGGTACTGTTTAGTCTCTTCTGGAAGCCTATGACTCGAACGAGGGGGCCCTTGCACCGGCTCTGGTGCTGCAGCCAAAGGGATGGTTTGGTCTTTGGGGAACTTCCCTCAACGCCAGCTGTGGCCTCGAATCCCTTTGGCCGAGAGAGTGGGGATGTACCCTGGGCAAGGCATCTCCACTATAAACAAATTCTAGCCCAGCCCGCCGGAATAGCATCTGCCCCCTCTGCTATCTGACAGTCATGGTCGGAAACGACGAGTGGCATACACATACATAATCATACACGTGTCATTGTCTCTATCTGTCTCTCTGTTTTTAATCCCCTCTTCTCCTGTATTCCACCGACCCTGTGCTTCCCTTTGACTCTCTCTCTCTCTCTCTCTCTCTCTCTCTCTCTCTCTCTCTCTCTCTCTCTCTCTCTCTCTCTCTCTCTCTCTCTCCCTCTCTCTCTCTCTTCTCTCTCTCTCTCCTCTCTCTCTCTCTCTCTCTCTCTCTCTCTCTCTCTCTCTCTCTCTCTCTCTCTCTCTCTTCTTTCGTACAAATAGTTCCCCCACCTTCTAGAAGTTAAGTGCGTGTAACTTCCTCTAATGTGTCACTCACTTTGAGTCTGCCTTTCCCTTTGCTTACTGTCATCTACTTACTATCTTTCTCCCTGACTGATGCATTCTCCTGCCTTTTTTTCTAGACACTCTTACAAAGAATTTATCCAGCCGAAGACGGACATGCTGGGCCTAACTATGTCTTAGGCGCATAACGGCAGCATGACGCATAGTTGACAGGAAACTGAGCGATCGCCGAAGGAGAAGTGTATGAGTGTGGATGTAGGAGTGCAATGTCTTGCACGTACATAATATTTTGATCTTGTGCGCGCGCGCGCGCGCGCGCGCGCGCGCGCGCGCGTGTGTGTGTGTGTGTGTGTGTGTGTGTGTGTGTGTGTGTGTGTGTGTGTGTGTGTGTGTATGTGTGTGCATGAGTGCGTACGTGTGTGGCGCGTTCAGGAGCCGTGTAAATCGTCTAATCAGAATGATATCAAAGCTGTATGATAACCTAAAGTTGTGCGACCTTTGTCTGTGTGGTATCATGAGATAGTGGTCAGGAGCTGTGTCAATCGTCTAATCATAAGGCCGGGTTCACATTAGACGGGTAAGTTCCGTACGGAAAACCCTAAATAAGTGGAAGAAAGAAGGATAAAAGTTTACGCATATAGGGAAAATTCGGACACGTGCGCAAATCTTTTCCCTTCTTTGTTTCACTTATTTATGGATTGCGCACAGGTTTCCGCATGGAATATCCGCTTATGTGTGTACACGGCCTAAGTCAAGTTTCTTTATTGTCCATTGGCATTATGCAACGCACATAGATCAGAATGATATCAAAGCTTTATCATAACCTAATGTCGTGCGGTCTTTGTGTGGTTCCAGGAGATAGTTGTCAGGAGCTGTGTAAATCGTCTAATCAGAATGATATAAAATCTGTATCATAACCTAATGTGCGGCCTTTGTCTGTGTGGTTCCAGGAGATAGTGGTCAGTGAGGTGGACGAGGGTCAGCCCTGTCTGGTCTGTGAGGACAGCTGTCCGGGATTCACCTTCCATGCCTGGAGGTCAGTACCTGCACTCCCTCTTCTGGCACTCACATTTGTTACAGAAACCCCTCTTCTAGTGTTCAGATACTTTCCCACAATGGTGAGAAAATCTGTGCGTGCGTATTTCTATGTGAAGGAAATATTAGGTTTTGATGTTTAATTATTTATTCAATTCATATTAATGTACTTATGTGTTGATCCTTGTTTGTCTGCGTGTGATTGAATATATATATTGCTATAGTTGATGTTTATATAATATGTGTTTATGCCTACGGGTGTACTGTATTAATGCGAGTATTTATTGTAGCTTTTGTGTATTACTTTAGTGGTGCTTATTTATGTATCTTATTTTAATCATTTGTAAAGCGCAAAGAGCTCCAGTTTAACTGAGAGGTGTTGCGCTATATAAAAAAATATTATTATTATTATTATTATTTGAAGCATACAGAGTGTCGGACAGTCACCATCGCATCAATAAAAGTAAGAAGCTTCTTCATAGTGTGTGTAGAACTTAGTACCTGATGGAAACGCTATCAGAGGGAGATTCAGAGTAGGGGGCAAGATGCGGCCGGTTTTGGCCGGTTTGACTTCACGAAGGCAACTTCCGGACGGCTGGTTTTGGCCGACTTGAATGCAAGGGGATTTTAATAAAAACATTTTTATTAAGGTATTAAAGTAGATGTCTTTGTGCAGTTTACAACTTATTATTTGTTCAGCGGTGTCCCAAGATCCATATTATAGGACTTTGTCCTATTAAAACTGAAATACTACATGTCCTGTTATGTTCCCTTCGTCAGGACATTATGGGTTAATGAAATTGAACACTGGCGGGTTTTGTCCTATTGATTCCTGCAAGAACCAGGACAGTTTGCCCGATGGTCGATCTTTTGTCCGGTAAAGGTCAAGATGTGCGCGACCCCCCCCCCCCCCCCCCCACCTGCATTTCTCGGTTAATTGCAATTTTCCGTTTTTGCCTTTCTTACCAAATTGTATTTTATTAACCTTTTTAGCTAATAACCTTTTTGGAATATTAACCCTAACCATAGCCATACACCCCCCCCCCCCCCCCTATAAGACGGGAAAACGCAATGAACTACGACTGTGACAAATGGCGCCGTGTACTGCAATACATAATGGGGGGGGGGGGGGGGGGTCCTATTAGATAATGGCCTAGGGTTAGGGATAGGGTTAGTATTCCAAAAAGGTTATTAGCTAAAAAGGTTCATAAAATACAGCTTTATGTTTCGTAAGAAAGGCAAAAACGGAAAAATGGAATTAACCGAGAAATGCAGGGGGGGGGGGGGGGAGCACATCTTTACCTTTTGTCCTTAAGGGCTCATACCAAAATGACCTAAATCTCACCTTCACATGTGCTTTTTTCTTGGGCTTATTGTTTTCGTTTGTTAGAAGAAGAAGAAAAAGCAGTTTATGAAATGTCAAAAATCTTGCAAGAGCTACGAAATGAGCCCCACCAAACGATATATTTGTTGCAAATGAATTAAACTTCTCCCAGTGGCTTGGCATTAGGTATTACAACTGTGCGCTAAGAGTTGAGTAAATATTAAACATTGGCAGAGTTGTAAAACCGCAATTTTCAATATAAAACACACACACACACACACACACACACACACACACACACACACACACACACACACAATTTTCAGTATGACACACACACACGCGCGCGCGCGCGCGCACGCACGCACACACGATTGTCAATATAAAACACACACACACATACACACACAATTTTCAGTATAAAACACATGCAGACACACACACACACACACACACACACACACACACACACACACACACACACACACACTTTTCAGTATAAAACACACACACACACTTTTCAGTATAAAACGCACACACACAGACACACACACACACACACACACATGTAGACACACACACACACACACACATGCACACACACACATGGACACACACTTTACCATTCCCCTGTTACGACTCGTTGAAGGAATACTGCCTATTTACTCGTTGAAGGAATACTACCTATTTATTTACCCAAGCGTCAATCCAGTTCACTTCTATTAGTCCTGTTCCAGAATGGCCGAATTGAACTAGCCAGCCAGGTGGCAATGAACTCCACCGAAAAGGGGTCGAGGGCACATTAAATTGGATAAGTGACACAAAGGACATGCCGGCAACATACTTAGAACCTCATAGCCTACCTCTCGCCTTGAGATCAATGCGATGTGTCCCCGTCTCTATGTGTCTCCGTCTATGTGTTTCCGTCTCTGTGTGTCTCCGTTTCTATATGTCTCTATGTGTCCCCGTCTCTCTGTGTCTATGTGTCCCTGTCTCTATGTGTCCCCGTCTCTATGTGTCCCCGTCTCTATGTGTCCCCGTCTCTATATGTCTATATGTCTATGTGTCCCCGTCTCTCTCTGTCTATGTGTCCCCGTCTCTATGTGTCTCTATGTGTCCCCGTGTCTAAGTGTCCCCGTCTCTATGTGTCCCCGTTTCTATGTGTCTCTATGTCTCTCCATTCATATGCGTCTCTAAATTTACACGTATCATTGTCATTATGTGTCCTCAGCTCTGTATGTCCCCGTCTCTCTGTGTCTATGTGTCCCAGTTTCTATGTGTCCCCGTTTCTATGTGTCCCCGTTTCTAAGTGTACACGTATCATTGTCATTATGTGTTCTCAGCTCTGTATGTCTCCGTCTCTATGTGTCCCCGTCTCTATATGTCCCTGTACCTGTGTGTCCCCGTCCCTATTTGTCCCCGGCTCGATGTGTCTCCGTCTCTGTGTGTCCCTATCTCTATGTCCACGTTTCTATAATGTCCCCGTCTCTGTATGTCCCCGTCTCTATGTGTCCCTGTCTAAATGCGTCCCCGTCTCTATATGTCCACGTTCATATGTGCCCCTGCGGATTAGGGTAAGGGTTAGGGGTTAAGGGTAGTGTTTGTGTTGGGGAGAGGGTTAGAGATACGGTTATAATAAACAAAGATACGGATATGTATAAGACTGGGACACATGAAGACGGAGACACGTTGAGAGAAAATTGGGGACAAACATAGACGGTGATACTTAGAGACGAAATTGGGGACATTATAGAGACGGGGACACTTAGAGACGAAATTGGGGACATTATAGAGACGGGGACACTTAGAGACGAAATTGGGGACATATAGAGACGGGGACACTTAGAGAGGAAATTGGGGACACATCAAGACGGGGACACGTAGAGACAGATAGAAACGGGGACACATAGAGATACAATTGGGGCAATATAGAGACGGGGACTCAGAGAGACGAAATTGGGGACACCTAGAGACGGGGACACATAGAGACAAAATTGGGGACACATAGAGACGGGACACATAGAGACAAAATTGGGGACACATAGAGACGAAATTAGGGACACATAGAGACAAAATTGGGGACACATAGAGACGAAATTGGGGACACATAGAGACGAAATTGGGGACACATAGAGACGAAATTGGGGACACATAGAGACATAATTGGGGACACATAGAGACGGGGACACATAGAGACAAAATTGGGGACACATAGAGACAAAATTGGGGACACATAGAGACGAAATTGGGGACACATAGAGACAAAATTGGGGACACATAGAGACGAAATTGGGGACACATAGAGACAAAATTGGGGACACATAGAGATAAAATTGGGGACACATAGAGACGAAATTGGGGACACATAGAGATAAAATTGGGGACAC
>CM065690.1:52781829-52804329 GCA_017654935.2 Phymorhynchus buccinoides
TTCCCTTGCTCATTTTTTACTTATGATCTATTGCAGTATGATTTGTCTTTTCTCTCTATTTATCTCCTCCTTTTCTCAAACTTTTTGTTTGTATTTTTTTTCAATTTCCATTTTTTTTAATATATATTTTTAATCTCGCCTTTGTTATTTGGTTTAAATAATCTTTATTCATTCATTTGAAACGATCAAACAAAAAGCAATTAGAGCTTTGGTTATTTGAAGTTGATGTAGTCCTATGTGTATAATAAACGTTTTTCCTATGGCAGCTGGAATAATCATAATAATATAATAGTAATAATAGTAATAATAATAACAATAATAATATAATAGTAGTAATATATATAATAATTTTAATGCTAATAATAATAATCATATCTAATCATAATATAATAATCATAATAAACAATAATAATAATAAATAATAATAATATCATCATATAATAATAATAATGATAAATAATAATAATAATAATAATATAATAATACATAATAATCATAATAATAATGATAATACTCATAATAATAATCATCATTCATAATATATAATAACAATAATAATAATAATAGTAGTAATTAATATATAATGATAGTAATAATAAAATATATAATATAATAATAATAATAATCATAACATATACTAATCATCATCATATCATAATAATCATAAAAATCATATAATCATTAATACATACATACATACATAGATTACATATCGCCTTTCTTTCACTAGGAATTAGCTCAAGACTTATAGGTTCCTCCTATGATAACACACCAGTAGTGAGATACACTTTACCTCTCCCTCATTCATACAACCAATGTCTCTGAAATCACAGAGGAAAAGACTCTGAAACGGATGTTTCTTGAGCTGGGTTTTGAAACTGGAAAGGGTTGGCTGGTGACG
This sequence comes from Phymorhynchus buccinoides, assembly GCA_017654935.2. NCBI lineage: Eukaryota > Metazoa > Mollusca > Gastropoda > Neogastropoda > Raphitomidae > Phymorhynchus > Phymorhynchus buccinoides. Next base: position 52,782,731 of record CM065690.1, read on the forward strand.
GAGATGGACAGGGAGAGAATTCCAGACAACGGGGGCACAAAAACTAGCTGCTGCGCTGACCAAAAGATGTCAATTAAGGTTGGGTAACCTTTAATAATTTGAATATAACATGTTTTTTAAACTGAAAAAGACTGAAACATCACTGGAACATACAACAAGCAAAACAACTACACGACAAGTGTAAAGTGACTTTATTTTATTCGCAAGAGAAAAAACAAAACTACTTGATATTTCGGCGAATGCGCCTTTATCAACATAGACAACTTAAAAGAAAACAGCAAACAGCAAATATAGGCGCATTCGCCGAAATATCCAGTAGTTTTTGTTTTTTTCTCTTGTGAATAAAATAACGTCACTTTACACACGCTGTCGTGTAGTTGTTTGTTTGTTGTATAATAACTATTATGTGTTTAATGTAACTTCTAATGAGCACATCATTAAGCTTGTTGTTGCTCTTATTGTGCTATATATTCAAAGACAATAATGTGTTTCAGTGTTTCAACACTGTTGTCACTGTCATTATCATGATTATGATCACGATCATCATCATCATCATCATGATCACCATCATCATCATCATCATCATCATCATTATCATCATCATCATCATGTCGTTGTTGTTGTTTTCGTTCCCCAGCTTAAACGCCTCTGAGGGCACAGGCCCTCAGTGCCATGTGAACATTTCTCGCATGGCCTCTCTCTGGGTGGGAAGATTACGTGTTTGGCTGCTTTTAAAGGGGGCTGCCACATGCGCGCGCCACATGGTCGGCCATACTCCGAATTCAGGGAAGTATTATCATTAGTTTGAATCCCCTTGCTGGAGACTGGAACTATATTTTTCGTCCGCAGTAAAAGATCCACACTCCCAAAGGAGACGCAGTGGCAGTTACTGCAAAGTCAACACGTTCAAGTTGGAGGCTAAAACAAATTCGGCAAACAGATTCTGGGGATTTGTTTTGGATTTTTTTTTTTGGGGGGGGGAGGTGATCGATGAAGAACTAAAATAAAATATAGAAAGAAAGACACCAGAGAGGCAGACAAGGATGATGGATGGAGGTGGCTCGGAGGATGATGGGGGTGGGGGTGCCTTGACCTAATGAGTTCTACTCCCTCCACACAGGAATATCCACACACACACACACACACACACACACACCGAACACGCACAACGCACACACGCACACGCACACACGTGCACGTACGCACGCAAAACACACACACACCACACACACACACACAACACACACACACACACACCACACACACACACACACACACACACACACACACACACACACGCAACGCGCAGCACAGCAACCGCACACACACACACACACACACCCACACACCGTACACGAACGCACGCGCGCGCGCACACACGCACCACACACACACACACACCACATGGCTATCCACATACACACGCGCATGCACAAACATACATGTCTTATTGCAATAATTATACGGTGTCTTCGCTGCTACGTGCAATTGCATGCGAGCGGTTTTTGCCGGCACTTATATGTTTTCGTCCCCCGGAGGGGTTAAGTGAAACATCCGGGTTGCCCCATCCACCAAGGAAGAACGAGCGCGTTGCCGAGCATAAGTGTAGTGCCATCCAAACACACATACACTCACACGCGCACACGCACACACACACTACACAACGTACACGCACGCACATGCATCACGCACACGCACACGCACACGCACACGCACACGCACACGCACTACACACACACTACACACACACTCACGCACACAACTGCACAACGCACACACACGCACACACTTGCACACACACACATAAGTAAGCTAAGTACTCTCTCGCAGTATTTATTTCATTTTATTAGTATTTTGTTTCTAAAATTTTTATCCATCAACTAGATGTGAATAATGAATGCAGACTTGTGAAATAAATAAAGCAATCAAACCTAGTGCCACACGCGCACACCAGCTGCGCGTGTGTGTGTGGCGCGCGCACGCGCGTTTTTCTGTGCCAGCGCGTGAGTTGGATATGCATATTTATTTTAGTTCAGGTATGTCCGCGTGCACATGTAGTATGCATATATATAATTATGTGAGTGGTTGTCATTATGTAAAGTGCGCCCCAATGGCATGTGTGTATGCTGTGTGTGTGTGTTCGTGTGTGTGTGTGTGTGTGTGTGTGTAGTGTGTGTGTGTGTGTGTGTGTGTGTGTGTGTGTGTGTGTATGTGTGTGTGCGTGCGTGTGTGCTTGCGTGTGCGTGCATGCGTGCGCGTTTGTGTGTGGAGGATGGGAGGAAGTTATGGCAACCATTTAGCCAACATAATTTACACAATCCACCCCCACCCCTTTCCTTCGTCCAGCTGTCATTCTTATGACGCCGGGATGTTGGTTTGTTTGTATTGTAGGTGTTCGTCATCACCAGTCACCATCGTTTGACACAAACGGAGTCTACCTTTAATTGTCTTGTCTTAGACCTACCACTACTTGGCCATTCGCCTCTCTCATCTCCGCGTCCTCTTCAGTTTGTCCCATGTCAACACCATTTGAAACTATTAGCCCCTAGAGAGAACTTGGGAGACAGAGAGAGAGGGGGTGGAGAGGGAGGAAGGGAGGAAGGTAGGGCGAGGGATAATTTTCGAAAGGTAAGAGATGAATCGAGGAGAGGAACGGAGATTAGACGGAGAGAGAACAGAGAGAGAGCGAGAAATAAAAGAGAAACGAAATGTATTTTACAGAACCAACTAATAACAGAGGGGGTGGGGTGGGGTGAGAAAGGTTTTAAAAGGGGAAGAGAGAGAGAGGGCAGAGAGAGAGGAGAGAGAGGAAGAGAGGCTGAGAGTGAGAGAGAGAGAGATGGGTGTGGGGGAGTTAGAGAAGAGGTGTATGTGTGTGTGTGTGTATGTGTGTGTGTGCGCGCGCGCGCGCGCGCGCGTGTGTCGTGTGTGTGTAGTGTGTGTGTAGTAGTTTGCCGTGTTGCGTGTGCGTGGGTGCGTGCGTGTGTGTGTGTGTGCATGTGGTGTGTGCTATATGCATGACTGTGTGACAAACTCAAACTCAAACTCAAAACCCTTTTATTTGTCCTAAAAACCATCAAAGGAATTATTGACACAGAAGTAAGTAAGCACATACCACGGAAGAACGACCCCCCAATGAAAACAAAAAGCAACAAGGTAAAGTTCGCTGACGAAGTAAATGCAGCAAATATAAAAAATAATTTTTTTTAAAGGCTGTTATACTCATACGTAATGCATTTACTGCGGACAGCACCCCAAACATTCATGAAACGCTACGTTGCCTTATTCCAGGCTTGAAAGCTAATTGATTTTAGAGATGAGGCTTGGAGATATGTGAAGTACTGTTAAACAGATGACGAATGGAATCTGCTCGCTCTAATAATAAGATCCCCCAAAACAAACCCCCACCAGCCCCCCCCCCCACCCACCAACCCACCCACACCCAGCTGCCAGCTTTTCTTTTTTTTGAGCAACAAAATAAATCCTCCCCTTGTATACTATAAGAAAATTGGGTGGCGCGACTCTGCCTTTGACGCGCTCTCCAGGCTGGGAGCAACCGTAATTTCACAGAGACGTGCTCTGTGACTATAAAGTACATAAAGTAACATAATAATAGTCAGTGTGTGCCATTCATCTAAAAAAACATGCAAGTCTATTCCTCCACTACAGTAACGAGCGATTAGACAACAGATCTTTCTTCTCATATAGGAAGTATTGCGATTAAGGCTGACCCCTTTCAATATTGAAGGTCGTGTTGTTATTTAATACTTAAGCCGCACAAAGAGCTGTTTTATGTTTGAACGTCCTTTGCAAGTTGTGCCAAGGCATGAATACTGCTAAAGATATGGGATGATTCATATACTGTAGAAGTGAAGCCCTGACGTACTCACTGCCCTTTTAGTGGTATTTCCACAAACTGTGGGAGTGGTAGGCATAAACATTCTTTCAGACATTAGTGCAAGTATTTGAATCATTAAGTCGTTTAATCATTAAAAGCGCCCTGATTTTTCCATATAATTCATGCCCCCAGAGAAACCAGTGTTAGTGTGTATTGCGCGCGCGCACACGTGCTGATTAGTTTGTCTAGTGTAGCGCGGGGGCGTGTTGATGTGCCGTTGTGCGTGAGAACGAAGAGAGAGACGAGTATCTAGACCAGCAGTAGCAGACAAGGACTAGGATTAGAAGAGTGAGGGGGGGCGGAGATCTCTCTGGTCTCGCATGTCTGGACGTCTTAGGTTTTTTTTTTTTTTTTTTTTTTATTTTGAAAATAGCCACAAAATGCCGCCAAGACCTCTCTAAGCAGACTCTTGAAAAATGAGGCATGTCTACCGCCACTGATGCTCAAGGGTCCCTGTTCACCCCCCCACTGTTCAAACTCCCCTTTCCGAAAGTCTCATGGAGTACGAGCTGGGCTCCTCTTAGCATGAAGTTAAGGGCCTCTAGCCTCATTCGACAAGAAGTAAAGTGAAGCATGCATATTGATGCATCTCTCTCATCTTATCAGGTGGTATTGCTTCGTATAATCATCATGCTTCTACTCTTCCATCTCTACAAATTGTCATCGGTACAAATTCATTGTCGTCACTCTCTCTTCGATGCTCTCATCTCATCTCTCTTTCATACTCTCTCTTCTATATATATATATCTTGCTCTCTCTCAATCTCACTCCTCTTTTCAGTTTTTGCTTGCTCACAGACTGCTTACCTCGTAACTCGCCTCTCGTTGCTCTCACACCATTCGTTCTCTGCTTCCTCTACTCTTCTCCAGCGATATTGGTCAGTGGTTATTTGCAGGGCGCCCCCTCTCTCTCTCCCTCATAGCGATAAGTTAAGTAGCGAGAACCGTCTCCCCCTCCCTCCGGTCGATCGCCGCTCTTAAAGCTAAATAGACCTTAGTAAGGCTGATGTCTCGTTACAACCAGTGAGCGCGCGCTCACCAGTTTTAGTGGTCGTTACGCTAGTGTACGCCGATATAAGATACCCGCCTCAAACTTAAAAGTATTAGCCTTCTATTTGATCGCAGTAAGTATTAGGGTAAGCCTTGTAAAGTGAATCTTGCTGTCACGCGACCACAGAACGCCCGCAGAGTGCATAGAAACGAGGAGAGATGGCCGCAGTGGACAAAGGCTGTCTGACACTCCCCTTACTTAGACATATTAGCCTGCACACGAGCTTTACTAAGGACAAGCCGATCCTAAGCGAGCTGTCGCACTAATGGCCACGGATCTAAAGTGCGTATGGTGCCTGGCGGAGGCCAGAGAAAAGAGGTCATACCTGCTAAGCTTTGCACAGTCACTAATGCCAGATAATTCACGATCAGAGAGCCTTTGGTTTAGAGCGTCGCACACACGTTAACAAAATCACAAAAACTATGTCAATTTCCCATAAGGCCCAAACTTCGGACGAGTTGTAAGTAACGATATTATGGATGTGGTCATAACACATTCGACAAAAATATAACTGCTATTTCCTCCATCAGGCCCCACAGGTCGGCGTAGTTGTAAGCCATATATGAGTGTCCGCTTAATGCACACTGTGTTGTGCATTGGAAAATAGAGAGATTATTGCTGCAATATGCTTATCTGTGTACAGAGACCCAGCCTCTTCTTGTTGGTATAGTAGTTTCAGCCCTAATTACCCCTATAGCTAAAGCTGCGTTCTAGCTTCAGACACGCTAATGTGCGAGTACTATTGATCTTTATTTGTTGTGACCTTCGATGCCCCCCTGGGCTTAACGACCCAGGCGATACTATGCGCCTAACTAGCCCGGAATCCGACTTCAGAAGCACGGCAGACGTAGTCACACGCGCAAGCTAGGAATGAGTAGAACGATTACGTGTGTCACCGTTTTTCGATTAGCCGCGCTCCGATGTGGCTCATGCCACATCTCCAAGCTTCATGAGCGCATAAGTCTGCGAGTTTTTGCTGATCCGTATTGGGTTCGTCAGTGATACATGAAAAGACCGCATTGTCGCTCTAGAATTACAAAATAATATTTTATTAATAGAACTAGTAGCCCCGTAGGTGGGTTAGAAAACCTACGAAAGTTAAGTATTTCATTAGGGTCAGCATTACATGTAGTCAAAGTCATGATAAAGTTTGGGGAATTCTAAGGGCAAGGACAAACAAAAGCCAGGAAAATATGCGAATGCATAAGGGCTACGCATACAAGCAAGAGCGAGACGAAGAGCAGAAGTAGAACGATGAGAGAGAGTATGAGCAGTAGGAGAGAGAAGAGCGAGCAGTACAACGACGATGAAGAGAGAACGACTGAGAACCGATCGGCGAGAATGAGCAGAGAAGAACGATACATAGCAAGTACTGTGATTGTTTAGCGCAACCAAAGAACCGAGAGATGAGAGAGATGGAGATGACCCGCATGATGAGAGAGACGAGACATCGGGCTTATGAGGGGCGAGAAAGCCAGTGAAAAGAGGGAGACGAGACGAGCGAGGGCCATGAGCGTGAAGCGGGAGACAGAAGATAGAGACGATGACGGACGAAGAGTGATGATGAGACGAATAGAGTAGACCGTCTCTCTGAAGGAGGAGATCGAAAAGAGACAGAGAGAGAGAGAGAGCGGACTCTATAGACAGAACGAGAGAAGAAAGTAGATGAATGAGAGCGAGAGAAGACGAAGATTCGAGAACGATGTATAGAGAAGAGAGAGAGATGTGTCTGCCCTAAGAGAGAGAGCGGAGAGAGCAAGAGCATGCTGAGAGAGAGAGAGAAGGGAGAAGAAAGGGGGGTGGCAGAGAGAGAAAGGAGAAAGACAGAGATAGAAGAGTAGATGTAGACGAGCAGGCAGGGCCGGGGGAAGGATCGAGAGACGACAGATGCAGAGAGGAGAGGGGAGAGAGAAGTAGCAGACGGGAGAGACGTTCTACCCCGCAGAGAGAGAGATCTGAGGAAAGAGCGATAGATGAGAGATTCTGGCAGGAGAAGAAGAAGAAGAGTAATAGACACTTCCAAGGGCCTTTACTTCTGATATGGAGAGAGATGATGGATCTTGATGTGACTTACCTAGAACAGAAGAGAATCGTCCCTGAAACTCGAGAGTTACGACAGAGAAACCTCGTATTTTGACACAAGAGAAACCCGAACGAGGAGAGAGAGAGTCTTCACAAAACTAATCACCGTCTAATCAACAAATCAGCATCATTAGTGTTGCGTGTTCTAGTATTTGAAAATCAAAGTCTATTTAGAGGATCCCTTTGTATTAGATAGATAGGTGCTAGGGAGTGCATCATATATTTGGTAGTGTGCAGAGATAGCTAAAAGACGGTCCTACTCACTCTGCACCCACGCGCTCAAAATCCAGCGGTATTTATCTAGCTGTGTGTTGCACCTTCTCATATAGCCTGGCCTATAGAAGCTACTTAGAGAAATCTCGCCTTAGTTGCATAGGAGGGAATGGGGCGACTATCGTGAGCGTGGGGGGCCTTTTACGCCATAAGCTATGTATGTTTTGATTGAACGGCCTTTTACACTCTCAAATCGGCATTTAAGTTTAATGTATGCTCTTTTGATCAGCTAACCGAATAATCCAAACTTTAAGGGGCGCTTGCAATTTTGTATGTCAGAGAGCCTGCTTATGTTGTCTTGAGAACTGCACTGCAGTCGCTTTGGATTCTGATCATTCGCTCGCGGGCTGCACATGGGGCGTTCTTGTCAAATTCGCGGTCTCTCTCATGCTCACGCGTGAAGTGTGTTTTGTACTTTTGGGCTCATTTTTGACTGTCTTGTATTTTAGGCACCTGCGCGGCTCGGCTTCTCAAAATTTTCACGATTTAAATATTTTACTGAGATAGGCGACATTCTGGCCATTTTTGATATGGGATATCTGGGGGGGGGGGTTCTGGATTAGGCCTCCGGATTATTTGTTTCATAAAACGTGAAGGAAGCAGACTTTCGAGATCTGTAGAAGGGCGTATAAACATGACGGGGTAGGGACCGATGAAGACTAACCAATACAAGAATTTCTCATCCTCCATGTAACGGCCTACTTCTGTGCCCACTGCTGTTAGCTACTGATCTGCTGCAATACGACGGCCGACAACCAAATCGATTAAGATCAATCATGACGGATGAAATAGGCTTTTCATTCTCTAAGGGACCTTTCCCCAGCGCCAGCTGTCCTTAAATCCGCTTGGTACCAAGAAGCAGGGTAGTAGCCTCCTGGGGCGTAAGGACCATATCCACTGACAACTATTTCTATGCAACCCCGCCTGCTTCAGTAATTGGCATACTAGCCTACCTCATGCTATCACTGGACAGTCATTGGTACGGAAACGAAATGACTGCAGCATATCAATCAGAAGAATCGTATCGCATACTAATTATGCCGTGCAGTATTAAGCGTGCGCTTTAGATAAAAACAGCAGGAATATGGTATTGGGAGAAGCAAGAGATCAATAAGCCAAAAAAGGCAACTGGAATGAGAAAAAAAAAAGTGACTTGCAGTCGAAAAGTGGAGAATAACGGAAGAATACAGCTCGCCTGCCAAATGTAATAGTGCGCGTGACTGCAGCGCGAGTGAGCCCGTATTCGAATCCCGTTGGCCCTCCCTCTGCCCTTTCTTTCTAGTTTAACAGGAAAATCAAACTGAACGTCTTGAGTCACTTCGCGATGCGGCGACTAAATGCACTAAGTCTGACCCGTGCGCTATTACGCACTGAGAAAAAGCCCACACGGTCCTCCCAGCTGGAAAGTCTGAACGTAAGAGCAGAGACGAGAAAGAAATTCGCAATATTGAATATCCCCCTTAGCCAGTTTTCCAAGTAATGGGGAGCCTAACACACCCTCTCTCACTCCTGATACGCCTCGGTCAACACATACTACAATAACCCCCCGACAGTCACGCACTACAGCACGCCACTATCTGTCTTTACGCACGCCCACGCCCACGACTTACACACACACACACACACACACACATACACACACACACATCACACAAATCCACACAAAAAAAAAAACAGACACACACAGAATCACAGCAACACGACACACATAAAGGTTACGTGGGCTGCCCTACTTCGCTGCGATAGAGTCTCGTCACATAGCGTAGCGGGAGCAGCCCGAATTTCAGCAGGGGGGGGGGTCGGGGGGTGGATTAAGTTTATTTGACTAGAAATATACCAAATACCAAAAACATTGTAAGCGTAAATGAAATATATAAAATTGTTTTAAAGATATGTGATTGTGAACATACCAGATCACCCTTTTCTTCCTTTAGGGGGTTGGAAGCCACACCCACCCAATTTGCACCCCTACCCAAACCTGTCAATCAGCTACCGAGTGACCAGCGACCGAGGTCCATCTTTCCCGCCCTGAAGCAGTTTGCTCGCTTTAAGATGTCATAGGTCCACACACCAATCATTTGTTGAAATGGCGCGCGAATCCAAATTCCCACCAATCGGATGTCGTGCTTTGTGATACGGGTACTTTCCTTTCGGATGAACAAAACGATGTGTCCGGGACTATCTTCTATTAGTTGTCGGTTCATCAGCGAAATAGTTTCTAATTTAAATTTAAAACAAAAAACATGACAGACATATCTTGTGGTTGGTTCTGTGGGTGCACGTGGGTGCACAGGAAAGTGGTGATGTTGTATCACAGGGTAAGCCAGTTCTTTGTGTGTGTGTCTTCTTGAACCTTACACTGACTTTGATTGTTTGATCATTGATGCTTCATTGATATGTTAGATGTTGAGACTTTACCATTTTAAGGGCCTGCTAACCGTTCGTCAAATACGATATCTACACGCGAGCCAGATTATGTTTAGTCACATAAGGTGGTTAGGGTTAGCAGCGATAGCAGCCTGGGTCTTGGTGTTCCACTTCTTTCTTCTTCTTCTTCTTCTTCTTCTTCTTCTTCTTCTTCTTCTTCTTCTTCTTCTTCTTCTTCTTCTTCTTCTTCTTCTTCTTCTTCTTCTTTTTCTTTTGTGTGTGTGGTACCTGGGATGATGGGACAGGGAGCAATGATGGGGTTAGGGATGTTTATCATGCACCGGTCTTCATTCAGACCATTAATAGCGCACAGGATGCGTGATATGGGAATTCGTGTCATCCATCCCACCGGCACACACGGCCTACTTGTACCGAATAGTGGAATGGGCTTTAACGTGTGCGCAATATTTTGTGCATGCGTTCGCACACGGGACCTCGGTTTTTGGAAAGTCTCATCCGAAGGAATTTTTCCCCAACTGACGTCAGGTACACATTTACACCTGGGTGGAGTGAGGAAAATAGGAGTAAAGTGCCTTTCCCAAGGAAACACACCACTACATCACTGTTGAACCGAGCTGGGTTCGAACTCGCGCACTCGCAAACCTGACGGATTACGAGCTATCGGGCCGCGACTCGGACATATCTACTGAGCTACAGTGGCTCCATGTTTCTTGGCGGTGCTTTGCAAGAATGTGTCAATGTTACGGCCCGATACGTATCTTGATCGGCCCAATACGTATCGGGCCTGTGGCCCAATGGAGAGTTCCGTATTGGGCCAGACCAATACGATGCACACTGGTGGGCTTGGCCCAACAGCGTGCAAATGAGGTTGTTTTGTATTGGTGTGTAAGGAGAGGGAGGGGCATAAGTAACTCGTGTGCAAGAAACTTCACCGCAGGTTTTCCTTAGGCACATGACTGTCATGCACATGTTTGGGGTTTAACGTCATTAATAGAGATACAGATGGTGGACCTCGGTTTAAAGGAAATGGGAGTAAAGTGTTGATCTTACCCAAGGACACACCACCACAGACTGTCGTGCTGATAAGGTCGGGTGGACCTTTTTATTTGAGAGAGAGAGATTAACAGAGACAGAGACAGAGAGACAGAACAGAGACAGAGAGCAGACACAGAGAGAGACAGACAAATAACAGACAGAGGGACAGGCAGACAGACAGAAAAAAAACACAGGGAGACACAAACAGACACAGACTGAGAGGAGAGACAGACAGACAAAGAGATTGAGAAACAAAGTGAGACAGAGAGGATTTTCCCGGAGCAGACTGTTTCGTATTGGGCCGACCAATACGTGACGGTCCAGCCCGATAGAAAACACATTTTTTTCTCTATTGGGCCTGGCCTGATAAGGTGTTTCGTATTGGTCTGGCCCAATACGGAACTCTCTATTGGGCCACGGCCCGATACGTATTGGGCCAAGATACGTATCGGGCCGTAACATCAACACAAACACAAACACGCGCGCGCGCACGCACACACGCACGCATACGATCAGGCATGTTCACGCACACATACACACATATACGCACACATACACAATCACATGTACGTACATGCACACACACACAACTATGAATTTATAAAACTTGCATACGCACAAGCATACTTTTTAAAAACAGAGAGAGAGAGAGAGAGAGAGAGAGAGAGAGAGAGAGAGAGAGAGAGAGAGAGAGAGAGAGGAGAGAGAGAGAGAGAGAGAGAGAGAGAGAGAGAGAGAGAGAGAGAGAGAGAGAGAGAGAGAGAGACAGACAGAGTAAGGCGCATGATTCACCGACAGGGCGCTAGAAAGAGTCAAACTTCTCCTGGCCTATCCGTAGGCCCTAAATAAGAAACAAACTATATATCAAGTGTTGTTGTTGTTGTCGTACCCTGGCTAAAGGACTCCAGGGATCATTCCAACAACCGAAGCACTTGAACACTATGGTACAAATGCACCAGGTAAGGATAAGAACATTACGTGTGTCACCGTTTTTTTTATTACCCCGCCACATGGAGCAGCCACACTCCGAATTCGGAAGATTTTGGAGACTGATGATGTTATGCTAGGAGTTTGTCAAGGCTAAAGACAATCCTCGCATAACTCTGCAGAACATAACAACATTTTGATGTAGCCTTGGTGTTCCAGCTTATGTCAAGTGGTCTGACACAGCCTTAAGCCAAGGTGGTGATAATTGGCGGGGGTTTCTGCTGTTTAGTTAAATAATGATGCTGATCATGCACATGCGTTTGGGAACAGCACAGCCAATGAGTCTTGTGCTTTAAATTAAGTGTCAGGTCTCTATCACAGAGACGCCTCTGTGACAACTTTTTCGTTGCCACTGGGTTTAATGTGTGCTAAGTGCATGGGCACACGGGACCTCGGTTTATCGTCTCATCCGAAAGACCGTAAAGGCCTAGTGCAAAGTGAAAGGAAAAATCCCCTGTACCCAGGTTCGAACTCGGGTTTACTTGACACGAAGCGAACGCGTTACCTCTGTGCCAGTCTGCCACTCTACACTTAGCCGGGCACACAGTCCAATCATTAGCGCTTCTGGCTGTCCAAAAGGAATGGTTCCAGCAAACAAATAGTATAAGTGCATGGCTTTGTACATCGATTTCTCGGCAAATATGTAGATTTACACCCTCCTGCTCTATTTCTTGATTCTTTCCGTGGTTAAGGATAGGGTTAGATGGTCTTTTCTTCTGCCACAAGCATGTGTTTTTTTGTCAAAATCATCTATTTTTTTTGGAGCATTAAATCGCTGCCTAATGAAAACCTACCCAGTGACAAGCGCTAAGGACGATGACTTCACCTAAACACCCCATTGTCGTTGGCTTTGTTACTGACCAAGGGTGTCTCTGCAATGTTGGGCGAGGATTGTTCTTTCAAGGAGGTGGAAAACGCCTGGCTACTCGCAGACCGTCAACAATGGCGTCAACATGAACGCAGTCTGTTCATTAAGAAGCCATATTCTGCCTTGCCCGGGAAAGGGATAGGGTTAGGATTAGGCTATGGTTATCTTCATGAAACGGAGAGAACGATATGCTAACATTGGAAAGCGAGAACATGAGGTGGATAGCCAAAAATTGTCCAAAACAGCCATAGTCAGTCAAAATCAAGGGAAGTAAATCAACTAAATGTTCTAAACGGAATCATAATACAGAAACTGATGCCCAGATATATCAGTTTGACAGAATAATAACGGTCACACTGCCAAAACGCATGCAAAAACAAAAAGAGGATTAATCCTTTGTTTAAACCCCACAGGTGTTGGCCTATTTTAGCCTACACACAGCGAATCATGGTCATGTTGACGGTCTGCGAGTAGCCATGCGTGGCTGAAAGAGATATGCACCTGAAGGTCTGTGTACACTAACTACATTCACATTGGTTTTCTGATGTATATTTCACAAAGGATTTGAAATGTACCTTTCTTTGATCATGTTTAAATCAGTCTGTTTAGTCTTGTGCTTGCCAGCCGCCATTCAGACATTCATGCATAGTACGTTGGCACAGTATAAGCTTTAAGCTTGTTGTTGCCGTTATGCTTTCTTAATATGTGTGTAAATTGTGCTTTTTGTTAAATAAAAATCATTTAAACCAACTACATTCACAAAATATCTGTTTCCCCATGGCAACACAGTGTTAGGCCACTCAGTAAAGGTATGTGTACACATTAACAATGTTCACAAGATAGTCCTCTTTCCCCATGGCAACACAGCGAGCTGCAAGTCATATTACGAGTGGGCTATCACTGTGGGCTATGATATATTTCTATTTCCCCACGGCAACACAGTGATATGACTTACACTTACAGCTCACTGCGTTGCCATGGGGAGATAGAAATATATTGTGAATAATGTTAAAGTGTACACATACCTTAATTTGACTTGCAACTCAATGTGTTGCCATGGCGAAATAGTGATATTTTGTGAATATATTAACGTGTGCACAGACCTTAACTGAATGGGTTCTAGCAGTGATGTTCTATATATGCAGTTTTCACAGTTAGAGAGGCGAGAGGAGGACGACCTCATTTTCCAGGAACGTGGGTAAGTCAATGATTTGTTTTTCCAACAAGGCTTTGTATTTCTTTATAATATCACTAACCACCATAATTATACCAACACAGTACATCTATTTTAGCATTTTATATTCGTTCCTGTTATTGATTCATTCTGCGTTGTTATAGATTCTCAAACTTGTAAAACATGCACTTAATATGTTGCCTACAATAAATAAAACCATAAGCTTGGACAAGTTAAACGACACAGTTATTGAACAAATCCATATCATTTATTGGTATTCACCCACACAAGACATCTATCTTATTATATTCTTCGTCGTCTACTCTATAAATCGCCAAGTCTGGCTGAGGAGGTTTGTATGTGCAGAAGCAAAGGGAAGTAACTGTACTGTATGGGTTGGTTTCTTGGCAGGAGTTTCCCCCCTTGATCTGTGTGTGTGGAGAGTGTGAGAGAGAGAGAGAGAGAGAGAGAGAGAGAGAGAGAGAGAGAGAGGAGAGAGGAGAGAGAGAGAGAGAGAGAGAGAGAGAGAGAGAGAGGTACGAAATTGCTTGCATTCTATAAAGCGCTAAGTCTGGCTGAGGCGCGCGGCAAATGCCCTATTATGAGCGCAGATGCGTCATGCTAAGATATAGTTAGGCCCAGGAAGTCCGACTTCCACTGGGGGAAATCATTTTGAAAGTGTTTCGTGAAAAAAAAGGCAGGAGAATGGACCGGAGCAAATGGAAAAGGCAGAGTAAAAAAAAAAAGTGACAGATGAGAGAAAGCTACAATCACAGAACTTCCAGAAGGTGGGGGAACTATTTATGCAAAAGAACCCTCCGGTATCCCCAACGGGGTGAGCAGCGTGCTTAACAATCTTTTTTGTTGTTTTCCAGGGCTGCGCCAGTGCAGTCCAGCCTGCCCTTCCTGAATCCCCTGCCCTTCCTGGATCCCCTGCCCTTCCTGGATCCCCTGCCCTTCCTGGATCCCCCCTTCCTGGATCCCCTGCCCCTCCCCTGGAAATGGATGGGTAAATATTCGCCAAGAGGTTTTGGAAATGGATGGGTAAATATGTGCTAGGTTTTGAATATGTCTGTCTGCCTATCTGTCTGTTTGTTTGTCTGTCTGTGACAGACTGTGGAATTGCCCGACTGAACATGTCAGCCTCAAATAATTAATTAATAATGCCACCAAATTGGAACTGATTCTGTGCAGCGAGTTTCACGATATTGCGCACCCACAAACAATTTATGCAAACAGCCTTAATTATGTTGTACGATACGTGTCCAGTCAGCAGTGGGTAGACCACACGCCCATTGCAGGGCCACTAGCTGTCACTCCGTCTGGGGTGGTCTGCTGTCCTGTAGGTCGTTTCACAAGAGCTAACGTTACGTAGCGTGAGCGCAAATCGGCAAAACCGTACTAAGAAACGCCTCTTTTGCCGACGTTTGTCGAAAACGTTTTGCAGCTACTCCCAAAGTATCTCTTGGCGAACTATCACGTGACTTGCATGGGGTGAACGGAGCAGTCGAAAAGAGCGCACCGCTAATAAGAGCGCGCCTAAAAGAGCGCTTTTTGCATGCTAATACGAGCGCGTGTTCATGCCCAAAAAAGCGCACGTGAATGTGTGGTTTTCGTGCTAATAAGCACGCATAGGTGAAATCGTTCTCACCAGACATTTACCATTTGCGCTCGTCTGTTTGCTAAACTTCAGTCTTCTTGCTGTTTTGGAGAAAGAAACTTTCGATATGTCCACGATTCAACACATCACCACGTTAGGGATAGGGTTAGGGATAGGGTAGGGATAGGGTTGGGGATAGGTTTTGGGTTTCACATCACATTTTACAACGCGCTCTTTTTGACATCCTCGATCTTTCTTAGGTTCCAAAGATGCGCGCTTATTGCACAAAACATTGCGCTCTTTCTAGCTTCATTTTTTGAACGCGGTCTTTTAGAGAGTAAGTAAAACGCGCGCTTATGGGATGCACCCGGGGTGAATACATTTCTTGTTGTTGATTGGTCCATAAGTGTTTCTTAGACCCCTTTGGGCGTAACAGTTATGCGCGCGGCGACCGTCGTCTCGAGAAATTCTACCCGGGTAAGAAGCTTACACCTAGCCAAAGTGATTCTGTGCAGGCAAGGATGACCAAAACTCATAACACCTCAAATGCTCTGCAATGGCAGCAGCGGGGTTAATAATACATCTTTTATTAACCAGCCTCGAGGCGAAAGCTGGTCAATGTTTTCAGTGGTGTGTGTTTGTGGCTTACTACGTTAACACGATGGTGTTTGGTATTCTATGATTGTCCAATGCATAACGAGTTGAGACGTAAATACCTGTACATAATATAATAATGCTGGTTACTACAATACCTCCCTCACTTAACTGTTTATTGCCAAATGAAAGTTGTTTAGTTACTAGAAACGTTGCTATGTTCATGTACTATGCTCTAAAACAAACGGAACCGTTTACAACACTCGTAAATCCTTAATTTGTTTTAGTTTTTTGTATGTAGTACCCGCAAAATTATATATATTCTATTGTTCTAAAGATTGTGTTCTTTACCTGTTTGCTTTAGTTGTGTGCATATTAAGTGCACCTCCAAATGTGTATAGGTCGGTGGCCTCACATTAAAATTCATTGCGTCATAGCGTCACGATGGTGTTTGACATAGGCTGAAATTCTGCATGCCGAACGAAAGCTAAGGATATCTCGGCCACGTTCGAACATAAATGTCAATGGTCAGAAGTCAAGCTCACTGGAGCCTAAAATGCTGGTGCACAGCCGGTTGATCTAGTAGCCTTTCACGCTTTAGTTTTGTTGTTGCTTTTTCCCCAGGGCCCAGCCGATGCAGCAGCAGCAGCCTCAGGCTGTTTTGGTGGCCCCAATGCCCCTGGAGGCTTCCACACCAGACCGGCGCCTCCTCCCCACCCAGGACCTGGCCAATGCCCCCCTGAAGGTCCGTGTTAAAAAAAACTTCGAAAAGCCGCCATTGAAAGCCAGAAGGAAACTGGACCTGACAGGTACGTTTACGATGCATAAAAAACACAACTTGGAATTATTTTTGTCCGTGTGTCTCTCTCTGTCTGTCTGTCTGTCTGTCTCTCTGTCTGTCTGTCTGTCAGCACATTTAAGATTATTCAGACCACGGCTAAGATAATTGTTCCACCACCAAGGCCAGGCCAGGGGAAGCAACTGCACTGTAAAGATTCTTGTTTCTTCCAAAGAGTTGTTTCCCTTTAACTGAGATTGAAATCCATGTCTGTTAAGATGACGAACAAAACATAATGTGTGCGTGTGCGTGTGTGTGTGTGTGTGTGTGTGTGTGTGTGTGTGTGTGTGTGCGTGTGTGTGTGTGTGTGTGTGTGTGTGTGTGTGTGTGTGTGTGTGTGTGTGTGTGTGTGTGTGTGTGTAATTGCTTTTGTGGAACAATGATTCGTTTTCTCGATACATTTGATGCATCAATCACTTAAGTCACTACTGCTACAAAACTACTTTTGCAGCTAATCCATAAACGCACATGCACATGTATATTTTTAAAAATTATATATATATATATATGTTTTTATTTCATGAACACATGTCTTCTTCTGTATTGACATATTTCATGCTCCAGATTTTTTGCATGTTTATAATACAAAATTATTAGTCTTTTTTGTGACATAAAATACGAAACTAAATCTCTTTGTAGCTTAAGAACGAGACCCACGCCATAGCATCAAGGAGCAAACAACCCTGTTAGAAGAAGAAGAAGAAGAAGAAGAAGAAGAAGAATGTCTTATTGTAGATTGTTTTCTGACTGATTTTGATAAAACGTATCTTAAAGCAATTAATTTTGACAGATGGACCAATGATCTAGGTCCTATCACCGGACCCCTTTTCAATGGTTTGACTTCGTCTGATACCACGTCCATTGAAGAAATAAGTGACAAAAATGTGAACAGGGTTCCTGAAAACATAGAGATTGTGCGTAATTACGCACTAGACTCTCAAATCACCCTCTAGAATCTCAAACCGTGCGTGAGATTCACTCTTTGAAGCTGTAAGTAGAAAGTGAGATGACGCATATCTCTGCTCTCTGTCTGTCTGTCTGTCTGTCTGTCTGTCTGTCTGTCTGTCTGTCTCTCTCTCTCTCTCTCTCTCTCTCTCTCTCTCTCTCTCTCTCTCTCTCTCTCTCTCTCACACACACACACACACACACACACACACACACACACACACACACACACACACACACACACACACACACACACACACTTGCTGTTGTAAAGCGTTTTGTGTGCATTTGAATTACCTACCTTGAGATTTACTTACATGTTCTGTTGTGTGCCATTCGGAACAGTATACCTTGTTGGAATAGTAGGAGAGACGAATGGAAGAAAGATAACATGCATGGGTGCATAAGCATGTCTGTGTGCGCACACGCACGTGCATGCAGTGGAAGAGGGGTGGAGCTTCCTCCGTGGCTGTTGTCACAGCCTTTCAGAACTTGAAACTGTGGTTACAATTCTCCTTAAAACTCTGAACAGAGTGCATAAGTGTAACCCTATGGAAAAGGAAGCATATCAGGAACCCTGTTTCCTCGTGGGGATACCGGGGGGTCTTTTGTATAAATAGTTCCCCCACCTTCTGGAAGTTCTGTGCTTGTAACTTCCTCTAATATGTCATTCTCTTTAACTGTCTTTTCCCTTTACTTTCTGTCATCTACTATCTTTCTGACTTATTGGCTCATCTGAGGTAAAGCGCTATATAAATGTACTATTATTATTATTATTATTATTATTATTATTCTCCTGCCTTTTAAATTTTTTTAAAAACATCTTCCAAATATTTTCTCCTTTCAGCTCCTCCGAGATCGGAATGTGCCGGCTGCAAGCAGCGGGGAGACCAGTGAAAGCTGAAAACCGGACACATACGTACCTTACCCATTATGGCCATATGGCCTGGGAACGCAGAAGATGAAGAAGGAACCCTGTTTGGAGGTCTCCCTTGTCTCTCGATGCTGTTGTAGATTCGACGTTGATTGCTGCCAATTAGATGTTGCTGTCTTTTAGGGTTTCTTATTCTTGTACAAAATTTGTTGACTCCCCATTTTTTTAATCTTTGTATTTTTAAAAAAACCCATCGTTAATTCATTTTTTAATAATTATTTGTTGTATAATATGTATTATATTACTAATTTAAATTTTTTACGAGTTTTGTTTGGTTTTATCATTGAGGGTACTTTTTGTACAGAAATATAAGCTTGTAACAGATGCATGGGTTAACTTTTTCCTTCTCAGCAAGGATTTCCTTCATTTTGAAATCAGAAAATAAGGAAATCCTTAATTTCAAATTTTCAACCCAAAATAATAAATTGGATTTGAGCGATCGTAGGCCACGAAGCTCCTAGAACTTTCAAGTTTCAACTTCAATGTCATTTTAGAGTTGAAAACATTTCATAAATGTGAATGAAAGACCTCAGGAGAGCTCACGAAATAGGCTCACGAAATATAATGCTCACAAAAAGTAGGGGATATTGACTTTGCAATATCGCCATGGGTTCATTAACCAGACCATAAGTTTCATTTCATGTGAAAATGATAGTTCATCCTTTTTTGGCTGTACAATCGAAGAAAAACAATCAACTTTAAAATGTCACGTGAATCACGGTGATTGCCAGAGGCGATAAATATCAGTTGGTGTGTTATTCGAAATCACAAAACACCTTTACACAGTTGACAGATTGTTGGGCCACTGTTTGCTACCAGGCATTCAAGGCAATGCTTTCTCATGCTCTGGAACAGTCTCCTGAAGATTTTCTGGAGGATTATTTTTTCCCCGGCGTCCCTAGATCCTCTTACGACCGTTACAATGGTGCAAGCTGAAATTGAAAAACGCCAACGTTGGGCAGATGTTTACCTCCAAAATGACAATTCGCGCCTCTACTGAGTACATGTTGTGCAAGTCACCTTCACATCCACGAACCCCAGATCTCCCCACAGTCTACGAGGACCCCTGACCATTTTCAATCCAATGCCCCGCTATGTCTTGCAGGAAACCGTGGTCCAACACACGTTCAACCGTTTTATGACTATTGTGACTTTTTGATTTTGCACCCATTAATGTCCATCTTTTCTGGCAATCACGTGATGTTCCAAAATTAATTTTAGTCTCCGATTTTATGTTCAAGGAATAACATACTTTTGTTTTCAAATTGAATAGAACTTATAATTTTGTTATTGAACCCATTGATAGTTTTAGAAAACACAATATCCCCTACTTTTTGTGAGCAGTATATCTGCAAATTCTTGTCAGCTTCTGGCGGGCTTTGACCCCCCCCCCCCCTCCCCCAGAAGGTCTCTGCTCCTACACCCTACCAGGGCCTAGGTGGCAGCGCCCCCCGAAAAGTAGGCTCCCAGGCTCCTGGACCGCCTCCCCTCCTCTCCTCTCCACCCCCCTCCGCCCCCCCCCCCCCCCCCAATATTTGAAAAAAGAACATCACGTCGATCCTGCCTAACAAATGCCAAAATCGGATCGTAGTGAATCGAATCGTATGCAGTGTGTCTGGGCCTTTATTGTCAGATGCTGATTCACGAATCCGACATTTATTTATTTATTTATTTATTACACAACATTCATTCAATAGAATTATTTTCCCCCAACGTTTCGGCGTTGCCTTTGTCCAGGGGGTCTTTATTATGAACAACCTTGCCAGTTAACCCTTTCACCGCCAGCCATATTTCAGCAAAAATGTCCATTAAATGTCCCTGTGTAGAGAACACAAACCATCTGCAGTATTGGGCGGTGAAAGGGTTAAATATATCATGTTTTCGTCTACAATTAACTAAAACTCAAATTTCAGGAAAACATTGGGTAGCCACAGGCACACTACACCTAGAACAAATACAAATGAAATATTTATTTATTTATTTATGGAGATCATCATTTATTATTCACCCAAAAAAAAAATATTTGTATGATTATTTGTCTCAAATTATGCATGCACATAAGAATGCACCCAAGGGACTATGTTCGTAGAGTGCACATTTAGTTGCTTCTGATTGCGCTCGCGACCGCGTGTTCGTGCGCGCATGTCTGTGTGCGTGTACGTGTAATTAGCACTCAAACGGTTGTTGTTGTTGACAAGTCATGGTTCGATTTGACTTGATACAATTTGATATAATTATGATGTGATATAACTTGAGAGGTTTCATGAAAACGCCTCTGTGAATTGACGAGTGTACAGACTTATTCAAATACGCATGTACTATACTTTTATTTGTTTGTACATCACCCAAGTTTATTGTTGTACAGTTATAAAAAAATAAAAAAGAAGATGTGTGTTACGATTGCAGGACATTTGCCCACGTGTGTTACTGGTAACTGGTTTCTGCTTTCATTGACTTTTTTGTTGTTGTTTTTTGTTTTTGATTGATGCGTGTATGGACATGAGTTGTAATTCTGACCAAAACAAAATACTATGTTGGAATCCATTTCCAATTGATGCGTACATGGACATGAGTTGTAATTCTGACCAAAACAAAATCCTATGTTGAAATCCATTTCCAAGATATGACAATAAAGATTCGAAGGGTCACGACTCACGAGTCAGGTCTGTCTTTATTCTGTATTTTGTTTGCTTCTGAACATGTGGCTCTTTCTTTCTTTGTTTTTTGTTCCTATCTGTCGGCCGTTTCTTCTTTCTATCCTTCTGTCTACACCTACCACTACCTCTCAATCTCCCCCTCCCCCTTCCACCCCATCTTCTTCTACCTGTCAGGTTTATGATGGCAGGCTGTTAATGTCCACAACATTGGCCGATTCTGTTTCTCCCCCTCCGTTCCTGTTCCATCCCACGTCAACAATATCAGAAACTGTTTAG
>CM065690.1:52809329-52811829 GCA_017654935.2 Phymorhynchus buccinoides
CAGCTATAAGAGGGAAAACACGTGAAACCCGTGATTTTGACACGTGATCTGGTGGATCTTTTAACACGATCTTTATTTTTTGGTCCAGGGCTGCGCCAGTGCAGCTGCAGCCACCTGCCCAGGTCAATGTGCTGCTCCGTTCACCCCCTGCCCCTCCTGCCCCTCCTGGATCCCCTGCCCCTCGTGGATCCCCTGCCCCTCGTGGATTCCCTGCCCCTCCTGGATCCCCTGCCCCTCCTGGATTCCCTGCCCCTCCTGCCCCTCCGTGGATCCCCTGCCCCTGGTGTGATCCGGCCCACTTTCGACCACCTGCTGAACCTTTGAGAGGGACCCCAGCTTCGCCAAGAGACTGGAAGTTTTCCGATATGGAAATAGATGGGTAAATATGTGCTAGGTTTTGGGAATGTTTGCCTCTCTGTCCGTCTGCCTATGTGTCTAGACTGACATTCTGCATGCCGAACGAAAGCTAGGATATCTCTCGGCCACGTTCGAACCTTATTGGTCAGAAATCAAGCTCAGTGGAGACGGAAGTGCTGGCGCACGGCTGGTTGATCTAGTAGCCTTTCACGCTTTAGTTTTGTTGTTTTCCCAGGGCCCAGCCGGTGCAGCAGCAGCAGCAGCCTCAGGCTGTCCTGGTGGCTCCTCCTCCCCACCCAGGACCTGGCCAATGCCCCCCTGAAGGTCCATGTGGAAAAAAACTTCGAAAAGCCGCCATTGAAAGCCAGAAGGAAACTGGACCTGACAGGTACATTAACGATGCATAAAAACACAACTTCGAATTAGTTTTGTTCGTGTGTCTGTCTCTGTCTGTTTGTCTAGAAGCACATTTAAGATTATTCAGACCACGGCTTAAGTTACAATGTAGCGTGTATAAATTATATATATATAGTTGATTGGAGCTAGATTGTGCTGAGGCTGTATAGAAACTTCTTGATTATTACTTTCGTTTTAATCAGGTAAGTAAGTATATATGATGCCATCTTAAATTCTAAGCTTCTCTGGTTTGGTCTGGAAGGTTCAAGTAGCTTTTATACATAGGGCCTACTGGGAGTTAGTGAAAAATATTCGATTATTGTTGAAAATTATAGATATTAAAGAGATATGTTTCTGTCACGAACGAGACGTTTTTGGGATAGAGAAGAAAACTTGAAATAGTTAGCGTTTACTAATTAGTTATTTGTTTCTTTTGACCTATAATCGTAAAAATGCATATTGTGGTAGTTGACATATTAGTTTTTGTGTTGATTTAGAAAAGTTTTAACTGGTAAGATCAAGAAGATTGAGGATCTTTCTAGAATGGATATTTCTAGGAAAGGGGAGTAACCCATTACATATTCGCCTCGTTTTAATGTTGATTGATTTAAATTTAGATTGTACCAGAAGACTGATGTTTATTGTGTATTGGTCTGTTATGTACAGGAATCTTCTAGAAAGGAATGCAACTGTGTCTATGTATTGAGCTGAGAACTTGTAGAAGTCACAGTGTGTGGGGGTGTAAAGGTCAAGAAATAGTTTTGTTCGTGTGTCCGTCTCTGTCTGTTTGTCTAGACATTACATTTCTCGGCTCTCCCCGCTTTTTCACACTTGCCGTTCTTACCAAACATTAAGCTGTATTTTATTGACCTTTTCAGCTAATTATCTTTGTTGAATAATTAATTGCAGTCATGATAAAGGCCATTTTCTAATAGGACCCCCCACCCCCCACCCCCTATGTAGTGCAGTACACACAACAGCCGAGGAGCATTTGTCACAGTCCTGGTTCATTGCGTTTTTCCGTCTTGCCTTTATCTTCTACTATTATTGAATGCATATGTTTAATTATGCAAATGGATGAAAATTAGTGTTAAATATAGCAAACGATAGAGGATGAAGTACTCAATCTGCAGTAAGAAAGGCAAGACTGAAAAAGTGGAAACAACCGAGAAATGGAGGAGGGGGGGGGGGGCGCATCTTTACCTTTATTTCATGAACCCATGTTTTCTTCTGTATTGACATATTTCATCTAGTGTACGTGCTCCAGCTGTTTTCATGTTTACAATACAACATTATTACTGTCTATGTTGTGACATAGATTGGCAACTAAATCTCTTTGCAGCTTAAGACAACAAAGAGACAACAACTCTGTTAGAGGAAGAAGAAGAAGAAGAATGTCTAGGCCTACCACCCCCTGCATCCGCTCCTTTCCCCATCAACTTACTGCAGAGAAGGAAACAATGCTTTAAAATATTGACAATCTGTTGTCATTTTTATTATAAAATTAATGTTTGTTGTTGTTGTTTCTATCGACATTGAGGTAACTTAGAATTGTCTGGTACTGGGCTCTGCAGTCATGAATAATGGGCTGGTACTCCCATGGGAACAACTTTCCCCAAAACTCCCCAGCATCGTATCTGATGGTCACCAAGCCGTGAGTAGCTACGTGCCTCTGTACTAGCTGTATGCTTAATGGAATGTCCCGTGTGTGCCTGCTCCCCAGTAACACAACACGGACTTCCAGGGC
>CM065690.1:52816829-52839329 GCA_017654935.2 Phymorhynchus buccinoides
CAAGACCGCACACGCACACACATACACACGCACACGTGCGCGCGCCCGGAAATTAATGTATTTTGTCTATTTGATGTAATTCACTATCATTAAGACAGCTCTTGTTTTCAAAATGCGAGTAAAACCTATACATGTATTGCCTCTCCAAACGCACGAGACCACAAGTACAGATACTAGGTAGCTAAGTGACCTACCACCCAATTTCTCTGTTCCCCAGACTCCACTTGAGACCTCCGGGCTGTTGACAGCAATTAGCCGCTTGTCCGGTCACCACAGGTGTGTCAGGAGTGGTCAGTTGCCCTGCGGACATCTTTCTCTTTCCTGGTGACAGGGCGAGATGAGAGCACTCACACTTCAACACCTAGGAGAGTCTTGGTGTCTAGTTGTGATTGTAGTGTCAATTTATATGGCTCGAGTTTTCCCAAGAAGAAACTCTCTCTCTCTCTCCCTCTCCCTCTCTCTCTCTCTCTCTCTCTCTCTCTCTCTCTCTCTCTCTCTCTCCCTCTCTCTCTCTCTCTCTCTCTCTCTCTCTCTCTCTCTCTCTCTCTCTCTCTCAAATTGCTCTAGGACATCAAGCCCCATTGCGTGTCTTCAAACTTTATGAATATCTGTGGTTCCATTTTGTTCGAATGTGCCAGTACTTTATGTAGCCTATATGCGTGTCTATGTATGACTTTGGCCTTTCTAAGGGCCAGTGGCCTATAGATATTAAAAATATTATTCTTGTTCTTGCTCTCTCTCTCTCTCTCTCTCTCTCTCTCTCTCTACGGCCGCGAACACAGTAGACGCAAACATCCCATGCGCAATCCGTAAATAAGTAAAAGAGAGAAGGAAAACAAACCCGCACGTGTCCGTATTTCACTTAATCCGCATATATTGTTCCTTCTTTCTTTTACTTATTTATGAGTTTCCGTGCGTAATGAGTTTCCGCGTCTAATGTGTCCACGGCCTTAGGGTTTAAACTTCAAGTGTCTGTAAAAAATACAACTCTATAAAAGCTACTTAAATTCTGTTTTATAATTTTTTTCATAAGTTCGATCTTCTGAAACAAAAATATCAATTTATACAAAATAATTATTTATGTCCAGTTTTCTCAAGGACCTATTTCAAGGGCTCGGTTGACGTCCTCAGTGACGTCATCAAACATGTCAACACCATTTCAAACTGTAGGCCCCATGATGATAATAATGACGAATGATGGTCTTTGGGGGGGCCTTCCCAAGCGCCAGCTGTCCTCAAATCTCTTTGACCGAGAGGGGATGTACCCTGAGCAAGGCATCTCCACAGTAAACACATTTTAGCCCAGCCCTTCTAAATGGCATCTGCCCCCCTTTGCTTTCTGGCAGTCGTCGTCGGATGATGGCAAAAAGCAAACATTGTTGCTTGTTCAATGTACCATCTGAAAATAAACATTCTGACTTTGACTTGACTTTAAAACGACTGACTGGCATGCAACAAAGAATCATGATTATGCGTGCAAATTGTGATCATAATTATTATTTTCAAACGGCAAATGAATTCATAACCACGGACAATGGGGATGGGAGACCAAAGAGATTCCGATGCTGCAATACCAGATCACCCATTCCTTCCTTCAGGGTTTGGAAGCCACATCTACCCAATTTGCACCCCTACCCAAACCTGTCAATCAGATGGGCTAGTTTACCCGAGTGACTCTTTCCCACCCTGAAGCAGTTTGCTCGCTTTAAGATGTCATAGGTCCACACACCAATCATTTGTTGAAATGGCGCGCGAATCCAAATTCCCACCAATCGGATGCCGTGCTTTGTGATACGGGTACTTTCCTTTCGGATGAACAAAACGATGTGTCCGGGACTATCTTCTATTAGTTGTCGGTTCATCCACCAAGTAGGTTCTCCTTTAAATTTCAGTGGACTATTTTTAAAAAAACACCAACATGACAGACATATCTTGTGATTGGTTCTGTGGGTGCACAGGAAAGTGGTGAAGTTGTATCACAGGGTAACCCAGTTCTTTGTGTGTGTGTGTGTGTGTGTGTGTGTCTTCTTGAACCTTTCACTGACTTTGATTGTTTGATCATTGATGCTTCTTTGATATGTTAGATGTTGAGACTTCACCATTTTAAGGGCCCGCTAACCGTTCGTTAAATATGGTATCTACACGCGAGCTTAGAGTTTTACGTCCTCTCGGCCTGGGATGGCACATTTGTTTTGCTAGATGTAATAAAAACGAGTTCAAACAATACGACACAAAAGCGGGAACATAGAGACCGTAAAAGCGGATTTTCTCTATAATGCAAGTTGTGAGATTTATTTGTTTTCAGTTGAGATGATCTAGGCAATTGGATTTCAATTGAGTTGATAATTTTAAATATATTGCTATTATGTAAAAATGTGTTTGTTAAAAAAACGTATGACTAGACATTCGTTTAACGTCCTCCGACCTGCTTAGAGGCACATATGGGACATTTGTTAGGATGAAAATGGGGGAGAAAAAGAAATGGTGGAGAAGGGGCACCAAGAATGAAGGGATTAATAGTGATGAGGTATGTTTCTATAAGGATATGGTAGTATAGGTATTTGTTAATAGTACTGCTGCGGTTTATGTATGTTAGAATTACATTCTGGACTTTTTGCTAACCGGTTGCTTTGCCTCTGTCAAAATTCCAGGTCCATGAGTTAAAAAACAAACTTTTAAAACTTTTATTGTTAAAAGCGGATCAAAAAGGGTTTGGTTTTAAAATAAACGTTATTTACAGATATGTGCAGATCTATTTACATATTGCCAACCGGAACTTTCGTGTCCCAGTTGACTAGAAAGATAAGAAAGATAAATAGTTAAATTTGTTTCCAAGGGAGTTTACTCCTTAAGAATGGTGTGATATGTTTTTCTCTTGTACATGTTGATTGCAACGAGGAAGGTGTTGCTCTTGTCTGTGTTGACGTGCTGTTAACTTTGTCATGTTTATTGCAACGAGGAAGGTGTTGCTCTTCTCTGTGTTGACCTGATGTTAACTTTGTCATGTTTATTGCAACGAGGAAGGTGTTGCTCTTTTCTGTGTTGACGTGATGTCAACTTTGTCATGTTTATTGCAACGAGGAAGGTGTTGCTCTTCTCTGTGTTGACGTGATGTTAACTTTGTCATGTTTATTGCAACGAGGAAGGTGTTGCTCTTCTCTGTGTTGACGTGATGTCAACTTTGTCATGTTTATTGCAACGAGGAAGGTGTTGCTCTTCTCTGTGTTGACCTGATGTTAACTTTGTCATGTTTATTGCAACGAGGAAGGTGTTGCTCTTTTCTGTGTTGACGTGATGTCAACTTTGTCATGTTGATTGCAACGAGGAAGGTGTTGCTCTTGTCTGTGTTGACGTGATGTTAACTTTGTCATGTTTATTGCAACGAGGAAGGTGTTGCTCTTTTCTGTGTTGACGTGATGTTAACTTTGTACCGTCTTCATCTCTAGAGTCTAAAGTGGTAGACATTAATGTCTCATTCTTTTTACTTTTTGGTGTGACGTTTTAGACCGCCGGCCGGCAATCCTGTGGATCTGCTGGCTGTTCTTAATATGTACACAGACTATATAGTTACATAGTCTGTTAATGTGTATTAAGAGCTGGTGTGTCTCTTGTGGCTCTGCAAGGTCTGTGTACACCTTAACTACATTCACAAAATATATTTGTTTCCCCATGGTAACACAGTATTAGGCCACTCAGTAAAGGTCTGTGTACACATTAACATTATTCACAAGATAGTCCTATTTCCCCATGGCAACACAGTGAGCTGCAAGTCATATTACAAGTGGGTTATTACTGTGGACTATGACCTTTAGGTCTGTGTACACGTTAGCATTTGTCACTCAAAAATTATGTTTCCCCACGCCAACA
The DNA here is from genome assembly GCA_017654935.2 of Phymorhynchus buccinoides. Classification (NCBI taxonomy): domain Eukaryota; kingdom Metazoa; phylum Mollusca; class Gastropoda; order Neogastropoda; family Raphitomidae; genus Phymorhynchus; species Phymorhynchus buccinoides. The sequence goes on from CM065690.1 coordinate 52,820,697, forward strand.
CAGTGATAGCACACGCTTAATATGACTTACAGCTCACTGTGTTGCCATGGGGAAATAAAAAATATCTTGTGAATAGTGTTAGCGTGTAAACAAACCTTAATATGAATTATAACTCACTGTATTGCCATGGCGAAATAGTGATATTTTGTGAATAATGTTAACGTGTACACAGACCTCAACTGAATGGGTTCTAGCAGTGATGTTCTGTGTGCAGCTCTCACACTTAGAGAGGCGAGAGGAGGACGACTATCTCATTTTCGAGGAACGTGGGTAAGTCAATGATTTTGTTTTCAATAAGGCTTTGTTTTTCTTTATGCTAACCACCATAATTATGCCAACACAGTACATCTATTTTAGCATTTTATATTCGTTCCTGTTGTTAATTGTCCGTCACCTAAGGTGAACGGACTTTGCGATGGGCTGGTTTGTCTGTTTGTTTGTTTGTTTTTTGTTTTTTGTTTTTTTCTGTCTGTCCCAAGGATATCTCCCGAACCGCTTGACCGAATCGCGTCAAATGTTGTGTGAAGGTGTGCCACCTTAATAGGAAGAGATCCGCGCAAACCATTTTGCCGTCGTGACCTTGACCTTGACGTACGACCTTGAAAACCGAAAATCTATTTTTAGCCATATCTCGGGCACCGATCGACATAGGATGTTGAAACTTGGTATGAAGGTGGTTTGGCTTATGCCCGTTCTGATGATGGCATACCGATCAAGGTCAACGTCAAGGTAAAAAAGATCGCTGGAGCCTGAAAATCGGAGGGTCATTGTTTTCTCCTTCTGTCTGTCCCAAGGATATCTTTCGAACGGGTTGACCGAATCACGTCAATTTGTGTGTGCTGGTGTGTCACCATGAGAGAAAGGCATCCGCGCAAAATGTTTTGCCGTCGTCACCTTGACCTTGGCGTACGATCTTGAAAACCGAAAATCTTTCAGGGGCCATAACTCCCATACCGTTAGTGTTAGAGTCTTCAAATTTGGCATGTAGGTACTTTGGCTTATGCCCGTTCTGATAGTGGCATACCGATCAAGGTCAAGGTCACGGTCCGGGAGATAGGTAAGCCTTGTTCTGTCTGTCCCAGGGATATCTTCCGAACGGGTTGGCAGAATCGCGTCAAATTTTGTGTGTAGGTGTGTCACCTTCATAGGAAGAGATCCGAACATGAATTGTCAAGGTCATGACCTTGGCGTACGACCTTGAAACCGAATCTCGTCAAATTTTGTGTGCTGGTGTGTCACCATGAGCGGAAGGCATCCGCGCACAAAATTTTGCTGTCGTGACCTTGACCTTGGCGTACGACCTTGAAAACCGAAAATCTTTAAGGGGCCATAACTCCCACACCGTTGGTGTTAGAGTCTTCAAATTTGGCATGTAGGTACTTTGGCTTATGCCCGTTCTGATGGTGGCATACCGATCAAGGTCAAGGTCACGGTCCGGGAGATCGGTAGGCCTTGAAAGTGGTAGGGGTCTACAAATTGGGTTTTAAGCCATATTTTGCACATTTGTACTTGACAGAAGCGCTTCAGATTGTGTGTGGTACTGTATACCCTAGAGAAGAAAACATCCGAGCATAAATTATCACCATGCTGACCTTGACCTTGAAGTGTGACCTTGAAAACCGAAATTTCCTTCTTTGCGCTATATGTTTCTTCTTCAAGCTGTATCTCGTGAACTAGAAGACAGAATCCCTTCCAATTTTGTGTCAGGATGTGACATTCTACGGGGTGTCGCAAGTGCGTGGCATTGCTGGTGACGGACATGTCTGCCGCTCGGCGACGCCCTTGTTCATTCTGCGTTGCTATAGATTATCATGCTTGTAAAACATGCACTGAATATGTTGCCTACAGGAAACAAAACCATAAGCTTGGACAAGTCAAACGATACAGTTATTGAACAAATCATATAATTTATTGGTATTCACCCAAGTTATTGAACAAATGATATTATTTATTGGTATTCACCCACACAAGACATCTATCTTTTTTTCTTCTTTTCTTCCACTCTTGTCTCTATAAAGTGCTAAGTTTGGCTGAGGATGTTTGTCTGTCCAGAAGCGGAAGGAAGTAACTGTACTCCACGTTCAGACTCCACGTTCAGACCGTAAGGCCTAGTGCAAAATGAGAGGAGAAATCCCCTGTACCCAGGTTCGAACTCGGGTTTACTTGACACGAGACGAACGCGCTACCACTGTGCCACTCTGCTGCGCTTGGGAATAAACAAAACCAAATACGACGCAAACAATCACAAAACCCTACTCTACCATACGACCTGCAAGGAAGCGGCGTGCTTCTTCTTCTTCTTCAATCGCTCAGACAGTGTCCTGTCAATAGGGCATTTGCCACGAGTGTTCGTTCTCTATACTAGACTGCTAATTTGCCCGCGCTCGTTTTGCCCGAGTTATGCTGACCTTTCTAATTCAACTCTCTAAATTCAACTCAGTGAAATTCAAGGTCGCTGGCGCGCGGCAAATGCCCTATTATGAGCGCAGATGCGTCCTGCTGAGATATAGTTAGGCCCAGCAAATCCGACTTCGATTGGGGGAAATCTTTTTGAAAGTGTTTCTTGAAAAAAGGCAGGAGAATGGACACGGTAACTAAATCTCTTTGCAGCTTAAGACAACAAAGAGACAACAGCCCTGTTAGAGGAAGAAGAAGAAGAAGGTCTAGGCCTACCACCCCCTGCATCCGCTCCTTTCCCCATCAACTTACTGCAGAGAAGGAAACAATGCTTTAAAGACCCACAGAGCCGGCTGGATTAAGTCCCTTGGTTTTTTCTGGGTCGATGTGGTCCGCATTTAGACTTACCTCGTATACGATCGATGCTGCTCTTTAAAGTGATGCCTCGTTTTCGTGACTGTCCTCGTATACGATCGAGGCTGCTCTTTAAAGTGATGCCTCGTTTTCGTGACTGTCCTCGTATACGATCGAGGCTGCTCTACAGAGCTCCCAATGTCGGTTGTAGTAGAGCCTCATATACACACTTCGACCACCGAGCAGAGAGGGTCGCCTTGCGAGAGAGCTTTTTGCAGAGAAATCTTCACATCTCTACTCTCTATACTACATGTACGGCGGCTGACTGAGCAGAAGAGAGGACATCACCACCATTCTTGGGACCCCTTCTGCCAGCACCGCCGCACGATATACGACAGCTTTTCCCAGCATGAGGGCCCATGCCATGCGGCTGTCCAACGCTGGATCTTCAATTCGTTGAGCTTGCTCCGAACCCAGGTCTCTGAGGAGGATCAGGACCACTTTCTTCGAGGACTGTCTTCCACCTCTGCCTCCACCAACGACGTCTTTTCCTGTCACCTCTTCACGTCGTTGGATTTGTTTCCTTCGTAAGCATAAATAGGGCACTAAGGTTTTGTTTTTTTCATTTGTTTTTGCAGTTCGATGTTTTATTCGTCTGCATAGATGCTAGGGTTGTAGGACGTGCCACAAAAGTGGTATCCCTGGGAGGACTGCGCTGGCCACCCGAGCCCTTGCACAGCAGCTCTCCCAGGTAGTAGGGACTAGGATCCTAGCTAGCTAGTTTTTCACAGATTTTTACATTTACCTCTTTCCTCACTATCTTTTTTTTTTCGACTTTCAAGTCGATTCTTGCCGGTCTGTCAGAACCCCCCACTCGTAGGCTTTTTTGCCGGTGGGTACGGTCTTCGTAGAATAGTTTCTGTAGGGTAGTTCCATCTTCTTTAGGTTGTTTTGTTTTTGCCAGCCTCCTAAATTGTTGGAGGAGCTTGTGTGCAAGCCTAACAACTAAAATAGCTCAGAGTAGGTCTTTCTAAAAACATAGGAATCTAGGTACTTCTATCTTTAAAAACAATCTACCCTTCCTCCTCAAAAGAGATAGAAATAATGTAAAATGTAATAATATAAAGTATAAATTTGATAAAAGAAAGTAAAAATTGGATAAAATAAAGTCTAACTTTCAAACTAAGCTTAAAGAGTTAAGAAATAATAGTATAAAAGATTTCATAAAAAAACATCTGTTTGACAAATTTTTTAGAACATTTAAAATCTAAATTAATCTGATAAAAGTCTAGGCAATATTGAGCCCTTGGGAGTTCTATTGGCTTAGGGTATTACAAAACTAATAACTGAAATAAATATTTTTCTTACATCAAAGTTAATTCATAGACTGGACTAATTACGGTGGTGGCCATTTGCTTACTCCCGGAGCTTTTTATTAGTGTGCCGGGAGTGATTTTTGGACATAGCCGGAACAAGGTTATGACACCAGTCAGCTAAACATTTGTAGACATTTGATTGGTTCTCGCGGGAGCCGAAACATTTTGATTGGTTCCCGCGGGAAACAAAACAGGTAAAATGTAAAAACGTCTGGTTTTTTTCGATACGGCCACGGGGAGACTTGGGTTCCCTCTTGGTCTTTTCTGAGGGACACTAGGCCTGTTTTGTAATAAATTTAACTTAGATTATAGTGTTAAGATATAGTTGTAAATTAATATTAAAAATTGTAGCAAGATTTAAGACCATGGCTAACTTTGAAATACTGTCCAACTTTCTGGACACCAGTACAGAAGAAGAGTCAATTTTCACACTAGAACCTGTGACAAAAACCACAAAGGAAGTTATAAAACAAACTTCAACGAGAAAATCAAAAAGAAAATCAAGGCACTCTAATGAAGAACAAAGTAGCCCTGAGACGACAGGTCCAAAAGACAAGAAAAACAAAGAAGATTTGGGGTCAATGGAGGATACAGAAACTGATAGCCCCTTGTCTCCCACTATCGAAATAGACACAAGTTCAACCCCGGGGATGACCTCTGAGGCTCCCCGGGATGACAAGAAACGGGGTTCACCCAAGGCTCCCTCCTTGATAGAGGAGCCCATTTCGATCTGGGGCCCCAAAGACCAAATACAAAGTAGCAAAGAAACAGATTTGGACTCTGACTCAGATGAGGGTGGGGACTTCGTCGAAGTTCGCCAACAGCGAAGACGCCCCCCCCCCCCTCGTCAACAGAATACAATTCCACCTATTTTTTTGGAGTACCCAGTGATCCTGGAGGATCTGTGCACAGGCACGGCTACCTTCAGGGCACTGGGTCCCACAACAAACATGAAAATTTTCCGAAATAACGTGGGGGACATCCTTAGCCAGAGGCCACTAAATGGAAACAGATGGCTGATTGGCTGTAAGTCAGCCTCTCAGCAGTACAAACTTTCAAAACTAACTTCAATTTCAGCCATAAACATCAAATGTACCGTTCCTGAGGCCACCACTGAGGGGGTAATTAAGCCGATCCCCTTCGAAGAAGATCTCGAAGACCTCAAGACTTACATTCCAAATGCCAAGTCTATTCAAAGATTAAATAACAGAGACGGCACAGAATCTCGTGCCATCAAAATTATCTTTACAAATCCAATACTGCCTGCATTGGTGAAGATCGATGCCCAGGAGTTCCCTGTGGCGCCATATGTGGCCCCGGTGCGACGGTGCCGCAGGTGCGCCCGATATGGGCACGGTCCCAACCAATGCAGAGCGAAAGTGGAAATTTGCACCAGGTGCTCTGCCCCTGGACATTCAGCACAATTGTGCAATCAAACTCATAAATGCGTAAACTGTGGCGGCGGACATTCTGCCGCCTATCAAGGATGCCCTCAGTATCAGCTGAGACTGAGGGCCAACAAAATTAGAGGAGAAGCTTTCTTGCCCTACAGTGAGGCCATCAGGAGGGCAAAAGACAATCTACAGACAGAGAAAGAACTAAAAGAAAAACAACCCAAAATAAACATTCCTACAGTGGACCCTAGCTGGAGAGTTCAGCCGATCCCACTTGGGGGGTCGGCTGACTCATACGCCAGTAGGGTCAGAAATAGTAAACCTATAACAAAGCCTAAAGATCAGCCTACTCCGGCTCCCCTAGACCATTCACATGTGGAGGTCATGGGGGAGGCGGAGGTGATCACCTCTTCACCCACAGCCCAGAAACGTAAAAAAAAGAAAAAAAGAAAAAGATCATACAGAAACACAGAACAAATGACCGAAGAAAAAGTTGAAGAAATGATATCCAAACAACTGACAAAAATGACTGAAACAATAATGACGACCATAACTAAGCACATTGACAACACACTGACTAAACAAACTCATACAGCAACTTCTCAACTAGTAAATCTGAATATTCCTAAAGAGGAAAACAAATCCATTAAAGAATCCTTCATAACCCGCATTTTACGAAGTCTGGCACAAGCCAGAACTTCGAATCAGCCAAAGAACCTAATTGAGGATTTATCCTCCTTAATCACAGATACTGACGACCTTCCCATAGAACCAAGAAATGCTGTAAATATGATGCAACTGGCAGAGATTGCCTGTGGTGCCTCTCCAGCACCACAGACAACAAGACTTAGGTTGGGTTCGCTGAAAGCAAAACCCAAAGTTCCACCTTAATTTTTATATCTGACTAGTCTTAAAATCCTCTTTTTTTCACAATCCCACACGAAGGACTTAATGTACTGCAGTGGAACTGTCGTGCCCTAAATACAACACAAGATTATTTAATACAATTTCTAGCCAATTCACAAATTTCTTATCAAATACTCTGTCTGCAATCCATTCGTTTAACTTATGGAAAACTTCCCAACATTACTGGATATTATTACCCACCAACTGTTAGTAACAAAGTAGATAAGATTTCTACAGCCACTTATATTCACAAATCTCTAAACTACATTGAAGTACCAACTCCAGAGGAGAACCTGATAGGTCTGCGTTACTCCACAATGATTCAAACTAAAGTTAATAATGAATTCATCAACATTTTAAACATCTATTATCCCAATGGATATTCAAAAGTGCCTATTTCTAACTGGCTTTCAAATCTGTCTGCAGATAAATCCTGGCTGATTGTTGGTGATTTTAATGCTCACCACATCAGCTGGGAACCTTTCTGCACAAAAACATATTCTGACACTTCCCTTTACAACGAAATTAACGACTCACAATTAATTCTACTAAATGATGGCTCTTCCACATATTATCCAGATGCCTCTACTCACTTTTATCCAAAAGCTATCGATCTCTCTTTAGCCAGTCCCAATTTATTGATAAATCATGAGTGGTATACCTATTCGGACCCTCTTCACTCTGACCACAAACCTATTTCCATACAACTGAACTTAGCAACAAACAACACCAATCTACCACCTGAACCTAAATTTAATTTCGAAAAAGCTAATTGGCCTTTATTCCAATCCTTGCTTTCCAAACACACAATTGAAGACCTCAATGATCTAAACAGAGAAGTTTACTATGATAACATCAGAAAAAAGATCCTAATAGCTGCAAATTTAGCTATCCCTACAACAATACCACCCTCAAAACCCCATAGTAAGCCTTGGTGGAACGAGGAAATCAAAAAAGCAATTAAAAACAAAAAACGTAAATATAATTTTTTTGACCTACATCCCACTAGACCAAACTTTGACGAAAAATTAAAAGCAGAAAAAGAATGTGACGATTTGATAAACGAAGCTAAACAAAACTATTTTAACAAGGAAGACATTATTGACTTTAAGGATCTAGGCAAGGCGTGGAAACGCTTAAAGAGGATCCAGAATAAAGGCTATAATATTAACACGCGTGTCCTAGACGGTGACAAGTTGACAACTACTGACTCAGATACCGCTGATGTCCTGGCCAGTCGATTTGCCCAGGCGAGCCAAACAAAACATTTGCCTGTTTTTCAACGGGACAAACGTAAAGTAAACTATTGTTTTGAAAAGTCCAATGACAATTCACATACCATCAATGCTCCCCTAAAGATTACCGAGCTTGCTGCCGCCATAAATATGATTAGGAAGACAAATAAAGCAACAGGAGATGATCCTATCTCCTATACAATTATAAAGAAATTGCCCCCATCTTTTCTTAAAGTCTTGCACCATTTCTATTCCGGATGTTGGGCTGAGGGCGAAATCCCAAATGCATGGAAGGAGGCACAGGTAGTTGGGATCCCTAAGCCTGGAAAACCGGCTAGGGACCCCGCAAGCTACCGCCCCATTTCCCTCACCCCACATCTGGGTAAAATTTACGAGCGTATCGTAAAATGCAGACTTGATTTCTATTTAGAAAAAAATAACGTTCTTCCCAAATTCCAGGCAGGTTTTCGAAAACATAGATGCTGCATGGAACAAGTTATAAGATTAACCTCCTATGTCAAAAAGGCCTTTGCGAGACGCAGGAAAGTCCTCGCCACCTTCTTTGACATCAAAGGGGCGTACGACTCCGTTTGGCATGGGAGGCTTCTAGATAAAGTCAGCAGTCTCGGTATTCACGGGAATATGTTTAATTTTATACAAAACTTCATAAATAACCGTGCTTTAAGAGTCAAAGTGGGGTCCTCCGTGTCAAAAATACATCGAATTGACATGGGGGTCCCCCAAGGCAGCATCATAGCCCCAACTCTTTTCAATATCATGATTCATGATATTTCCAAATTAAAACTTAAAAATTGTCAAATTTCTATGTATGCTGACGACATAGCCATCTGGTCGTCAGCATTCACAAAAAGTTCAAAAGCTCTAGCTATACACCTACAAAACCATCAAACAAATACTAGTCTTATCATTGACTACTTACAGAAAAATGGATTCTCCCTGTCCCCGGACAAGTGCGAGTTCATGTGCTTTCGCCATAACTTAATCCAAAAAAATATCAATATTAACATTTTGGGTCAACCAAAATCAATGACAAATAAAGTCAAGTTTCTAGGGGTGGTTCTCACTCCACGTCTTAACTGGAGCCCACATATTGACCACCTTTGCCGAAAAGCTATAAAAGGCACCAACTTTATTCGAATCATCTCTTCCCAGACATGGGCTCAAAACTCTAAGTTTCTTGTTCTTTTAACACAAGCTCTAGTCCGCAGTCGCTTAACATATGGGATGGAAGCATTCCATAACATTACAGATAATCTAGTAAACAAACTACAAACAATAGAGCTAAAAGCTCTAAAAGCTGCCCTCAACGTTCCAAAGTTTGCAAATAATAACATGATCTATGGAATAATAGGTTGGATTCCAATAAAACATCTTATGAAACTAAACACTTCTACATTCCTTACAAGACTATATGCAACAAATCATTTTTCTATAGAAAGCTTTAAGGAAGAATTTGAAGACCCTTTTTATAACCATCCATCCTTTCAACAACAAAAACCAACTATTGCACAAAAAGTTTGCAACCCCTTAGACTATTCCCGGGAAATGCTCTCTATGGCGGGCCTGGAAATAGATGATATTGAAACTCATCCAAAATTCCCTATCCCACATTGGGAATGGGAATCAGCACACTTTGATACTGCTTTACATCAAATGTACTCAAAATCAAATCAGCCAAATTTACTTTCAGTTGCGGCCAAAGAAAAAGTTTCCGAGATTAAACATCATTTATTAATATACACGGACGGTTCTAAGATCTCCGATTCACAGATAGGGTGCGCTTTTACTATTCCAGCCCTCAAGATTACTAAATCCTTTCAATTAAATTCAAAAATCTCAATATTTAGCGCAGAACTCTGGGCAATTCTTGAGGCCTGCTTTTTTATAAACGAGTTTCAAAAATCATTGTATCAAGTGACAATCCTCACAGATTCCTTATCCTCGATACAAGCATTGCAAAATAATACAAAAAATAGAAGAAAAATCATACAAGAGATACAAAACCTTATTCATCAAATAAGAATTAAAGGTACTGATTTAACCATTATGTGGATTCCCTCCCATTTGGGACTCACAGGGAATGACCTTGCTGATACAGCAGCCAAAAGGGCAGCTGAACACATTGAGGGTCAGTCTATAAACATTAAATTGTCTCTGTCAGAGATTAAAAACCATTTAAAACGTTGTGTGTACCGGAGATGGGCTGAGGAATTGGATTCCTATTTAGAAGCCCAACTCCGGTACAGGAAATTTATCAGTGGTGGTCTTCACCTGCCCGTTCCCCATAAAATTCAAGGCAGAATCAACAGATTCTATACTAACTCTATTCGATGTAAATTTAGGGACACCCCATGTAAATGTGGAAAAATGTTTAGTCTGAAGCACATGTTTGACCCCTGTAGTCAAATAAAAAAGGAACTACAACCTGTTATAAACAAATGCAAACAAAACAACTTAATATATAATGAAAAGAACATTTTAAACAAACACCATAAATTAGGTTGGTCACCAATGGTTTGGCTCGCTGAGGCAATTGGCCAGGTGTCATTCAAACACCTTGTTTAAATCTGAACTATTTTTACTGGTGGGAATAGAGTCCCTCTGGTGTGTGGGCCGTATACCTGTCTGCATTCCCGCCCCCTTTACCCCCACTTCCCTTTTTATCTAAAATATGTGCCTGATGGGCTGAAGTGACTCTTTTGAGCCCACTATTTTTTAAAAAAACCCTCTCCTATGCAGATGGGTGTCCGGCACACACAACGGAGGTATCTTTCGTAACCGTTGCGTTTAACGCTTGTGCTCCCCCCCCTTTTTGGGATTGCCCATGCGGTGTCCTGTCACTGCTCGGGGCGGAGAGGAGGGGTCCCTTCCCCTCCCTCCCTCCGTCCCGAGCATACAGGAGTCGTTAACCATCCCCACCCTCAACTCTTATACCATCCTCTTAAAAACCATCTAACCATAAATAACAACTTTTATTAATCTCACTTATTTCACATTCCACCGTGACATCAGGGGCGGGGGAGTCTTTGTTGCTACCCCCCCCCTGGGATCAGATGGAACACATAAGATTATTTATAACAATGGTGGCCTCTGGCGGTATGTTCCCCTACTCATAAACAACTTTATATAAAATAATGACCTCTCACTAGATTTTATCTAGTTAAATAACTAAATCACATACGGTCAGGTAAGACCAAAATATACATAAAACAAACTAGATTTTAATAGCAACTTTTAATATAACTATGGAACCTTAATAGTTATAAACTTGTCCTTTTTATCAAATCTTAACTTATTTTACATATTAAACAATTTTAAGACATAGATTTTAACAAAACAATTTTAAAGCTATAGGGTTTAGTCCCGTAGCTTGACTAGAGTAGAACATAAATTTTTAACACAAAATTTTATAAATTCACATACGTGAAAATAACATTATACTTTGCCCTATGGACAATATTAAATAAACTAAATACTTGTTAAAACTTTAACATAGTTTAAAAATTCAACTTAGTTATAATTTAAATATTAAACAATAACGTCACTTGTAAAAAGTTTAAACAGTTTGTCTGTAAAAGTGGTGTACATAATAACAATGTACATATTAATATTAATAGCCTTATGGCCAAAAACTTTTTTGACAGTTGTCTTTGTATCAAATAAATTTATAATTAAAAACCTCTAGGTAACTATTAGTTGTGTTTGGTCCCAAGGGACCAAAACCTAATAGGATAGCCTTATATAAAAAAAAAAATGTACATATACAAAAAGGAAATAAAAGAATAACTTGTACTTTTTCATAACTTTTTTGAAAAGTTTTTTTAAACTGTATATTAGCTTGAACACAGGCTTTTGCCTGTCAAGAATTTTAATAATAAAGCTCTTCCCGAGCACAAACACGGATTGTTTTTATCCAATTGCTCAGTTGAGCCTAAAATGCATGAATTTTAACTGTAGCCCTGGGTTTTTTTAATCAGACCTCCTCCAATCTGTCAGATTTAAAAGCAAACAGCTAAATATCTTTTAAAAATTAAAATATTTTATCACAAACTTAAATTTTATATTCTTCAGCTTGCGCTATTAAAATAAATTAAAAAATTCTTTATAAACTCTGATAAAATAAAATAAATAACTTCTTCTTTCAAATTTCATCTTATAAAACTTAAAATCCATCTTTTTTCTAGGATCTTTATAAATTAAAATGCCTCAAATAGTCTTTTGGCTCAGAGGGCGTAAAATCTCTATTTTTCTCTCTCTCGTAGTAGAGCCTAGTCTAAATTAGTGGATGCTTTCAACCATAGTTTTGGACGCCCATTAGAGAAACGAAACAGGATTCTCTAGTACCAAACAAGTACGAACAGCGAGCAGGCCGTAATGTTGAAGCATTGAACATGAAATGGAAGAAAAGAACATGCAAACCTTGTCAAACATGTTCTGGAGTTTTCGGAACCAGGCAAAGAACCACTTCCACATAATTGTTTCACGATCACTTTTCACGCACTAACGAAACTTTTCACTTAAGTTCCTGACTGAGAGTTCTTTTCCGCAGAAGTTTAAGATGTTGCACTTTGACTGACAAATTATACATAGTACTCCTTTTCACAGGCCTTATATTATCCGTTTTGTTCATATCACAAAGCACATCTGATTGGTAGGAAGATTCGCACGCTATTTCAACGAATGAGTGATGCGGACATGAGGGGCCGGATGTGTCCAAATTATCTATTTTAGTACTAGTAGCTTATTCAATAGGAAAAATAGCTATTAAATACACAAAAACCGAATTTCATAATGTCATCATCAATAGTAAATAGGAAAAGAAAAGAATACAAAATTTAAAAAAAGATTATTTTCATGACTATCAGGTTTTAAAAACATTCTTTACTGCATTTTTCTATTCAATAGAACAGAACATATTGAATATATGCAAACTCAGTAGAGTAGAAAATAATTTATTGAATACAAAACAATCTATTAAATAGCTTCAATATCTACTCAATACTTGGGAACATAGAGTAGATCATGTTCTTTTCATACAACCGTTTCCTTCTATTTAATAATATCCGTAAAGTATTATTAAATAGTCGAAGCCGTAAAGAATGGATTTCAAAAACAGTGCAACGCAAAATTCATTTTCTACTCTCTCGGATAACCCAGTGAACTTGATTGTCAGAGACGCCAAACTCTCCACTATAAACAAATTCTCGCCCAGCCCGCCAGAATAGTATCTGCCCCCTCTGCTATATGGCAGTCATGGTCGGAAACGACAGACTAGCATACAAACTCTCTCTCTCTCTCTCTCTCTCTCTCTCTCTCTCTCTCTCTCTCTCTCTCTCTCTCACACACACACACACACACACACATACACACACACACACACACACACACACACACACACACACACACACACACACACACACACACACACACAGACACACACAGACAGACACACACACACACACACACACACACACACACACACACACACACACACACACACACACACACACACACACACACGAGTGGGAAGTTCAAGGGATTTAACTGAGACAAAGCTAGCCATTGCCGTAACAGAGTATTAGCCCTTGGAGCCACCAAGGCGAACGTAATTCTGCTGCTGAAGCAGGGGACAAAAAAACAAAAATAAGAAATCATTCTTATCGCTATGCAGTTTCTTACATAAATCTCCGGTGGGAGAATTGGAGCGTGGTGGGTGGGGTGACGGGTGTATTTAGAGAAGTGCTGCATGTTCTTACCGTTTCGAACTACACATTACAAACAAAGTCAAAATATAATTTTTTGAAACTATCTGTGCGAGCCGGGGCAGTGGGTGGATCCCTCGTGCCTCCATACGTGGGGCTGGACGACCCCGCCCCCTCCACGAGTCTCTCACCGTGGGGATACCGGGGGGGGTCTTTCGTATAAACAAATAGTTCCCCCACCTTCTGGATGTTCTGTGCTTGAAGCTTCCTCTAATCTGCCACTCTATTTGACTCTGCCTTTTCCCTTCGCTTTCTATCGTCTACTATCTTTCTGACTTATGGCCCATTCTCCTGCCTTTTTAAAAAAAAAAAAGTCTTCCAAATATTTTTTCTCCTTTGAGCTCCTCCGAAATCAGAATATTTCGACTGTACGCAGCGGGTAGACCGGTAAAAACGTACCTTACACATTATGGACATATGGCCTGGGAACGCAGAAGAAGAAGAAGAATCTGCGCGTGCGTTGCTAAGTGATGTACAACAGACTGTCACCTGCAGGCATCAGTGCTTAATTTTATGAAGTTCTACTAAAGCTTAAGTGGGAAACTAAACGTTGTTACTTTCTAAATTAAGTATATCGGTTTAAGAAAGTAGCAACGCTTAGTTGCCCACTTAGGTTTTAGTAGAACTTCATAAACGTAAGTACAGAAGAGGAAACTGGTATTCTGAAACCTGACTATAGTGAAGGTGCCTTACCAGAGTGCCATCCCCATACTGTTATCGACCATGAAGTACGTTAGGTTGGGCAGTTAGCATGGGGGAAGGTCCCCAAAGGCCAGCTTATTTTCATACTAAATGTGTGTCTGGTTTTTTTTCGTTTTTGTGTGTCTTATTTAATCCATGAAAGCAATACAAATTTCAAAATGTTTCTCTTAGATTTTTAAAGTGTTCAGTAATGTCTGCAGTTGTTGAAACTCGAACAATTTATTTATTTATTTATGTATTTGTGTAAGGTCTAAATTCAATGAATGCCTTAAAGATCGATAATGATGACGACACTTCGTGATGACAAAACATTGTCTGTAAAGGTCTCTGCGTATGTGTATTTCAATTTGTGTGTGCGTGTGCAAGCGTGCATACAAATTAGACTCTTGTGTTAACCCACGTGAAAGTGTGTCATGAATGCGTGTATGTGCATGCATGCGTGCGCGCGCGCGCGTGCGTGCGTGCGTGCGTGTGTGTGTGTGTGTGTGTGTGTGTGAAACTTTAAAACTTGAAAACTTAAACTTTTCCAAGAATATGGATTTTAGGCAACGCCTATTCTTCCAATCTGTCCTTGATACATATATACTTAACACACAAAAGACAAACATGGCAAGGCATACTATTACGCATACAGAGCTGAATACAAAGGTAGCAAAGCAGTTGATATTATGAAACATAGATAGGCTGAAATATGGGATTATAAAAAGTTGCATAATTTTTAATACTCGCGCGTGCATACAAGCATGCAACCATACTTACACACTTGCGCGCATGTATATAAAGGAAACACACATTATATAACAGGGCAATATATATACATTCATCATCTAGGGTATGTAAGAGGTAACAATTTGCATTAAATTGAGGACAATATTTCTAACATAATTAGGCACATTGTAGGCGAATAGTTAACAAATAGAATGAAATTAATAAAATGAAATGAATACATACTAACATCGGCATAAGCATCTAGCATATCAGGAGATATGACCCTGGGGGGGGGGGGGGTTAAATGAGCTTAAGGAGGGTCGAATGTTAGTGTCTTTCGAAGACTCGTTTTGTGAGTGTGTGTTAGAGCATTTGTGTTTGATACATAGGCTCAATAAAATTTGGTTTGATATTTGAAGATTGTTTTGCTATAATTATGAAGATTGTGATATGATATCACTTAATATTATTTTGATTATGAAGGTTGCGTGATATGATATAATTTTATTTATAATATCTGAATATTATATACATCAATTGACTTGATAGACAACGTTAAACAGTTGATTGTTCAGAACAAGGGTACATACGTTTGCTCTGTTTCGAAAAAGTACGATTTACTACTTGTGTGTTTGTTTATGTTTGTTTACAGTTGAAGATTAATGAAATCCACCATGCCCCAATAGGGGTGAAAGGATAATAAACTCTTGAATTTTGTTGAACCTGTTATGAAAGGGTGGATGTGATACTTGTACTTGGTTTCTCTTTTTATTCATTTTTCATTTCCTGATTGATGTGCGCACGTGGGTTATAACTCTTAAAGATTCATGATGAAATCCATTTCCGAGCAATAAAAATGAAATTCAAGATTCAAGAATCAATTGTTTCTTTGTTGCTGTTGTTGTTTGTTTGCTTTGTTTGCTTTTTGGGGGTTTGTTTTTCTCTGTCAAAACGTGTTTTTTTGTGTCTCCTTTTTGTATGTGTGCGTTTGTCTACCATATCAACTATTTCACCTACCCAGCTGTCCTGTATTTTAGAATAAGTGTACCTATAAAAGTTGATGTAGGTCCTTTTTCTATCTTCTTCTTCTTCTTCGATCGCTCAGACAATTTCCTGTCAATTATGAGCGCAGATGCGTCACGCTGCCGTTATGCGCCTAAGAAATAGTTAGGCCCAGCAAGTCCGACTTCGGCTGGAGGAGGAAATGTTTTTGGAAGTGTTTCGTGGAGAGAAAAAAAAGGCAGGAGAATGGACCGGTAAGGCAGAAAGATAGTGGATGACAGTAAGCGAAGGGAAAAGATAGAGTCAAAGAGAGTGACATATTAGAGGAAGCTACAAGCACAGAACTTCCAGAAGGTGGGGGAATTATTTATGCAAAAGACCCCCCGGTATCCCATGGGGTGGGGTTTTTTTTCTATAAATATGTATCAGGGATTTAAGAAACAAAACCCATTGAACTCAAAAGAAAATAAATCAAGAGATAAGAGGATAACGAATGAGTGAATGGACGAATGAATGAATGAATTAATTAATTAATGAACGAATGAATCAGAATACTGCTGAACGAATGCGGTAAATTCTTATTGTATAATCCCTTTCAAATATTCTCGTATTTTTCATTACATTTTAACTTTGTAGGCACACTTCCGAGTACACTGGAACCTCCCTCATAAGACCTTCAAATATCATCCGAAATGAGGTCTTATAAGGGAGCGGAATTATAAGGGAGGTAATTTTAATACTTACAAAGAAGGGCAATGTCTCAGAGAAGTAGGTCTTATATGGGAGGGAGTCTTATAATGGGAAGTCTTATAAGGGAGGTTCCACTGTATTGTACATTAAACATTTGAAAGTTTTTCCTTTGAAAAATCACTTTGAGAAAGCCACTTTTGTCTCCATGGCCTTTCTTGGGAAGAGGAGGTTGGGAGAGTAGATTATTGTACACTGCAATGTCATTTCAGCAAATGGATCTCTCCTGTCAAAACAAAAACAGAAAAAGGACAGAAAGAAAGCGCAGAGAAGGAATCAACTCCAAACACGAATCATGCAGAAACCAAAATGCTCGCATTGCAGCCATGACGAGTTCCCGAATCTGACATCCGGGACCCCAGCCTTTCGATTTCCTGTCCGTTTTTGATTGGTGGTTTCGCCGTGCAAGAAGCAATGACGTTGTTTTTAGGGAGTGGTGTTTGCAGTTTGAGAGGCGTTTTTACTTTGCTGCATACTTATCAGAATGATGGGTTTGCGTGGAGGGAAAAGGGAGAAGGATTGAGGGGGTGGGGATGGAGAGGGGATTTATCAAACATTCAATATTTGCGTGGGTGTTAAGATATTCATAATGCACTAATCTTTTAAGTCTTATACTTTATGAAATTATGATTACTTAATGTCGAGCGCGCATGTACGTATGTGCGCATGTATGTGCGTCAGTGTCGTGAGAGAAAGAGAGAGAGAGAGAGAGAGAGAGAGAGAGAGAGAGAGAGAGAGAGAGAGAGAGAGAGAGAGAGAGAGAGAGAGAGAGAGAGAGAGAGAGAGGAACAAACACGAATTAGTCAGTGTTTTTAAAGTGTTCCGTTGGTATAATGTATGCCAGTCAGTCGTTTCCAACCATGACTGCCAGATAGCAGAGGGGGCCAATACTATTCTGGCGGGCTGGGCGAGTATTTGCTTATAGTGGAGATGCCTTGCCCAGGGTTCATCCCCACTCTCTCGGCCAAAGGGATTTGAGGACGCAGCTGGCATCAGTTGAGGAAGTTCCCCAAAGGCTAGCCCATCCCTTTGGCTACAGCACCAGAGCCGGTTCAAGGGCCCCCTCGTTCGAAAGTCATAGTCTTCCACAAAAGACTAAACTGTAGCATGATTTTCCATTACTCTCAGTACATATCTTTCGTATGCACATAGTCCTATGCCTTTTTTTGTGGGTTTGCTTAATTGCGTATTCTGCCAGAATGCACGTCAATTCGTGAATGTACAGTTATGTACTGATATATGGATACACATGCGCGTATGTGTGCATTAGTGCAAGTGCGTTCGTGTCTGGGCTGAGGGGGGAATTAGGGCATTTGAGTAAGCTTACGCGCATAGGCCTACAGTCTCTGAGAAGCATGCATTCCAAACTCTGTCGCTACACCTGGTAAGAATGGGGTTACGTGTAGGTGCGTAACCTAAAAATAGCGTTACCTGTACTTTTAGAAGTACTATGACTTGTGTGCTTCAATGGAAGGCAAAACAGTTGTAGGATGGCAAGCACAACAACCATCTGCCCAGCGGCCCAACTATAAAGAGGGAAGAGCTATAGCTAAATGCGCGAAATTAACGAAACGTGTCTGCTTGTACTGATAACAATTAGTCATAGCTTTTTACCTCCCTTGCAAGTATCGACACCCACTCCCCCCCCGAAACCCCCCCCCCCCCCCCCCCCCCCCCCCCCATCCTTGCTCCATACGAAAATAAGTGATGTTTTCACCCTTTAAATCAGATAATGTCTATTGTTTGGTGTTTGGATTGTCTTTTTGATAATTATGACATCAGGAATTTGCGCACGCGCGCGCGCACACACACACACACACACACACACGCACGCACGCACGCGCACGCGCACGCGCGCACGCACACGCACGCACGCACGCACGCACGTACGTACGTACGCACGCACGCACGCACGCACGCACGCACACACACACACGCACACGCACACGCACACGCACACGCACACGCACACACACACCTTCTCCTTTCCCAGAAACACTGAAGAGGAGAAAGCAATCGGGATGAAATT
>CM065690.1:52844329-52846829 GCA_017654935.2 Phymorhynchus buccinoides
AGTCAGTGAGAGGGTGGCCAAACAACTTGTGACATGCATGTAGAATAGAACAGAACGACTATACTAGACAAAACTAGGCTTGAATAAAACTAGAAAGCGACCAAAACGTACGCTCTTCTTTTCTCTTGGAGATGTGTATCCTGCCCCGCGCCCAAAATCTTCGTTTTGACTGCGCACATAATGCATGCTATGTGAGTTCGTGTCATCCATTCCACCGGCACAACATGACCTAAACTTACCGAATAGTGGAACGGGCTCTAAGGTGCGCGCAAGATCTTTGTGCATGCGTTCGCACACGGGACCTCGATTTTAAGTCTCATCCGAAAGACTTTTTCCCCACCTAACGTCAGGCACCCATTTACACCTGGGTGGAATGAGGAAAATAGGAGTAAAGCGCCTTTCTCAAGGACACACCGCTGCGACCCGAGCTGGATTCGAACCCGCACACTCACAAAAACCTGACGGATTACGAGCCAGCGACTCAACCAACTGAGCTACAGCGATCCAGAGCTAGATTACTAGCTTATTACATCTTCGAGTTTTCCGGAAAATTTGTTTTTCTTTGACGTTTTTCTTGTGGTTAAAAAAACCATGGTTGAAAAGACAATTTTCGGAGAGAACAAAATCAAGGAGAGAGCACTTCGTGAAAATTAGAGTTGATTACCCCCATTACTCTGTCAAATACCACAGCAACAATGCATCAATGGCGTCGAAGCTTGAAACCGCAGGATGCGAGTCAGCGACTTGCAAACATTTGTTTTAGAAACATTAGGGGTGGCCAATTTCTACAAAGTGATAAAACTTGCAAACTATGACGTAAAATACAAATTACATAATGTTTTAGCATGACGCACGGTGTTCTAAGTGCTGTATGTCTGCTCAAACACACGAGTCGATAGGCTACGAGAGCTGATGGTAGAGTGACTTCCCCTGTTTGACCGATTGAACTAGGCAAGATCACCCCCAAACACCATGAAATTACTCCCCTTGATTATTTCCGAACAATTCCCATTACCAAGCAGTTATCTTTAAAGATAATCTAGGAAAGTTTCTACATATACATACAGCTTGTGGATATTTTGTTTTTCGTTGCTGACTGGAGATCGCTGACTGAGATTCAGAAGACTGATTTCAATCGTGCCAGAAACGTACAAGCAGACATCGGTCTGCTGGGTTTTAACCTGTTTGCAGGATCACCTGGGGATAGATTAGCTTGGTTTGGAGTTTTTTTTAAGGGTTGAAAAAAGTGTGGCAGTTTGGTTTGGTGTGGTTATGTAAGAGAAGGTTTGGGGGGGGGGGGGGAGAGAGAGAGAGAGAGAGAGAGAGAGAGAGAGAGAGAGAGAGAGAGAGAGAGAGAGTTCAGAATTCAGATACTTTATTTTACAAAGATGAGACTGTAAGGCTGGGCCTAGTCTTCCATTCTGTCCTTGGTTCTAAGCATGCAACATGTAACTAATACTATAAATGAACATTGAGACACCGAGAGAGAGAGAGAGAGAGAGAGAGAGAGAGAGAGAGAGAGAGAGAGAGAGAGACAGAGAGAGAGAGAGAGACGGAGACAGAGAGAGAGAGAGAGACAGAAGAGAGATGAGACAAAGACACAGAGAGACGGAGACAGGCAGAATGATAGAGAGAAAACCGAGAGAGTATTGGTCTCTCCTCTCTCTCTCTCTCTCTCTCTCTCTCTCTCTCTCTCTCTCTCTCTCTCTCTCTCTCTCTCTCTCTCTCTCTCCTCTCTCTCTCCCCCTCTCTCTGTGCGCGCGCGCGTGCGTGTGTCTGTCTGTGTGTGCGCGTGCGGTGGTGCTGGCGTGTGTGTATATATGCATATGTGCGCACGCACGCATCTTTGTGTGTACACGAAGGCGATTTTGTTTCCAAAAAAAGAGGAGAAACAAAAACAATTTAAAATGTTAAAAGAAAACAAGTAACAAAAACAAACATCTCCAATAGCTGCAGGGTGATGAGAAGATTCTCCATTTGCGATGAAATAATGATGTGCCAGTTGGATGGATGGCTTCCAAAATTATCTTTGCTGACATCTCCTCTCTCTCTCTCAATCTCTCTCTCTCTCTCTCTCTCTCTCTCTCTCTCTCTCTCTCTCTCTCTCTCTCTCTCTCTCTCTCTCTCTCTCTCTCTCTCTCTCTCTCTCCATATCTCTGTGCGTATGTGCATGTATGCTTGCGTGTGCGCGCACATGCGGATGTGCGCGTGTATGGTTACACGCATGTATGCCCGCACGAGTATTAACAATTATGCATGTGCGTATGCAAGTTTTATGAATCCATATTTCAACCTATCTTTATCATAATATCACCTGCTTTGCTACCTTTATGTTCAAATATGTATGTGTAATATCATGCCTTGCCATGTTTGTATTCTATGTTCGTATATGTACCAAGGACAGATTGGAAGACTACGCGTTGCCTAAAATCTTTATCCTTCAAAAATAAAACTTTTCAAAGTTTTCCAAGTTCTCTCTCTCTCTCTCTCTCTCTCTCTG
>CM065690.1:52851829-52854329 GCA_017654935.2 Phymorhynchus buccinoides
GCTCTGTGGGCGCCTTGTGTTACCTGGCAGCTATGGCTCAATGATGAGTGATGGTGCTTGGTCTCCTGTTATGCGAATCAGAGTGTAGCTATGTATGGTGGATGGCGGGTTTACGTTAATTTTGCGAAATGTTAAAAATTCGACAGAGCCCACATTTTTTGGTCATGGGTTTATTGTTCTTCTTTCTCATAAGAACCATCATCATCTAAAAACTCCGGCATCCATCAGGGTCCACCTTTAAGAAGGCTGTTCAGCGATCGACAAATTCCTGTCCAATTTTTTTAGGATAGCAGTTGGTTTAAACAAGGTTCATGCACACACTAGGACATCGGTTCGTTGCCTTCTCTGCTATTTGGCAGTCATTGTCGGACTCGACTTGACTAGCACGTGTAGTTATAAGCCAGTGTCCGTTGTACAGAACTAGGTGTAAAGGGCCAGCCACACGTCAGCTAAAATCGCACGACTGTACGATACGATTCGATCAGGTGATCTCGAAGCGCGAATGGCATTTGTTCTTGGAGACCACGTGATCGAATCGTATCGTACAGTGGTACGATTTTAGTGGGCGTGTGGCTGGCCCTTAAGTCTTGTTCTATTATTATTGGCCACACCAGGGTGGGTTTCTTCGGACATGAAAGGCCTTCAAGTGTGTGTGTGTGTGTGTGTGTGTGTGTGTGTGTGGTGTGTGCGTGCGCGCGCGCGTGCGCGCCGGTGTGCGTGCGTGTGTGTGTATGTGTGTGTGTGTGTGTCTGTGTGTGTGAAAGTCAAAGTCAAAATGTTATTTAAAAGTGGACTTTGAATGAGCAAACATACATGCTTTTTTGATACACACACATGAAAGCTCAAAACGTGTGTGTGTGTCCGTGCGTCTGTGTGTGCGTCTGTGTGCTTGTGTCTGTGTGCGTGTGTGTGCGTGCGCGCGTATGTGTGTAGAGAGGGAGGGGGGGGGGGCTGAAACAGGGGGCTGTTTGAAAGAGTCGCTGCTTGAAATAATTGCAAAAAGCAGGGGATGGGAGTAGAGGGGGATAGGGGTAATGCTTCTACATTTAACAGCTAGACAGACTCTTAGTTTGGTTATCTGGTACTTTAGTACCCATCTCCCTAAAACTTTCGCATTGAAAATTTTCTCTGAGAATCCACATTCTCCTATTGAAGAAACAAATAGGGTTAGAATCAGCTTAGTATATTTTCGTAAAACTGAAAGACTGAAGCAGACTTTGAGATTGAGAGTCGTAAACATGATGGAGGGGGGGGGTGTCTAAAGCACAAGACTGCCCTTTGGTTAACCTGGACTTGCACAGCGGCTTTCAGTCAGAAAGCTCTTGACGAAAACGGACCCAACTTGAAGAACTTGAAGTGTCTGTTGTTTCTGTGTTCAGTCTACGAAAAATATGGAGTATTTTACAACTGGAACGAAAATAGGAATGTCCGTCCGTCTGTCTGTCTGTCTGTCTCTCTCTCTCTCTCTCTCTCTCTCTCTCTCTCTCTCTCTCTCTCTCTCTCTCTCTCTCTCTCTCTCTCTCTCTCTCTCTCTCTCTCTCTCTCTCTCTCTCTCTCTCTCTCTCTCTCTCTCTCTCTCTCTCTCTCTCTCTCTCTCTCTCTCTCTCCCCCCCCCCCCCCCGCTCTGTAATCATTTTACATTTACATATCGTTTTTGTCATGATTGTTGTGCTAATTTGAGGTCAAAACCTGAAACATACTACGCTTTATGAAATCTGTATGTACCGCACGGGACAAAGGAGGAGTCCTGATGACATGCAGTTGAGTAAGGGCAAAGTAGTGACAGCGGTGGAGGGCACATGACTGTGCGACATACCAAATTGTAGTGATGCTTATTATACTTCTTGCTGATTGTATTCCGATTTGTTGTTGTCGTTGTTGTTGTTTTCCTTTTCTTCTTTCTTTCTCCATTTTTCTGATGACCTTTGAAAAAGAGTTTTTGATAGTAAACTATGTTTCATTAGACATTAGTACACACTAATAATATTGTAGTTAGGAATAATGCTCGTTGTTCAGTGTATTTGGATAATAATGTTTATAAAAGACAGTAGTAGTAGTAGTAGTAGTAGTAGTAGTAGTAGTAGTAGTAGTAGTAGTAGTAGTAGTAGTAGTAGTAGTAGTAGTAGTAGTAGTAGTAGTAGTAGTAGTAGTAGTAGTAGTAGTAGTATACATGTTTAAATATTAATACTAACAATTTGTTGATTTTTTTTCTGCCTGTTTGCTTATCTACTTGTTAATTATATGATTACTCCTTTTTCCATTGTTCTTTATTTCGATGCCTTGCTTCATCATACATGTTTATATCTGTTTGCCTAATTGTTTTGTATTAGTCTAGTTTTCGTTCCAGGGACCGAGAGAGTGGGGATGTACCCTGGGCAAGGTATCTCCACTATAAACTAATTCTCGCCCAGCCCGCCGGAATAGTATCTGTCCCCTCTGCTATCTGGCAGTCATTGTCGGAAACGACAGACAGGCAGCAATCTGCAGTCGCCTAGCAGTA
>CM065690.1:52859329-52868258 GCA_017654935.2 Phymorhynchus buccinoides
AAAAAAACCTAACGACAAACAAAACAAATCCCCGACGTTGGCAGGCACATTTTTAGAGTAACATTTGTCGACTTCCGACAGTACTCCATGACGTAAGATTAGATCACTTTCAACTGAACTGGCCGGTAGCCAAAACGTAGGGAGAGGGGAGGGGTAGGATGGAGGGGGGTGTTGTTGATGGAAAGAGTTGTCGGTGGGATTTTTTTTTTTAAAACCGATATTGATGGAACAGCCTGCTGATCTGAACGCTCTCCTGTTACATTCAAATCATTCGAGGCCGGCGGTTTTTCAAATCGGTCTGGGGAAGAAAAAAAAGTTGAAACGGAATTGAAATGAAGTCTTGATGATCGACTCGTATCAGTTTTGTTGATTTTTGAGAGTCTGTGGAAGTTTCCATGGGCAGAGGATGGCATGATGATAGAAAGAGAGGGACAGGGAGAGATAGATAGAGAGAGAGAGAGAGAGATAGAGAGTCAAAGTCAAAGTCAAAAATGGTTTAATTGTTAGGCCACTGGCCCATAGCAATAACAATACAAGCAAAAACTTTAAGTAACATCTCGTGCATTCTGCCTTTCACTCAAACATTGACGTCTAACTGTTAAAGCTTTATGTATAAACGATGCTACTTTAGAGATTAGTTGAGAATTTTCGGAAGATAAGATTAGAGTTAACTTGAATAAAGATGGACAATTATAATATTTCTTTGGTATTAATTCCATTCTAAGCTCGTTATATTTAGGACAAACAAAAAGAAAATGGACTTCGTTTTCTACTACAGTTACACAAAATGGACAAAATGTATCACCTTCATTGAATTTATATTGCAAAAAGTGTTTTTTAATGGGTGACATACCAATTCGAAACTTAGCAAAACACCTTCGCCAAGTTATGTTCTTGATGTTGTTCAAATAGCTTTTACAAGATATTGAATTACAAAATGTTGAATATATTTCAAAGAAGTCGTGATTTTCTAAAGCAGAATGCCAATCTTGACTGAAGGAATCAATAAGTCTCTGTTTAAACACAGAAATAAACAATTTTATATTTCCCACTCCCTGCGCTTCCCAAACAAACCCAAAACCATATCTGTATAGAACATTGCGTACACGACATGCCCATGTAACATACTTTTGCCTCTATAAACAAAGTAACATGTTATAACTTTTCTTCGGGTATCTGTCCTCATCCATGTTCACTATTCTTAACCAGAATTTCACACATTTTGTATAGGTATTAACAAAGAGAGGGTATCTTCCTGTTTCACTATAACTCAATTGCCTTGGTGCTTTTGGGCTCACACCCATGAATCGTTTTAAAGCTGATAAATGAATACGTTCTATGTGCTGTTAGTCAGAACATAAACCCCATACTTCGGATCCATACGTTAAAATCGGCTGAATTTGACAATCAAACATTTTGAAAAATAGTTGTGGGGAATGCTCTCCTATAGACCACATCAATCTAATAATTACGGAAACGCCCTTTCTTGCCCTACCTGCCAAATCTTTCAGAGTGTAAGAAAACGAGAGCTTTGTAGAGAGATAGATTCCGAGGTATTTGTACATATTAACTATTTGTAGTTCTTGTCCACCAAGCGTCCATCTTTCAGATGAAGACAGATACCCACCATTTCTGAAAACAACAACATTTGATTTATCTAAATTCACAACTAAATCAAGTCGCTTTGCTGTATTGAATAATATGTTTAACTGATTCTGAAGACCCACAATAGTATCTGAGAACAAAGCGACATCATCGGCAAAGAGGAGGATGAACAATTCAATAAGTTCTGGAGATAGCTGTATGCCATGTTTGCCATTACTAAGAACATCTTTTGTTAATTCATTAATGAAGAGTGCGAATAGAACAGGAGAGCAAACTTCACCCGGCTTCAAACCATGAGGACACAAAAAGGCTTCAGTTAAGTCACCGTTTGCGCGCACTTGTGCTTTCACGACATTATACATGCTTTGTAAAGCTAAAAAGATCTTTCCATTTAAACCATTTGCAAACAGTATTTTCCATAACTTATCCCTACTAACAAAAGAGAGAGAGAGAGAGAGAGAGAGAGAGAGAGAGAGAGAGAGAGAGAGAGAGAGAGAGAGAGAGAGAGAGAGAGAGAGAGAGAGAGAGAGAGAGAGAGAGAGAGAGAGAGAGAGAGAGAGAGAGAGAGAGAGAGAGAGAGAGAGAGAGAGAATACACACACCTTGAAAACTTGAAAACTGAAACTTAAATATTTTAGGCAACGCCTAGTCTTCCAATCTGTCCTTGTATTGATACATATTATGCGAACATAGAACACAAACGTGGCAAGGCATACTATTACACATACAGATGTGAACATAAAGGTAGCATAATAATACAAACATTGGTTGAACTATGGATTTATAAAACTTGCATACGCACAAGCATGGTTTTTCATACGAGAGAGAGAGAGAGAGAGAGAGAGAGAGAGAGAGAGAGAGAGAGAGAGAGAGAGAGAGAGAGAGAGAGAGAGAGAGAGAGAGAGAGAGAGAGAGAGAGAGAGAGAGAGAGAGAGACAGACAGACAGACAGACAGACAGACAGACAGACAGACAGACAGACAGACAGACAGACAGACAACAGAGAGAGGGGGAGGGGGAGACTGAAAAAGTTAGCCTAGTCTTACAATTTGTCATTGATATGAAAAATAAAACCAAAACCAGAAACGGTGAACAAATGATGCCCCAAAAGTTAAGGCCCGTTAACAATATTTTAAACAGTCAAAATACAAATATATATATATCTATATATATATAGAGAGAGAGAGAGAGAACACACGCACAGACAGACAGACACACACACTCACACACATACGCACGCACGCACGCGCGCGCACACACGCACACACACATACACACACACACACACACACACACACACACACACACACACACACACACACACACACACACACACACACACACACACACACACTGGGTGGTCTGCCTATTGTTAATCATTCTGTCCCCTTGTCCCCTCTCCCCCTCCCCCCCCCCTCCCCCCCCCCCCCCCCCCCAGGGCTTTCATGACGATACCTGGTGATAAGCATGAGGGGCGGGGTACCAAGGTATGGTGATACAGGGACACAAACAATGGGATGCCTTGTGGGCCCAAGACATGTCACGAGGCTGGAATTAAATCGCTTCAAAAAGATAATAATAACATGTCATTGAGGAAAATGCTCAAGGCGGGACAGATAAGAGAAGGAAGAGGAGGGAGAGGGAGATAAGAGGGCAGAGACTGGGATGGGTGAAGCACTAAAATGCTAAAGGACCCTCTAAAAGACTGTGCAGGGGGTCCCAGGGACTGCACTAGAAAAATTCTTTTTAGCATTCGCAATGCCACTGGGACCCTCTGTCCCGCCTCTGTAAGTGAAGGAGTCCCTGGGACCCCTGGTTTTACGGGACGATTGGGAACCCTGCACGCACACACACGCATGCACGCACGCACGCGCACACGCACGCACGCACGCACGCACGCACGCACACGCACACGCACGCACACACACACACACACACACACACACACACATTCCTGATATCTTTAGCAGCATTAATAAGTACCCTACCATTCACGCACGGCTATAACTATAAGTGTCCCATAATCAGCTCTAACGTGTTGTTTTATTGCAAACTTCGCCTTTGGTGGTGACTGTAGTTTATAGTAGCCAAGTGGCCTTCGAAATAATCTAGCATCAGTGGCCATGGTTTTATTCTGGGATTCCGAGAAATATGGTGTGTGGGTTTTTTCTCTCACACCAAAAAATGACAAAAAAATGGAAACCATTTTCTTACTTCTTTCAATAGTAAGTCTACGCTTTAAATAATTTGTGTAAAAGATGTTTTGATATCCTTGCCTGAAGTATTTTACTTTATAAAATGATTTCATAACAAATCATGTTTTATTTTGTTATGCAATTTGAATGTAGCACAATGGGTTGTGTTTCGGAATGGTGTGTGTGTGTGTGTGTGTGTGTGTGTGTGTGTGCGTGCGTGCGTGCGTGTGTGCGTGCGTGTGCGTGCGTGCGTGCGTGCGTGCGTGCGCGCGCGCGCGCGCGTGTGTGTGTGTGTGTGTGTGTGTTCTGTTAATCCTCCCCCCCTCCCCCCAAAAGATTATTATTAAATTGAAAAATATTGAATTGACAGAGAGTGAGAGTGAGAGAGAGATAGACAGACAAACAGAGAGACAGAGAGAGAGAGAGAGAGAGAGAGAGAGAGAGAGAGAGAGAGAGAGAGAGAGAGAGAGAGAGAGAGAGAGAGAGAGATATCATTTTAATGTAGTTCATTTTACCTATCATGGGAAAAAGAGATGGAGCTAGCTAGGCTTACTCTTTCAAATCAGGGCTCCCAGGGACCCCCATTTGGAGGTCTACGAAGCACTAAGATTCTAAAGGACCCTCTAAAAGAATGTGCAGGGGGTCCCAGGGATGCACTAAAAACATCTTTTTAGCATTCGCAATGCCACTGGGACCCTCTATCCCGCCTCTAGGACCCTCTATACTGTAAGTGAAGGAGTCCCTTGGATTCCTCGCTTTGCGGGACGATTGGGAGCCCTGCAAACTGACTCTGCCAACATGTATAATAGAATCAGAAGTATTCCTAAAGTCCTTCCACACTGGGCAAACACCGCAGCAATCAGCAACAAAAGGCATAGATCAATTATCCCAATCATCCTAATATATCCTTTTATTGCATCTTCTTCTCATACGGCGGCAGTCAGTGATTTATATCTAGTTGATTTATGAATGCAGAATGGATGACCTCTAAGTGATTTGTGTATGCGGTTGACCTCTAATAATTGATATATGACCAACAATGCATTAAACTAAAAGCAAATGGGAAGAAACAGGGAGAAAAATATCTGCTGTTCATTATTCGGCAACAGAAAAGGCATTCGCGCGGCGGGAGAAAAAAATATCACCGGGACGAAGGTGTCATTATCAATATTGACAAAAAGTGTGTGTGCGTGCGTGTGCGTGTGCGTGTGTGTGTGCGTGTGCGCGTGCGAACGCTTGTGTGTGTGTGCGCACGTGCGAACGCTTGTGTGTGTGCGTGTGTGTGCGTGTGCGCGTGCGAACGCTTGTGTGTGTGTGTGTGTGTGTGTGTCAGTGTGTGTGCGGCGTTTCTGTGTGCACGCGCCGTTTATCCCCTCAAACATTCTTATTGTCTGACTAATAATGCATAAAACATCTCACATAGCTTTGGTTAGAGTGCCACCCATCCATCAACCACCACTATCTCTATGGGCTTCATAGCGTTCATAGTGTTGCGGCTTTCCGAAACACGGCTGTTCGAAACTTCTGTGTTCCACTCTTGTAGTCTCTTGACTAAAAAACACACCTTCAAGTTAGACGTTTTGAATGTCCGCTGAAAATGCGAGTCGAATGTTTCAAAAGGAGATGGTGGCATTGTGGAGGTTATTAGAAGCTTTGCCTTAGGTCACTGATAACAGCTGTTTGCGGTGGGACAGAACGACTGTATGTGTATGTCTGACTCTGGTTAGGATAGTTCTTTGTGTGCGATGTTTCTTCTTGGTGCCGTGTTTCTATTATATGTATGATGATGGGAGAGAGAGAGAGAGAGAGAGAGAGAGAGAGAGAGAGAGAGAGAGAGAGAGAGAGAGAGAGAGAGAGAGAGAGAGAGAGAGAGAGAGAGAGAGAGAGAGAGAGAGAGAGAGAGAGAGAGAGAGAGAGAGAGAGAGAGAGAGAGAGAGAGAGAGAGAGAGAGAGAGAGAGAGAGAGAGAGAGAGAGAGAGAGAGAGAGAGAGAGAGAGAGAGAGAGAGAGAGAGAGAGAGAGAGAGAGAGAGAGAGAGAGAGAGGAGAGAGAGGGAGAGGGAGGGAGAGAGAGAGAGAGAGAGGAAAGGGAGAGAGAGAGAGAGAGAGAGTGCGCACGTGCACAGAAAGAGAGCTGCGTTGGGAACGTTCATGCACATTCTTTATAAATCCTGAAGACAATGACCAAATCGACCCAGCACCAGAACAACTTGTCCCTAAGGGCTTTCCGCTATAAAACCTCCACTCAACCAACCAACCAAATCGTGCGGGTTTGCGAATGCGCTGGTTCAAAACCAGCTCCAGCTCCACTCACGGTGTTGCGTTCTTGGGAAAGATACTTTACTCCTATTTCCTGGTCTTTCGGATGAGACCTTAAACCGAGGTCCTGTGTGCGAACGCACGCACAGGATCGTGCGCACACGTTAAAGCCCATTCCACTATTCGGTAGGTGTAGGCCGTGTTGTGCCGGTGGGATGGATGACACGAACTCGCATGGCATGGAACAATGGGTGGCGCTGTACTAGAGCGACTCACTCTGCTGGCGGGAGCAACCCGAATGTCACAGAGTTACTGTGACTAGAAAATAACACACACACACACACACACACACACACACACACACACACACACACACACACACACACACACACACACACACACACACACACACACACACACACACACACACACACACACACACACACACACACACACACACACACACACACACACACACACACACACACACACACACACACACAGAGGCATGAATCTCCCAGCACTGATTTCGAACACTCGTGATTCGGACAGCATACGGTGCCACTCAAACCCTCCTCCAGGAACTGAAAGCTATCTGCAGTATCGACGCCAATGATTCTACTACTATCCCTTTCTCCAGGTCCGGATAGGGTTAGACAGGGATAGGGTTAGGATAGAACGCACGGGAAAAGGATAGGGTTGGGGTTAGGGTTAGAAATGAAAAAAGTCCAGACAAAATGGCCGCTTGCCGTTGCCGTTATCCAATTCTTATTCTTCTTCTGCGTTCCCAGGCCATATGGCCATAATGGGTAAGGTACGTATGTGTCAGATTTTCAGTGTTCACTGGTCTCCCCGCTGCGTACAGCCGACACATTCCGATTTCGGAGGAGCTCAAAGGAGAATCATTATTTGGAACATGTTTTTTTAAAGGCAATCACCAATGGCAACGTGAGTATGGGGCCAATAAGTCAGAAAGATAGGCCTAGTAGATGATAGAAAGCAAATGGAAAAGGCAGAGTCAAAGAGAATGTCAGATTAGAGGAAGTTACAAGCACAGAACTTCCAGAAGGTGGGGGAACTATTTTTTACGAGAAAAAACCCCCCGGTATAGCAAGTAGCTGGAGTGGATACTGCAGATAGCTCAGTGTGTCCAGAAGACGTGACCATCCCTATCTTATCCTCCGACGGCTGATAACGGACTTCGTGCGTGGCCAGCCACAGATATCATGGTGTGTAAGTCTATGGGCCAAGCCAGGTAGGGGAGGACTGATTAGCTCGGTACACGTGATTGCGGACAAGTGGAGATTTAGCCTAGTGGTCCATTACATCCACCCATGTAGAGTGGCACAGTGGTAACGCGTTCGCTTCGTGTCAAGTAAACCAAAGTTCGAACCTGGGTACAGGGGATTTTTCCTCTCGCTTTGTACTAGGCCTTACGGTCTGAACGTGGAGTCTTTCGTATGAGACCATAAACCGAGGTCCCGGTGTGCCCATGTACTTAGCATACGTTAAGCCCAGTGGCAACGAAAAAGTTGTCATTTAGTCAAATTTTAAGCCAAGGCGGGTGAAAGGTTTTAAAATCACATTTGAACGAATATAACATACAAGATCTAAAATGATGCGAAGTATAAGATCTTGCATTCTCGCAAGCGCATGCGCATTCACATATGTACGCGTGCACGTGCCCGCGCTCACACGCACAAACACACACACACACACATATATATACACGCACGCACACTCACACACACACACACACACACACGCGAGAGAAAGAGAGAGAGAGAGACATAGACAGAGAGAGACAGAGAGAGAGAGAGAGAGAGAGACAGAGTCACTGTAAAAATTTAAAAAAGTCAAAGAAAAATAGTTGAATGTTTGGCCCTCTGGCCCATAACAATAAGGAAGACAGAGGGGGTAAGAAAAAAAAGAAACAAGACTACACTGCTCTCATTGTCTAGAATAAAAAAACAACTTTAAGATAATATTTATTATGTCATCATGCTGTCTAATATATAGCTTCACGTCCTCCTGGTTCTTTGCAGTAATTGTGTGCACTACCATTTATCATCGTCACACCTAAGTGTTGACGGGAGAAATGATATTATCTTAACAGCCATTTTCAATGGGCCATTTACTGCAGTTTTGGCGTTGTTTTTGCAATAACACAATCTGTTGGCTTTTGCACAAAACTTCCATTGTCGAAAAATTGCTTTTGGTGTGTGTGTGTGTGTGTGTGTGTGTGTGTGTGTGTGTGTGTGTGTGTGTGTGTGTGTGTGTGTGTGTGTGTGTGTGTGTGTGTGTGTGTGTGTGTGTGTGTGTGTGTGTGTGTGTGTGTGTGTGTGTGTGTGTATGTGTATGCGTACGTGTGTGTGCGTGTGTGTGCGCGCGCGCGCGCACTAGTTACACGTTTGTTGCGGCGGAGCGTGCCAAGTTCTTGCAGACGAATGAGGTGAAAATTGTTGTAATCTTGGATGGATTGATATGCTTGACGAGACAAAGAGACGTTTGTAATTACACAATAAACCGGGTATGAAGATAGATATTGTCTTTTTTTGCGCAAGTCTGTTTATGTTAAATGTCTAGTTAGGCCTATTTTCAAATCAAAATGAGAGAGAGAGAGAGAGAGAGAGAGAGAGAGAGAGAGAGAGAGAGAGAGAGAGAGAGAGAGAGAGAGAGAGAGAGAGAGAACTTGAAAAACTTGAAAACTTTAACTTTATTTTTCAAACTTTAACTCTCTTTCAGAGAGAGAGAGGGGGAGGGATCGAGAGAGAGAGACAGAGAGAGAGAGACAGAGAGAGGGGGGAGACAGAGACAGAGAAAGAGAGTTGGAGATAGCTGTGGCAAAGACACTGCAAGCTTTCTGACTGTGGT
>CM065690.1:52868758-52888758 GCA_017654935.2 Phymorhynchus buccinoides
TCCAATTGTTCAGTTTTTAAAGAAATTTTGTTATTTTTATAGTTGTTAAAAACAGTCTGTGTTTAAGATATTTTTTAAAACCAAATTTTAAAACTAGTACTTCATGACGGGGATAGTTAACGATTCCTACTTGTTTAGGTCGGAGGGAGGGAGGTAGAGGGACCCCTCCTCTCCGGCCAAAACAGTGGTAGGGCGTCGTTATATAGGTCCAGCATTAAGTGCGGGGGGGACCTATTGGGATAACCCTGACCGTAATTTTACGTTCGCGACTACGAAGGCACCCCCCCGGAGGTCGGGCCGCGCACCCATCTACTGGGGGAAAGGGAGTAAAATTTACTCGGATTCTCTCTCAAACTGCAAACACCACTCCCTAAAAACAACGTCATTGCTTCTTGCACGGCGAAACAACCAATCAAAAACGGACAGGAAATCGAAAGGCTGGGGTCCCGGATGTCAGATTCGGGAACTCGTCATGGCTGCAATGCGAGCATTTTGGTTTCTGCATGATTTAGAGTTGATTCCTTCTCTGCGCTTTCTTTCTGTCCTTTTTCTGTTTTTGTTTTGACAGGAGAGATCCATTTGCTGAAATGACATTGCAGTGTACAATAATCTACTCTCCCAACCTCCTCTTCCCAAGAAAGGCCATGGAGACAAAAGTGGCTTTGTCAAAGTGATTCTTCAAAGGAAAAACTTTCAAATGTTTAATGTACAATACAGTGGAACCTCCCTTATAAGACTTCCCATTATAAGACTCCCTCCCATATAAGACCTACTTCTCTGAGACATTGCCCTTCTTTGTAAGTATTAAAATTACCTCCCTTATAATACCGCTCCCTTATAAGACCTCATTTCGGATGATTTTTGAAGGTCTTATGAGGGAGGTTCCAGTGTACTCGGAAGTGTGCCTACAAAGTTAAAATGTAATGAAAAATACGAGAATATTTGAAAGGGATTATACAATAAGAATTTACCGCATTCGTTCAGCAGTATTCTGATTCATTCGTTCATTAATTAATTAATTCATTCATTCATTCGTCCATTCACTCATTCGTTATCCTCTTCTCTCTTGATTTATTTTCTTTTGAGTTCAATGGGTTTTGTTTCTTAAATCCCTGATACATATTTATAGAAAAAGCCCCCCCCCCCCCCCCCCCCCCCCCATGGGATACCGGGGGGTCTTTTGCATAAATAATTCCCCCACCTTCTGGAAGTTCTGTGCTTGTAGCTTCCTCTAATATGTCACTCTCTTTGACTCTATCCTTTTCCCTTTGCTTACTGTCATCTACTATCTTTCTGCCTTACCGGTCCATTCTCCTGCCTTTTTTTTTCTCTCACGAAACACTTCCAAAAAACATTTCCTCCTCCAGCCGAAGTCGGACTTGCTGGGCCTAACTATTTCTTAGTTAGGCGCATAACGGCAGCGTGACGCATCTGCGCTCATAATTGACAGGAAACTGTCTGAGCGATCGAAGAAGAAGAAGAAGAAGATAGAAAAAGGACCTACATCAACTTTTATAGGTACACTTATTCTAAAATACAAGACAGCTGGGTAGGTGAAATAGTTGATATGGTAGACAAACGCACACATACAAAAAGGGGACACAAAAAGACACGTTTTGACAGAGAAAAACAAACCCCCCAAAAAGCAAACAAAGCAAACAAACAACAACAGCAACAAAGAAACAATTGATTCTTGAATCTTGAATTTCATTTTTATTGCTCGGAAATGGATTTCATCATGAATCTTTAAGAGTTATAACCCACGTGCGCACATCAATCAGGAAATGAAAAATGAATAAAAAGAGAAACCAAGTACAAGTATCATATCCACCCTTTCATAACAGGTTCAACAAAATTCAAGAGTTTATTATCCTTTCACCCCTATTGGGGCATGGTGGATTTCATTAATCTTCAACTGTAAACAAACATAAACAAACACACAAGTAGTAAATCGTACTTTTTCGAAACAGAGCAAACGTATGTACCCTTGTTCTGAACAATCAACTGTTTAACGTTGTCTATCAAGTCAATTGATGTATATAATATTCAGATATTATAAATAAAATTATATCATATCACGCAACCTTCATAATCAAAATAATATTAAGTGATATCATATCACAATCTTCATAATTATAGCAAAACAATCTTCAAATATCAAACCAAATTTTATTGAGCCTATGTATCAAACACAAATGCTCTAACACACACTCACAAAACGAGTCTTCGAAAGACACTAACATTCGACCCTCCTTAAACTCATTTACCCCCCCCCCCCCTCCCGGGTCATATCTCCTGATATGCTAGATGCTTATGCCGATGTTAGTATGTTTTCATTTCATTTTATTAATTTCATTCTATTTGTTAACTATTCGCCTACAATGTGCCTAATTATGTTAGAAATATTGTCCTCAATTTAATGCAAATTGTTACCTCTTACATACCCTAGATGATGAATGTATATATATTGCCCTGTTATATAATGTGTGTTTCCTTTATATACATGCGCGCAAGTGTGTAAGTATGGTTGCATGCTTGTATGCACGCGCGAGTATTAAAAATTATGGAACTTTTATAATCCCATATTTCAGCCTATTTATGTTTCATAATATCAACTGCTTTGCTACCTTTGTATTCAGCTCTGTATGCGTAATAGTATGCCTTGCCATGTTTGTCTTTTGTGTGTTAAGTATATATGTATCAAGGACAGATTGGAAGAATAGGCGTTGCCTAAAATCCATATTCTTGGAAAAGTTTAAGTTTTCAAGTTTTAAAGTTTTCACACACACACACACACACACACACACGCACGCACGCACGCGCGCGCGCGCACGCATGCATGCACATACACGCATTCATGACACACTTTCACGTGGGTTAACACAAGAGTCTAATTTGTATGCACGCTTGCACACGCACACACAAATTGAAATACACATACGCAGAGACCTTTACAGACAATGTTTTGTCATCACGAAGTGTCGTCATCATTATCGATCTTTAAGGCATTCATTGAATTTAGACCTTACACAAATACATAAATAAATAAATAAATTGTTCGAGTTTCAACAACTGCAGACATTACTGAACACTTTAAAAATCTAAGAGAAACATTTTGAAATTTGTATTGCTTTCATGGATTAAATAAGACACACAAAAACGAAAAAAACCCAGACACACATTTAGTATGAAAATAAGCTGGCCTTTGGGGACCTTCCCCCATGCTAACTGCCCAACCTAACGTACTTCATGGTCGATAACAGTATGGGGATGGCACTCTGGTAAGGCACCTTCACTATAGTCAGGTTTCAGAATACCAGTTTCCTCTTCTGTACTTACGTTTATGAAGTTCTACTAAAACCTAAGTGGGCAACTAAGCGTTGCTACTTTCTTAAACCGATATACTTAATTTAGAAAGTAACAGCGTTTAGTTTCCCACTTAAGCTTTAGTAGAACTTCATAAAATTAAGCACTGATGCCTGCAGGTGACAGTCTGTTGTACATCACTTAGCAACGCACGCGCAGATTCTTCTTCTTCTTCTGCGTTCCCAGGCCATATGTCCATAATGTGTAAGGTACGTTTTTACCGGTCTACCCGCTGCGTACAGTCGAAATATTCTGATTTCGGAGGAGCTCAAAGGAGAAAAAATATTTGGACTTTTTTTTTTAAGGCAGGAGAATGGGCCATAAGTCAGAAAGATAGTAGACGATAGAAAGCGAAGGGAAAAGGCAGAGTCAAATAGAGTGGCAGATTAGTGGAAGCTTCAAGCACAGAACATCCAGAAGGTGGGGGAACTATTTGTTTATACGAAAGACCCCCCGGTATCCCCACGGTGAGAGACTCGTGGAGGGGGCGGGGTCGTCCAGCCCCACGTATGGAGGCACGAGGGATCCACCCACTGCCCCGGCTCGCACAGATAGTTTCAAAAAATTATATTTTGACTTTGTTTGTAATGTGTAGTTCGAAACGGTAAGAACATGCAGCACTTCTCTAAATACACCCGTCACCCCACCCACCACGCTCCAATTCTCCCACCGGAGATTTATGTAAGAAACTGCATAGCGATAAGAATGATTTCTTATTTAATTTTTTGTTTTTTTGTCCCCTGCTTCAGCAGCAGAATTACGTTCGCCTTGGTGGCTCCAAGGGCTAATACTCTGTTACGGCAATGGCTAGCTTTGTCTCAGTTAAATCCCTTGAACTTCCCCACTCGTGTGTGTGTGTGTGTGTGTGTGTGTGTGTGTGTGTGTGTGTGTGTGTGTGTGTGTGTGTGTGTGTGTGTGTGTGTGTGTGTGTGTGTGTGTGTGTGTGTGTGTGTGTGTGTGTGTGTGTGTGTGTATGTGTGTGTGTGTGTGTGTGTGAGAGAGAGAGAGAGAGAGAGAGAGAGAGAGAGAGAGAGAGAGAGAGGAGAGAGAG
Source organism: Phymorhynchus buccinoides (assembly GCA_017654935.2). Lineage (NCBI taxonomy): Eukaryota > Metazoa > Mollusca > Gastropoda > Neogastropoda > Raphitomidae > Phymorhynchus > Phymorhynchus buccinoides. Next base: position 52,873,176 of record CM065690.1, read on the forward strand.
AGAGAGAGAGAGTTTGTATGCTAGTCTGTCGTTTCCGACCATGACTGCCAGATAGCAGAGGGGGGGCAGATACTATTCTGGCGGGCTGGGCGAGAATTTGTTTATAGTGGAGAGTTTGGCGTCTCTGACAATCAAGTTCACTGGGTTATCCGAGAGAGTAGAAAATGAATTTTGCGTTGCACTGTTTTTGAAATCCATTCTTTACGGCTTCGACTATTTAATAATACTTTACGGATATTATTAAATAGAAGGAAACGGTTGTATGAAAAGAACATGATCTACTCTATGTTCCCAAGTATTGAGTAGATATTGAAGCTATTTAATAGATTGTTTTGTATTCAATAAATTATTTTCTACTCTACTGAGTTTGCATATATTCAATATGTTCTGTTCTATTGAATAGAAAAATGCAGTAAAGAATGTTTTTAAAACCTGATAGTCATGAAAATAATCTTTTTTTAAATTTTGTATTCTTTTCTTTTCCTATTTACTATTGATGATGACATTATGAAATTCGGTTTTTGTGTATTTAATAGCTATTTTTCCTATTGAATAAGCTACTAGTACTAAAATAGATAATTTGGACACATCCGGCCCCTCATGTCCGCATCACTCATTCGTTGAAATAGCGTGCGAATCTTCCTACCAATCAGATGTGCTTTGTGATATGAACAAAACGGATAATATAAGGCCTGTGAAAAGGAGTACTATGTATAATTTGTCAGTCAAAGTGCAACATCTTAAACTTCTGCGGAAAAGAACTCTCAGTCAGGAACTTAAGTGAAAAGTTTCGTTAGTGCGTGAAAAGTGATCGTGAAACAATTATGTGGAAGTGGTTCTTTGCCTGGTTCCGAAAACTCCAGAACATGTTTGACAAGGTTTGCATGTTCTTTTCTTCCATTTCATGTTCAATGCTTCAACATTACGGCCTGCTCGCTGTTCGTACTTGTTTGGTACTAGAGAATCCTGTTTCGTTTCTCTAATGGGCGTCCAAAACTATGGTTGAAAGCATCCACTAATTTAGACTAGGCTCTACTACGAGAGAGAGAAAAATAGAGATTTTACGCCCTCTGAGCCAAAAGACTATTTGAGGCATTTTAATTTATAAAGATCCTAGAAAAAAGATGGATTTTAAGTTTTATAAGATGAAATTTGAAAGAAGAAGTTATTTATTTTATTTTATCAGAGTTTATAAAGAATTTTTTTTAATTTATTTTAATAGCGCAAGCTGAAGAATATAAAATTTAAGTTTATGATAAAATATTTTAATTTTTAAAAGATATTTAGCTGTTTGCTTTTAAATCTGACAGATTGGAGGAGGTCTGATTAAAAAAAACCAGGGCTACAGTTAAAATTCATGCATTTTAGGCTCAACTGAGCAATTGGATAAAAACAATCCGTGTTTGTGCTCGGGACGAGCTTTATTATTAAAATTCTTGACAGGCAGAAGCCTGTGTTCAAGCTAATATACAGTTTAAAAAAACTTTTCAAAAAAGTTATGAAAAAGTACAAGTTATTCTTTTATTTCCTTTTTGTATATGTACATTTTTTTATATAAGGCTATCCTATTAGGTTTTGGTCCCTTGGGACCAAACACAACTAATAGTTACCTAGAGGTTTTTAATTATAAATTTATTTGATACAAAGACAACTGTCAAAAAAGTTTTTGGCCATAAGGCTATTAATATTAATATGTACATTGTTATTATGTACACCACTTTTACAGACAAACTGTTTAAACTTTTTACAAGTGACGTTATTGTTTAATATTTAAATTATAACTAAGTTGAATTTTTAAACTATGTTAAAGTTTTAACAAGTGTTTAGTTTATTTAATATTGTCCATAGGGCAAAGTATAATGTTATTTTCACGTATGTGAATTTATAAAATTTTGTGTTAAAAATTTATGTTCTACTCTAGTCAAGCTACGGGACTAAACCCTATAGCTTTAAAATTGTTTTGTTAAAATCTATGTCTTAAAATTGTTTAATATGTAAAATAAGTTAAGATTTGATAAAAAGGACAAGTTTATAACTATTAAGGTTCCATAGTTATATTAAAAGTTGCTATTAAAATCTAGTTTGTTTTATGTATATTTTGGTCTTACCTGACCGTATGTGATTTAGTTATTTAACTAGATAAAATCTAGTGAGAGGTCATTATTTTATATAAAGTTGTTTATGAGTAGGGGAACATACCGCCAGAGGCCACCATTGTTATAAATAATCTTATGTGTTCCATCTGATCCCAGGGGGGGGGTAGCAACAAAGACTCCCCCGCCCCTGATGTCACGGTGGAATGTGAGATAAGTGAGATTAATAAAAGTTGTTATTTATGGTTAGATGGTTTTTAAGAGGATGGTATAAGAGTTGAGGGTGGGGATGGTTAACGACTCCTGTATGCTCGGGACGGAGGGAGGGAGGGGAAGGGACCCCTCCTCTCCGCCCCGAGCAGTGACAGGACACCGCATGGGCAGTCCCAAAAAGGGGGGGGAGCACAAGCGTTAAACGCAACGGTTACGAAAGATACCTCCGTTGTGTGTGCCGGACACCCATCTGCATAGGAGAGGGGTTTTTAAAAAAATAGTGGGCTCAAAAGAGTCACTTCAGCCCATCAGGCACATATTTTAGATAAAAAGGGAAGTGGGGGTAAAGGGGGCGGGAATGCAGACAGGTATACGGCCCACACACCAGAGGGACTCTATTCCCACCAGTAAAAATAGTTCAGATTTAAACAAGGTGTTTGAATGACACCTGGCCAATTGCCTCAGCGAGCCAAACCATTGGTGACCAACCTAATTTATGGTGTTTGTTTAAAATGTTCTTTTCATTATATATTAAGTTGTTTTGTTTGCATTTGTTTATAACAGGTTGTAGTTCCTTTTTTATTTGACTACAGGGGTCAAACATGTGCTTCAGACTAAACATTTTTCCACATTTACATGGGGTGTCCCTAAATTTACATCGAATAGAGTTAGTATAGAATCTGTTGATTCTGCCTTGAATTTTATGGGGAACGGGCAGGTGAAGACCACCACTGATAAATTTCCTGTACCGGAGTTGGGCTTCTAAATAGGAATCCAATTCCTCCGCCCATCTCCGGTACACACAACGTTTTAAATGGTTTTTAATCTCTGACAGAGACAATTTAATGTTTATAGACTGACCCTCAATGTGTTCAGCTGCCCTTTTGGCTGCTGTATCAGCAAGGTCATTCCCTGTGAGTCCCAAATGGGAGGGAATCCACATAATGGTTAAATCAGTACCTTTAATTCTTATTTGATGAATAAGGTTTTGTATCTCTTGTATGATTTTTCTTCTATTTTTTGTATTATTTTGCAATGCTTGTATCGAGGATAAGGAATCTGTGAGGATTGTCACTTGATACAATGATTTTTGAAACTCGTTTATAAAAAAGCAGGCCTCAAGAATTGCCCAGAGTTCTGCGCTAAATATTGAGATTTTTGAATTTAATTGAAAGGATTTAGTAATCTTGAGGGCTGGAATAGTAAAAGCGCACCCTATCTGTGAATCGGAGATCTTAGAACCGTCCGTGTATATTAATAAATGATGTTTAATCTCGGAAACTTTTTCTTTGGCCGCAACTGAAAGTAAATTTGGCTGATTTGATTTTGAGTACATTTGATGTAAAGCAGTATCAAAGTGTGCTGATTCCCATTCCCAATGTGGGATAGGGAATTTTGGATGAGTTTCAATATCATCTATTTCCAGGCCCGCCATAGAGAGCATTTCCCGGGAATAGTCTAAGGGGTTGCAAACTTTTTGTGCAATAGTTGGTTTTTGTTGTTGAAAGGATGGATGGTTATAAAAAGGGTCTTCAAATTCTTCCTTAAAGCTTTCTATAGAAAAATGATTTGTTGCATATAGTCTTGTAAGGAATGTAGAAGTGTTTAGTTTCATAAGATGTTTTATTGGAATCCAACCTATTATTCCATAGATCATGTTATTATTTGCAAACTTTGGAACGTTGAGGGCAGCTTTTAGAGCTTTTAGCTCTATTGTTTGTAGTTTGTTTACTAGATTATCTGTAATGTTATGGAATGCTTCCATCCCATATGTTAAGCGACTGCGGACTAGAGCTTGTGTTAAAAGAACAAGAAACTTAGAGTTTTGAGCCCATGTCTGGGAAGAGATGATTCGAATAAAGTTGGTGCCTTTTATAGCTTTTCGGCAAAGGTGGTCAATATGTGGGCTCCAGTTAAGACGTGGAGTGAGAACCACCCCTAGAAACTTGACTTTATTTGTCATTGATTTTGGTTGACCCAAAATGTTAATATTGATATTTTTTTGGATTAAGTTATGGCGAAAGCACATGAACTCGCACTTGTCCGGGGACAGGGAGAATCCATTTTTCTGTAAGTAGTCAATGATAAGACTAGTATTTGTTTGATGGTTTTGTAGGTGTATAGCTAGAGCTTTTGAACTTTTTGTGAATGCTGACGACCAGATGGCTATGTCGTCAGCATACATAGAAATTTGACAATTTTTAAGTTTTAATTTGGAAATATCATGAATCATGATATTGAAAAGAGTTGGGGCTATGATGCTGCCTTGGGGGACCCCCATGTCAATTCGATGTATTTTTGACACGGAGGACCCCACTTTGACTCTTAAAGCACGGTTATTTATGAAGTTTTGTATAAAATTAAACATATTCCCGTGAATACCGAGACTGCTGACTTTATCTAGAAGCCTCCCATGCCAAACGGAGTCGTACGCCCCTTTGATGTCAAAGAAGGTGGCGAGGACTTTCCTGCGTCTCGCAAAGGCCTTTTTGACATAGGAGGTTAATCTTATAACTTGTTCCATGCAGCATCTATGTTTTCGAAAACCTGCCTGGAATTTGGGAAGAACGTTATTTTTTTCTAAATAGAAATCAAGTCTGCATTTTACGATACGCTCGTAAATTTTACCCAGATGTGGGGTGAGGGAAATGGGGCGGTAGCTTGCGGGGTCCCTAGCCGGTTTTCCAGGCTTAGGGATCCCAACTACCTGTGCCTCCTTCCATGCATTTGGGATTTCGCCCTCAGCCCAACATCCGGAATAGAAATGGTGCAAGACTTTAAGAAAAGATGGGGGCAATTTCTTTATAATTGTATAGGAGATAGGATCATCTCCTGTTGCTTTATTTGTCTTCCTAATCATATTTATGGCGGCAGCAAGCTCGGTAATCTTTAGGGGAGCATTGATGGTATGTGAATTGTCATTGGACTTTTCAAAACAATAGTTTACTTTACGTTTGTCCCGTTGAAAAACAGGCAAATGTTTTGTTTGGCTCGCCTGGGCAAATCGACTGGCCAGGACATCAGCGGTATCTGAGTCAGTAGTTGTCAACTTGTCACCGTCTAGGACACGCGTGTTAATATTATAGCCTTTATTCTGGATCCTCTTTAAGCGTTTCCACGCCTTGCCTAGATCCTTAAAGTCAATAATGTCTTCCTTGTTAAAATAGTTTTGTTTAGCTTCGTTTATCAAATCGTCACATTCTTTTTCTGCTTTTAATTTTTCGTCAAAGTTTGGTCTAGTGGGATGTAGGTCAAAAAAATTATATTTACGTTTTTTGTTTTTAATTGCTTTTTTGATTTCCTCGTTCCACCAAGGCTTACTATGGGGTTTTGAGGGTGGTATTGTTGTAGGGATAGCTAAATTTGCAGCTATTAGGATCTTTTTTCTGATGTTATCATAGTAAACTTCTCTGTTTAGATCATTAAGGTCTTCAATTGTGTGTTTGGAAAGCAAGGATTGGAATAAAGGCCAATTAGCTTTTTCGAAATTAAATTTAGGTTCAGGTGGTAGATTGGTGTTGTTTGTTGCTAAGTTCAGTTGTATGGAAATAGGTTTGTGGTCAGAGTGAAGAGGGTCCGAATAGGTATACCACTCATGATTTATCAATAAATTGGGACTGGCTAAAGAGAGATCGATAGCTTTTGGATAAAAGTGAGTAGAGGCATCTGGATAATATGTGGAAGAGCCATCATTTAGTAGAATTAATTGTGAGTCGTTAATTTCGTTGTAAAGGGAAGTGTCAGAATATGTTTTTGTGCAGAAAGGTTCCCAGCTGATGTGGTGAGCATTAAAATCACCAACAATCAGCCAGGATTTATCTGCAGACAGATTTGAAAGCCAGTTAGAAATAGGCACTTTTGAATATCCATTGGGATAATAGATGTTTAAAATGTTGATGAATTCATTATTAACTTTAGTTTGAATCATTGTGGAGTAACGCAGACCTATCAGGTTCTCCTCTGGAGTTGGTACTTCAATGTAGTTTAGAGATTTGTGAATATAAGTGGCTGTAGAAATCTTATCTACTTTGTTACTAACAGTTGGTGGGTAATAATATCCAGTAATGTTGGGAAGTTTTCCATAAGTTAAACGAATGGATTGCAGACAGAGTATTTGATAAGAAATTTGTGAATTGGCTAGAAATTGTATTAAATAATCTTGTGTTGTATTTAGGGCACGACAGTTCCACTGCAGTACATTAAGTCCTTCGTGTGGGATTGTGAGAAAAAGAGGATTTTAAGACTAGTCAGATATAAAAATTAAGGTGGAACTTTGGGTTTTGCTTTCAGCGAACCCAACCTAAGTCTTGTTGTCTGTGGTGCTGGAGAGGCACCACAGGCAATCTCTGCCAATTGCATCATATTTACAGCATTTCTTGGTTCTATGGGAAGGTCGTCAGTATCTGTGATTAAGGAGGATAAATCCTCAATTAGGTTCTTTGGCTGATTCGAAGTTCTGGCTTGTGCCAGACTTCGTAAAATGCGGGTTATGAAGGATTCTTTAATGGATTTGTTTTCCTCTTTAGGAATATTCAGATTTACTAGTTGAGAAGTTGCTGTATGAGTTTGTTTAGTCAGTGTGTTGTCAATGTGCTTAGTTATGGTCGTCATTATTGTTTCAGTCATTTTTGTCAGTTGTTTGGATATCATTTCTTCAACTTTTTCTTCGGTCATTTGTTCTGTGTTTCTGTATGATCTTTTTCTTTTTTTCTTTTTTTTACGTTTCTGGGCTGTGGGTGAAGAGGTGATCACCTCCGCCTCCCCCATGACCTCCACATGTGAATGGTCTAGGGGAGCCGGAGTAGGCTGATCTTTAGGCTTTGTTATAGGTTTACTATTTCTGACCCTACTGGCGTATGAGTCAGCCGACCCCCCAAGTGGGATCGGCTGAACTCTCCAGCTAGGGTCCACTGTAGGAATGTTTATTTTGGGTTGTTTTTCTTTTAGTTCTTTCTCTGTCTGTAGATTGTCTTTTGCCCTCCTGATGGCCTCACTGTAGGGCAAGAAAGCTTCTCCTCTAATTTTGTTGGCCCTCAGTCTCAGCTGATACTGAGGGCATCCTTGATAGGCGGCAGAATGTCCGCCGCCACAGTTTACGCATTTATGAGTTTGATTGCACAATTGTGCTGAATGTCCAGGGGCAGAGCACCTGGTGCAAATTTCCACTTTCGCTCTGCATTGGTTGGGACCGTGCCCATATCGGGCGCACCTGCGGCACCGGCGCACCGGGGCCACATATGGCGCCACAGGGAACTCCTGGGCATCGATCTTCACCAATGCAGGCAGTATTGGATTTGTAAAGATAATTTTGATGGCACGAGATTCTGTGCCGTCTCTGTTATTTAATCTTTGAATAGACTTGGCATTTGGAATGTAAGTCTTGAGGTCTTCGAGATCTTCTTCGAAGGGGATCGGCTTAATTACCCCCTCAGTGGTGGCCTCAGGAACGGTACATTTGATGTTTATGGCTGAAATTGAAGTTAGTTTTGAAAGTTTGTACTGCTGAGAGGCTGACTTACAGCCAATCAGCCATCTGTTTCCATTTAGTGGCCTCTGGCTAAGGATGTCCCCCACGTTATTTCGGAAAATTTTCATGTTTGTTGTGGGACCCAGTGCCCTGAAGGTAGCCGTGCCTGTGCACAGATCCTCCAGGATCACTGGGTACTCCAAAAAAATAGGTGGACTTGTATTCTGTTGACGAGGGGGGGGGGGCGTCTTCGCTGTTGGCGAACTTCGACGAAGTCCCCACCCTCATCTGAGTCAGAGTCCAAATCTGTTTCTTTGCTACTTTGTATTTGGTCTTTGGGGCCCCAGATCGAAATGGGCTCCTCTATCAAGGAGGGAGCCTTGGGTGAACCCCGTTTCTTGTCATCCCGGGGAGCCTCAGAGGTCATCCCCGGGGTTGAACTTGTGTCTATTTCGATAGTGGGAGACAAGGGGCTATCAGTTTCTGTATCCTCCATTGACCCCAAATCTTCTTTGTTTTTCTTGTCTTTTGGACCTGTCGTCTCAGGGCTACTTTGTTCTTCATTAGAGTGCCTTGATTTTCTTTTTGATTTTCTCGTTGAAGTTTGTTTTATAACTTCCTTTGTGGTTTTTGTCACAGGTTCTAGTGTGAAAATTGACTCTTCTTCTGTACTGGTGTCCAGAAAGTTGGACAGTATTTCAAAGTTAGCCATGGTCTTAAATCTTGCTACAATTTTTAATATTAATTTACAACTATATCTTAACACTATAATCTAAGTTAAATTTATTACAAAACAGGCCTAGTGTCCCTCAGAAAAGACCAAGAGGGAACCCAAGTCTCCCCGTGGCCGTATCGAAAAAAACCAGACGTTTTACATTTTACCTGTTTTGTTTCCCGCGGGAACCAATCAAAATGTTTCGGCTCCCGCGAGAACCAATCAAATGTCTACAAATGTTTAGCTGACTGGTGTCATAACCTTGTTCCGGCTATGTCCAAAAATCACTCCCGGCACACTAATAAAAGCTCCGGGAGTAAGCAAATGGCCACCACCGTAATTAGTCCAGTCTATGAATTAACTTTGATGTAAGAAAAATATTTATTTCAGTTATTAGTTTTGTAATACCCTAAGCCAATAGAACTCCCAAGGGCTCAATATTGCCTAGACTTTTATCAGATTAATTTAGATTTTAAATGTTCTAAAAAAATTTGTCAAACAGATGTTTTTTTATGAAATCTTTTATACTATTATTTCTTAACTCTTTAAGCTTAGTTTGAAAGTTAGACTTTATTTTATCCAATTTTTACTTTCTTTTATCAAATTTATACTTTATATTATTACATTTTACATTATTTCTATCTCTTTTGAGGAGGAAGGGTAGATTGTTTTTAAAGATAGAAGTACCTAGATTCCTATGTTTTTAGAAAGACCTACTCTGAGCTATTTTAGTTGTTAGGCTTGCACACAAGCTCCTCCAACAATTTAGGAGGCTGGCAAAAACAAAACAACCTAAAGAAGATGGAACTACCCTACAGAAACTATTCTACGAAGACCGTACCCACCGGCAAAAAGCCTACGAGTGGGGGGTTCTGACAGACCGGCAAGAATCGACTTGAAAGTCGAAAAAAAAAAGATAGTGAGGAAAGAGGTAAATGTAAAAATCAGTGAAAAACTAGCTAGCTAGGATCCTAGTCCCTACTACCTGGGAGAGCTGCTGTGCAAGGGCTCGGGTGGCCAGCGCAGTCCTCCCAGGGATACCACTTTTGTGGCACGTCCTACAACCCTAGCATCTATGCAGACGAATAAAACATCGAACTGCAAAAACAAATGAAAAAAACAAAACCTTAGTGCCCTATTTATGCTTACGAAGGAAACAAATCCAACGACGTGAAGAGGTGACAGGAAAAGACGTCGTTGGTGGAGGCAGAGGTGGAAGACAGTCCTCGAAGAAAAGTGGTCCTGATCCTCCTCAGAGACCTGGGTTCGGAGCAAGCTCAACGAATTGAAGATCCAGCGTTGGACAGCCGCATGGCATGGGCCCTCATGCTGGGAAAAGCTGTCGTATATCGTGCGGCGGTGCTGGCAGAAGGGGTCCCAAGAATGGTGGTGATGTCCTCTCTTCTGCTCAGTCAGCCGCCGTACATGTAGTATAGAGAGTAGAGATGTGAAGATTTCTCTGCAAAAAGCTCTCTCGCAAGGCGACCCTCTCTGCTCGGTGGTCGAAGTGTGTATATGAGGCTCTACTACAACCGACATTGGGAGCTCTGTAGAGCAGCCTCGATCGTATACGAGGACAGTCACGAAAACGAGGCATCACTTTAAAGAGCAGCCTCGATCGTATACGAGGACAGTCACGAAAACGAGGCATCACTTTAAAGAGCAGCATCGATCGTATACGAGGTAAGTCTAAATGCGGACCACACCGACCCAGAAAAAACCAAGGGACTTAATCCAGCCGGCTCTGTGGGTCTTTAAAGCATTGTTTCCTTCTCTGCAGTAAGTTGATGGGGAAAGGAGCGGATGCAGGGGGTGGTAGGCCTAGACCTTCTTCTTCTTCTTCCTCTAACAGGGCTGTTGTCTCTTTGTTGTCTTAAGCTGCAAAGAGATTTAGTTACCGTGTCCATTCTCCTGCCTTTTTTCAAGAAACACTTTCAAAAAGATTTCCCCCAATCGAAGTCGGATTTGCTGGGCCTAACTATATCTCAGCAGGACGCATCTGCGCTCATAATAGGGCATTTGCCGCGCGCCAGCGACCTTGAATTTCACTAGGTTGAATTTTAGAGAGTTGAATTAGAAAGGTCAGCATAACTCGGGCAAAACGAGCGCGGGCAAATTAGCAGTCTAGTATAGAGAACGAACACTCGTGGCAAATGCCCTATTGACAGGACACTGTCTGAGCGATTGAAGAAGAAGAAGAAGCACGCCGCTTCCTTGCAGGTCGTATGGTAGAGTAGGGTTTTGTGATTGTTTGCGTCGTATTTGGTTTTGTTTATTCCCAAGCGCAGCAGAGTGGCACAGTGGTAGCGCGTTCGCCTCGTGTCAAGTAAACCCGAGTTCGAACCTGGGTACAGGGGATTTCTCCTCTCATTTTGCACTAGGCCTTACGGTCTGAACGTGGAGTCTGAACGTGGAGTACAGTTACTTCCTTCCGCTTCTGGACAGACAAACATCCTCAGCCAAACTTAGCACTTTATAGAGACAAGAGTGGAAGAAAAGAAGAAAAAAAGATAGATGTCTTGTGTGGGTGAATACCAATAAATAATATCATTTGTTCAATAACTTGGGTGAATACCAATAAATTATATGATTTGTTCAATAACTGTATCGTTTGACTTGTCCAAGCTTATGGTTTTGTTTCCTGTAGGCAACATATTCAGTGCATGTTTTACAAGCATGATAATCTATAGCAACGCAGAATGAACAAGGGCGTCGCCGAGCGGCAGACATGTCCGTCACCAGCAATGCCACGCACTTGCGACACCCCGTAGAATGTCACATCCTGACACAAAATTGGAAGGGATTCTGTGTTCTAGTTCACGAGATACAGCTTGAAGAAGAAACATATAGCGCAAAGAAGGAAATTTCGGTTTTCAAGGTCACACTTCAAGGTCAAGGTCAGCATGGTGATAATTTATGCTCGGGTGTTTTCTTCTCTAGGGTATACAGTACCACACACAATCTGAAGCGCTTCTGTCAAGTACAAATGTGCAAAATATGGCTTAAAACCCAATTTGTAGACCCCTACCACTTTCAAGGCCTACCGATCTCCCGGACCGTGACCTTGACCTTGATCGGTATGCCACCATCAGAACGGGCATAAGCCAAAGTACCTACATGCCAAATTTGAAGACTCTAACACCAACGGTGTGGGAGTTATGGCCCCTTAAAGATTTTCGGTTTTCAAGGTCGTACGCCAAGGTCAAGGTCACGACAGCAAAATTTTGTGCGCGGATGCCTTCCGCTCATGGTGACACACCAGCACACAAAATTTGACGCGATTCGGTTTCAAGGTCGTACGCCAAGGTCATGACCTTGACAATTCATGTTCGGATCTCTTCCTATGAAGGTGACACACCTACACACAAAATTTGACGCGATTCTGCCAACCCGTTCGGAAGATATCCCTGGGACAGACAGAACAAGGCTTACCTATCTCCCGGACCGTGACCTTGACCTTGATCGGTATGCCACTATCAGAACGGGCATAAGCCAAAGTACCTACATGCCAAATTTGAAGACTCTAACACTAACGGTATGGGAGTTATGGCCCCTGAAAGATTTTCGGTTTTCAAGATCGTACGCCAAGGTCAAGGTCACGACGGCAAAACATTTTGCGCGGATGCCTTCCTCTCATGGTGACACACCAGCACACACAAATTGACGTGATTCGGTCAACCCGTTCGAAAGATATCCTTGGGACAGACAGAAGGAGAAAACAATGACCCTCCGATTTTCAGGCTCCAGCGATCTTTTTTACCTTGACGTTGACCTTGATCGGTATGCCATCACCAGAACGGGCATAAGCCAAACCACCTTCATACCAAGTTTCAACATCCTATGTCGATCGGTGCCCGAGATATGGCTAAAAATAGATTTTCGGTTTTCAAGGTCGTACGTCAAGGTCAAGGTCACGACGGCAAAATGGTTTGCGCGGATCTCTTCCTATTAAGGTGGCACACCTTCACACAACATTTGACGCGATTCGGTCAAGCGGTTCGGGAGATATCCTTGGGACAGACAGAAAACAAAAACAAAAAACAAACAAACAAACAGACAAACCAGCCCATCGCAAAGTCCGTTCACCTTAGGTGACGGACAATTAACAACAGGAACGAATATAAAATGCTAAAATAGATGTACTGTGTTGGCATAATTATGGTGGTTAGCATAAAGAAAAACAAAGCCTTATTGAAAACAAAATCATTGACTTACCCACGTTCCTCGAAAATGAGATAGTCGTCCTCCTCTCGCCTCTCTAAGTGTGAGAGCTGCACACAGAACATCACTGCTAGAACCCATTCAGTTGAGGTCTGTGTACACGTTAACATTATTCACAAAATATCACTATTTCGCCATGGCAATACAGTGAGTTATAATTCATATTAAGGTTTGTTTACACGCTAACACTATTCACAAGATATTTTTATTTCCCCATGGCAACACAGTGAGCTGTAAGTCATATTAAGCGTGTGCTATCACTGTGTTGGCGTGGGGAAACATAATTTTTGAGTGACAAATGCTAACGTGTACACAGACCTAAAGGTCATAGTCCACAGTAATAACCCACTTGTAATATGACTTGCAGCTCACTGTGTTGCCATGGGGAAATAGGACTATCTTGTGAATAATGTTAATGTGTACACAGACCTTTACTGAGTGGCCTAATACTGTGTTACCATGGGGAAACAAATATATTTTGTGAATGTAGTTAAGGTGTACACAGACCTTGCAGAGCCACAAGAGACACACCAGCTCTTAATACACATTAACAGACTATGTAACTATATAGTCTGTGTACATATTAAGAACAGCCAGCAGATCCACAGGATTGCCGGCCGGCGGTCTAAAACGTCACACCAAAAAGTAAAAAGAATGAGACATTAATGTCTACCACTTTAGACTCTAGAGATGAAGACGGTACAAAGTTAACATCACGTCAACACAGAAAAGAGCAACACCTTCCTCGTTGCAATAAACATGACAAAGTTAACATCACGTCAACACAGACAAGAGCAACACCTTCCTCGTTGCAATCAACATGACAAAGTTGACATCACGTCAACACAGAAAAGAGCAACACCTTCCTCGTTGCAATAAACATGACAAAGTTAACATCAGGTCAACACAGAGAAGAGCAACACCTTCCTCGTTGCAATAAACATGACAAAGTTGACATCACGTCAACACAGAGAAGAGCAACACCTTCCTCGTTGCAATAAACATGACAAAGTTAACATCACGTCAACACAGAGAAGAGCAACACCTTCCTCGTTGCAATAAACATGACAAAGTTGACATCACGTCAACACAGAAAAGAGCAACACCTTCCTCGTTGCAATAAACATGACAAAGTTAACATCAGGTCAACACAGAGAAGAGCAACACCTTCCTCGTTGCAATAAACATGACAAAGTTAACAGCACGTCAACACAGACAAGAGCAACACCTTCCTCGTTGCAATCAACATGTACAAGAGAAAAACATATCACACCATTCTTAAGGAGTAAACTCCCTTGGAAACAAATTTAACTATTTATCTTTCTTATCTTTCTAGTCAACTGGGACACGAAAGTTCCGGTTGGCAATATGTAAATAGATCTGCACATATCTGTAAATAACGTTTATTTTAAAACCAAACCCTTTTTGATCCGCTTTTAACAATAAAAGTTTTAAAAGTTTGTTTTTTAACTCATGGCCCTGGAATTGTGACAGAGGCAAAGCAACCGGTTAGCAAAAAGTCCAGAATGTAATTCTAACATACATAAACCGCAGCAGTACTATTAACAAATATCTATACTAACAGAAACATACCTCATCACTATTAATCCCTTCATCCTTGGTGCCCCTTCTCCATTTTTTTTTCTCTCATCTTCATCCTAACAAATGTCCCATATGTTGACTCTAAACAGGTCGGAGGACGTAAAACGAATTTCTAGTCATACGTTTTTTAACAAACACATTTTTACATAATAGCAATATATTTAAAATTATCAACTCAATTGAAATCCAATTGCCTAGATCATCTCAACTGAAAACAAATAAATCTCACAACTTGCATTATAGAGAAAATCCGCTTTTACCGTCTCTATGTTCCCGCTTTTGTGTCGTATTGTTTGAACTCGTTTTTATTACATCTAGCAAAACAAAGGTGCCATCCCAGGCCGAGAGGACGTAAAACTCTAAGCTCGCGTGTAGATACCATATTTAACGAACGGTTAGCAGGCCCTTAAAATGGAGAAGTCTCAACATCTAACATATCAATCAAGCATCAATGATCAAACAATCAAAGTCAGTGTAAGGTTCAAGAAGACACACACACACAAAGAACTGGATTACCCTGTGATACAGCTTCACCACTTTCCTGTGCACCCACAGAACCAATCACAAAATATGTCTGTCATGTTGGTGTTTTTTTAAAATAGTCCACTGAAATTTAAAGGAGAACCTACTTGGTGGATGAACCGACAACTAATAGAAGATAGGAAATAATGTTTTACGCCCTCTTTGATAGTCCCGGACACATCGTTTTGTTCATCCTAAAGGAAAGTACCCGTATCACAAAGCACGACATCCGATTGGTGGGAATTTGGATTCGCGCGCCATTTCAACAAATGATTGGTGTGTGGACCTATGACATCTTAAAGCGAGCAAACTGCTTCAGGGCGGGAAAGATGGACCTCGGTCACTGGTCACTGGGGTGGTCTAGCTCAGCTGATTGACAGGTTTGGGTAGGGGTGCAAATTGGGTGGGTGTGGCTTCCAAACCCCTTAAGGAAGGAATGAGTGGGTGATCTGGTATTGCAGCATCGGAATCTCTTTGGTCTCTCATCTCCATTGTCCGTGGTTATGACCTCTGCTATTTCCACGTGATCGTTCGGGTTCGTATTCATTTGCCGTTTGAAACTAATAATCATGTTCACAATCACAATCTCTAAAAATAATAAAAATTCATTTAACGGTATTGGTATTTGGTATATTCTAGTCACGGAGACTTATTTCTGTGAAATTCGGGCTGCTCTCCCCCGGAGAGCGCGTCGCCGCAAGTGCAGCGCCTACCTTTTTTGGTGGGGGGAGGGGGGGCACAGGGTGAGGA
>CM065690.1:52893758-52901440 GCA_017654935.2 Phymorhynchus buccinoides
TCTCTCTCTCTCTCTCTCTCTCTCTCTCTCTCTCTCTCTCTCTCTCTCTCTCTCTCTCTCTCTCTCTCTCTCTCTCTCTCTCGAAGTCTGACATGTAGTGAGAACCTAATCGTTTGTTGTTGGCTAAACAGTTTCTAATAGTGTTGACGTGGGACAGTGAAGTGAAGAGCATGGGACAGGGAGAGGAACGGAGGGGGAGAAACAGAATCTGCCAGTGTTGTGAACATTAACAGCCTGCCATCGTAAAACTGACAGGTAGAAGAAGATGGGGTGGAAGGGGGAGGGGGAGATTGAGAGGTAGTGGTAGGTGTAGACAGAAGGATTGAAAGAAGAAACGGCCGACAGATAGGAACAAAAACAAAGAAAGAAAGAGCCACATGTTCAGAAGCAAGCAAAATACAGAATAAAGACAGACCTGACTCGTGAGTCGTGACCCTCCGATATTGTATTGTCATCTCTTGGAAACAAAAAAACAAAACAAAAAAGTCAATGAAAGCAGAAACCAGTTACCAGTAACACACGTGGGCAAATGTCCTGCAATCGTAACACACATCTTCTTTTTTTATTTTTATAGCTGTACAACAATGAACTTGGGTGATGTACAAACAAACAAAACAAATACAAGTACGGTTCATGCGTATTTGAACAATTATGTACACTCGTCAATTCACAGAGGCGTTTTAAGTAAGCCTCTCAAGTTATATCACATCATAATTATATCAAATTGTATCAAGTCAAATCAAACCATGACTTGGCGCCCAACAACAACAAAAATTGTTTAAGTGCTAATTGCACGCTCGCATACACACACACACACACACACACACACACACACACACACACACACACACACACACACACACACACACACACACACACACATACACACATATATATATATACACACACACACACACACACACACACACACACACACATACACACACACACACAAGCGCGCAATCCCAAGCAAACAAATGTGTAATGTACGAGCATAGTCCCTTTGGTGCATTCTTATGTGCATGCACAGTTTGAGACAAGTAATGATACAAATATTTGTTTTTGGTGAATAATAAATGATGATCTCCATGAATAAATATATAAATAAAGATTTTATCTGTTTTTATTCTAGATGTGGTGTGCCTGTTGTTACCCAATGTTTACCTGAATTGATTGTGAGTTGTATTCAGTTGTAGACGAAAACATGAGATATTTTGACCCTTTCACCGCCAAACTCACATATAAGCACCACAGTGATTTAACACCTATGTCACTAAAAGGCATCAAATTGGGGTCTATTATCCAAAGACCTTATTGTCTTAGTTTTGGGAAGTAAGGATAGACCTTGGTTTTATACTATGTCACAGAAGAATCCCCAGTACTGCAGACGGTTTTTGTTATCTACCCAGGTAAATGTAATGGACATATTTTTGCCGAAATATGGCTGGCGGTGAAAGGGTTAACTGACAAGTTTGTTCATAATAAAGACACCCTGGACAAAGGCAACGCCGAAACGCTGGGGGAAAATAACCTTTGCTTGTTGGTTGGTCTATTGAATGAATGTTGTGTAATAAATAAAATAGATAAAGCCCGCCAGAGGCTGACAAGAATTTGCAGATATACTGCTCACAAAAAGTAGGGGATTTTGTGTTTTGTAAAACCACCATGGGTTCAATAACAAAACTATAAATTCTATTCAGTTTGAGAACAAAAGTATGCTATTCATTGAACATAACAAATCGAAGACTAAAATTATCCTAATGCTGAAACGTCACGTGATTCCAGAGAAGATGGACATTTTTTGGGGTTCTGTTTCGTACATTTGTTTTCCTCGTTTAATTCCGCCAATATTGCTGTGTACATTTTCTAACTGGGCACGCTATAAGCTTCGCTTGTTGTTGCTTCAGTCTGTTGTGTTTTATGTCCATGCGAATGTAACTGAATAATAAATCGTTTAAACCAGAAGATGGACATTAATGGGTGCACAATAGTCATAAAACGTTTGAACGTGTGTTGGACCACGGTTTCCTGCAATTTCTGCATTTGATTGAAAATGGTCAGGGGACCTTGTAGACTATGGGGACGTCTGGGTTTCGTGGGTGTGAAGGTGATCTTGCACAACATGTACTCAGTAGAGGCGCGAATTGTCATTTTGGAGGTAAACATCTGCCCAACGTTGGCGTTTTTCAATTTCAGCCTGCACCATTGTAACCGAGAAAAAACCCTTAATCCTCCAGAAAATCTTCAGGAGACTGTTCCATACCATGAGAAAGCATTGCCTTGAATGCCTGGTAGCAAACAGTGGCCCAACAATCTGTCAACTGTGTAAAGGTGTTTTGTGATTTCGAATAACACACCCACTGATGTTTATCGCCTATAGCAGTCACTTGACATTTTAAAGTTGATTGTTTTCTTCGATTTTACAGCCACAAAAGGCTGAACTATCAGTTTCACATGAAATGAAACTGATGGTCTGGTTAATGAACCCTTCGCGATATTGCAAAGTCAATATCCCTACTTTTTATGAACAGTATATTTCGTGAGCCTATTTCGTGAGCTCTCGTGAGGTCTTTCATCACATTTATTAAGTTATTTGAACTCCGAAATGACATTTAAGTTGAAAGTTCTAGGAGCAAACACACTTCGTGGCCTACGATCGCTCAAATCCAATTTCTCTTCTTTTTGGGGGTTGAAACTTTGAAATTAAGGGTTTCCTTATTCTCTGATTTCAAAATTAAGGAAATCCTTCTGTGAGAAGGAAAACATTCACCCACGCATCTGTTATAAGCCTGTATGTTTGTACAAAAAGTACTCTCAATAATATTTCATAACCACACAACATTCGTAAAAAAATGAAATTCGTAATATAATACATATGATAAAGAAACGAATTCGTAAAAAAATGATTTAACCTTGTTGTTTTTCTTATATACAAAGATGTAAAAAAACGGTAGGGGAGTCAACAAATTTGTACAAGAATAAGAAACCCCAAAAGACAGCAACATCTAATTGGCAGCAATCAATGTCGATTCTACAAGAGCATCGAGAGACAAGGGAGACCTCCAAACAGGGTCCTTCTTCTGCGTTCCCAGGCCATGGTATGGCCATAATGGGTAAGGTACGTATATGTCCGGTTTTCAGCTTTCACTGGTCTCCCCGCTGCGTGTAGCCAACACATTCCGATTTCGGAGGAGCTCAAAGGAGAAAATATTTGGAAGATCTTTTTGGAAAAAAGGCAGGAGAATGGGCCAATAAGTCCGAAAGATAGTAGATGACAGAAAGTAAAGGGAAAAGACAGAGTTAAAGAGAGCGACATATTAGAGGAAGCTACCAGCACAGAACTTCCAGTAGGTGGTGGAACTATTTGTACGAAAGACCCCCCGGTATCCCCACGGAGAAACAGGGTTCCTTATTTGTTTCCCTTTCCATAGGGTTACACTTATACACACTTTTCAGAGTTTTAAGGATAATTGCTTGTAACCACAGATTCAAGTTTTGAAAGGCTGTGACAAAAGCCATGAAGGAAGCTCCATCCCACTTCCACTGCATGTACGTGCATGTGTGCACACAGACGCGCGCACACATGCTTATGCAACCATGCGCGAATGTATGTTCTCTTTCGTCCATTCGTCTCTCCTACTATTCCAACAAGGTATACTGTTCCGAATGGCACACAACAGAACACTTCAGTAAATCTCAAGGTAAGTAATTCAAATGCACACAAAACGCTTTAAAACAACACGAAAGAGACAGATAGAGAGAGAGGGAGAGACAGAGAGAGAGAAACAGAGAGAGAGAGAGAGAGAGAGAGAGACACAGAGAGAGACAGAGAGAGGGAGATATGCGTCATCTCACGTTCTACTTACAGATTCAAAGAGTGAATCTCACGCATTGCTTGAGATTCTAGAGGATGATTTGAGAGGTCTAGTGCGTAATTAGTTATTACACACAATCTCTAAGTTTTCAGTAACCCTGTTCAATTTAAAAAAAAACCTTATTTCTTCAATGGACGTGGTATCAGACGAAGCCAAACCATTGAAAAGGGGTCCGGTGATAGGACCTAGATCATATTGTTCTATCTGTCAAAATTAGTTGATTATAAGATACGTTTTATCACAAACAGTCAGAAAACAATCTACAATAAAAACAACAGACCATCAGCTTGTTCTCTTTGTATTCCTAAAGAAGTGTTCGGCAAGTACTATTCTGACATATTATCCACTTTGAAATGAGAAAGAAACACCCGAAGGTGCTGATGGGACCCAGAGATGCACCAGCCACGCCTGCCCTATCAGCACGAGAGCAGCCCTGCTCCAGCCCTGGAAGTCCGTGTTGTGTTACTGGGGAGCAGGCACACACGGGACATTCCATTAAGCATACAGCTAGTACAGAGGCACGTAGCTACTCACGGCTTGGTGACCATCAGATACGATGCTGGGGAGTTTTGGGGAAAGTTGTTCCCATGGGAGTACCAGCCCATTATTCATGACTGCAGAGCCCAGTACCAGACAATTCTAAGTTACCTCAATGTCGATAGAAACAACAACAACAAACATTAATTTTATAATAAAAATGACAACAGATTGTCAATATTTTAAAGCATTGTTTCCTTCTCTGCAGTAAGTTGATGGGGAAAGGAGCGGATGCAGGGGGTGGTAGGCCTAGACATTCTTCTTCTTCTTCTTCCTCTAACAGAGTTGTTGTCTCTTTGTTGTCTTAAGCTGCAAAGAGATTTAGTTGCCAATCTATGTCACAACATAGACAGTAATAATGTTGTATTGTAAACATGAAAACAGCTGGAGCACGTACACTAGATGAAATATGTCAATACAGAAGAAAACATGGGTTCATGAAATAAAGGTAAAGATGCGCCCCCCCCCCTCCTCCTCCATTTCTCGGTTGTTTCCACTTTTTCAGTCTTGCCTTTCTTACTGCAGATTGAGTACTTCATCCTCTATCGTTTGCTATATTTAACACTAATTTTCATCCATTTGCATAATTAAACACATGCATTCAATAATAGTAGAAGATAAAGGCAAGACGGAAAAACGCAATGAACCAGGACTGTGACAAATGCTCCGCGGCTGTTGTGTGTACTGCACTACATAGGGGGTGGGGGGTGGGGGGTCCTATTAGATAATGGCCTTTATCATGACTGCAATTAATTATTCAACAAAGATAATTAGCTGAAAAGGTCAATAAAATACAGCTTAATGTTTGGTAAGAAAGGCAAGTGTGAAAAAGCGGGGAGAGCCGAGAAATGTAATGTCTAGACAAACAGACAGAGACGGACACACGAACAAAACTATTTCTTGACCTTTACACCCCCCACACACTGTGACTTCTACAAGTTCTCAGCTCAATACATAGACACAGTTGCATTCCTTTCTAGAAGATTCCTGTACATAACAGACCAATACACAATAAACATCAGTCTTCTGGTACAATCTAAATTTAAATCAATCAACATTAAAACGAGGCGAATATGTAATGGGTTACTCCCCTTTCCTAGAAATATCCATTCTAGAAAGATCCTCAATCTTCTTGATCTTACCAGTTAAAACTTTTCTAAATCAACACAAAAACTAATATGTCAACTACCACAATATGCATTTTTACGATTATAGGTCAAAAGAAACAAATAACTAATTAGTAAACGCTAACTATTTCAAGTTTTCTTCTCTATCCCAAAAACGTCTCGTTCGTGACAGAAACATATCTCCTTAATATCTATAATTTTCAACAATAATCGAATATTTTTCACTAACTCCCAGTAGGCCCTATGTATAAAAGCTACTTGAACCTTCCAGACCAAACCAGAGAAGCTTAGAATTTAAGATGGCATCATATATACTTACTTACCTGATTAAAACGAAAGTAATAATCAAGAAGTTTCTATACAGCCTCAGCACAATCTAGCTCCAATCAACTATATATATATAATTTATACACGCTACATCGTAACTTAAGCCGTGGTCTGAATAATCTTAAATGTGCTTCTAGACAAACAGACAGAGACAGACACACGAACAAAACTAATTCGAAGTTGTGTTTTTATGCATCGTTAATGTACCTGTCAGGTTCAGTTTCCTTCTGGCTTTCAATGGCGGCTTTTCGAAGTTTTTTTCCACATGGACCTTCAGGGGGGCATTGGCCAGGTCCTGGGTGGGGAGGAGGAGCCACCAGGACAGCCTGAGGCTGCTGCTGCTGCTGCACCGGCTGGGCCCTGGGAAAACAACAAAACTAAAGCGTGAAAGGCTACTAGATCAACCAGCCGTGCGCCAGCACTTCCGTCTCCACTGAGCTTGATTTCTGACCAATAAGGTTCGAACGTGGCCGAGAGATATCCTAGCTTTCGTTCGGCATGCAGAATGTCAGTCTAGACACATAGGCAGACGGACAGAGAGGCAAACATTCCCAAAACCTAGCACATATTTACCCATCTATTTCCATATCGGAAAAATTCCAGTCTCTTGGCGAAGCTGGGGTCCCTCTCAAAGGTTCAGCAGGTGGTCGAAAGTGGGCCGGGTCACACCAGGGGCAGGGGATCCACGGAGGGGCAGGAGGGGCAGGGAATCCAGGAGGGGCAGGGGATCCAGGAGGGGCAGGGAATCCACGAGGGGCAGGGGATCCACGAGGGGCAGGGGATCCACGAGGGGCAGGGGATCCAGGAGGGGCAGGAGGGGCAGGGGGTGAACGGAGCAGCACATTGACCTGGGCAGGTGGCTGCAGCTGCACTGGCGCAGCCCTGGACCAAAAAATAAAGATCGTGTTAAAAGATCCACCAGATCACGTGTCAAAATCACGGGTTTCACCTGTCTTCCCTCTGATATATGGAAATAAATCTTGTTTTGACCAGGTCTCACTCCCATATAAATGACCCCAAATTCAAACCGAAACATCATTTTAAAGAGCAGCCTCAATCTGAACCTGGGGACATCTGTATGTGGGTCACAGCTACCCCAAAAAAACCAAGGGACCTAATCGTGGTGCGTCAGTGTGTTTTTAAGCACGCTGCTCACCCAGTTGGGTCTTTTGCATAAATAGTTCCCCCACCTTCTGGAAGTTCTGTGATTGTAGCTTCCTCTCGTCTGTCACTTTTTTTTTTTACTCTACCTTTTCCCTTTGCTTACTGTCATCTACTCTCTTTCTGCCTTACCTGTCCATTCTCCTGCCTTTTTTCAAGAAACACTTTCAAAAAGATTTCCCCCAGTCGAAGTCGGACTTGCTAGGCCTAACTATATCTTAGCAGGACGCATCTGCGCTCATAATAGGGCATTTGCCGCGCGCCAGCGACCTTGAATTTCACTAGGTTGAATTTTAGAGAGTTGAATTAGAAACGTCAGCATAACTCGGGCAAAACGAGCGCGGGCAAATTAGCAGTCTAGTATAGAGAACGAACACTCGTGGCAAATGCCCTATTGACAGGACACTGTCTGAGCGATTGAAGAAGAAGAAGAAGCACGCCGCTTCCTTGCAGAGCGTATGGTACAGTAGAGGTTTTGTGATTGTTTGCGTCGTGTTTGGTTTTGTCTGTTCCCAAGCGCAGCAGAGTGCAGAGTGGCACAGTGGTAGCGCGTTCGCCTCGTGTCAAGTAAACCCGAGTTCGAACCTGGGTACAGGGGATTTTCTCTCTCTCATTTTGCACTAGACCTTACGGTCTGAACGTAGAGTCTGAACGT
>CM065690.1:52901940-52906940 GCA_017654935.2 Phymorhynchus buccinoides
TTAATCTTTGTATTTAAAAAAAACCCATCGTTAATTCATTTTTTAATAATTATTTGTTGTATAATATGTATTATATTACTAATTTAAATTTTTTACGAGTCTTGTTTGGTTTTATCATTGAGGGTACTTTTTGTACAGAAATATAGGCTTGTAACAGATGCATGGGTGAACTTTTTCCTTCTCAGCAAGGATTTCCTTCATTTTGAAATCAGAAAATAAGGAAATCCTTAATTTCAAATTTTCAACCCAAAATAATAAATTGGATTTGAGCGATCGTAGGCCACGAAGCTCCTAGAACTTTCAAGTTTCAACTTCAATGTCATTTTAGAGTTGAAAACATTTCATAAATGTGAATGAAAGACCTCAGGAGAGCTCACGAAATAGGCTCACGAAATATAATGCTCACAAAAAGTAGGGGATATTGACTTTGCAATATCACCATGGGTTCAATAACCAGACCATAAGTTTCATTTCATGTGAAAATGATAGTTCATCCTTTTTTGGCTGTAAAATCGAAGAAAAACAATCAACTTTAAAATGTCACGTGAATCACGGTGATTGCCAGAGGCGATAAATATCAGTTGGTGTGTTATTCGAAATCACAAAACACCTTTACACAGTTGACAGATTGTTGGGCCACTGTTTTCTAACAGGCATTCAAGGCAATGCTTTCTCATGCTCTGGAACAGTCTCCTGAATCATTTTCTGGAGGATTAATGTGTTTTTTCCCCGGCGTCCCTAGATCCTCTTACGACCGTTACAATGGTGCAAGCTGAAATTGAAAAACGCCAACGTTGGGCAGATGTTAACCTCCAAAATGACAATTCGCGCCTCTACTGAGTACATGTTGTGCAAGATCACCTTCACATCCACGAAACCCAGATCTCCCCACAGTCTACGAGGTCCCCTGACCATTTTCAATCCAATGCCCCGCTATGCCTTGCAGGAAACCGTGGTCCAACACACGTTCAACCGTTTTATGACTATTGTGACTTTTTGATTTTGCACCCATTAATGTCCATCTTTTCTGGCAATCACGTGATGTTCCAAAATTAATTTTAGTCTCCGATTTTATGTTCAAGGAATAACATACATTTGTTTTCAAATTGAATAGAACTTATAATTTTGTTATTGAACCCATTGGTAGATTTTAGAAAACACAATATCCCCTACTTTTTGTGAGCAGTATATCTGCAAATTCTTGTCAGCTTCTGGCGGGCTTTGCCCCCCCCCCCCCCCCCCTCCCCCAGAAGGTCTCTGCCCCTACCAGGGCCTAGGTGGCAGCGCCCCCCGAAAAGTAGGCTCCAGGCTCCTGGACCGCCTCCCCCTCCTCTCCCCCCTCCGCCCCCCCCCCCCTATTTGAAAAAAGAACATCACGTCGATCCTGCCTAACAAATGCCAAAATCGGATCGTAGTGAATCGAATCGTATGCAGTGTGTCGGGGCCTTTATTGTCAGATGCTGATTCACGAATCCGACATTTATTTATTTATTTATTTATTATTACACAACATTCATTCAATAGAATTATTTTCCCCCAACGTTTCGGCGTTGCCTTTGTCCAGGGGGTCTTTATTATGAACAACCTTGCCAGTTAACCCTTTCACCGCCAGCCATATTTCAGCAAAAAATGTCCATTAAATGTACCTGTGTAGAGAACACAAACCATCTGCAGTATTGGGCGGTGAAAGGGTTAAATATATCATGTTTTCGTCTACAACTAACTAAAACTCACAATCAATTCATGACCAAATGTGGGTAGCCACAGGCACACTACACCTAGAACAAATACAAATAAATTATTTATTTATTTATGGAGATCATCATTTATTATTCACCAAAAATAAATATTTGTATAATTACTTGTCTCAAGTTATGCATGCACATAAGAATGCACCCAAGGGACTATGTTCGTAGAGTGCACATTTAGTTGCTTCTGATTGCGCTCGCGGACGCGTGTTCGTGCGCGCATGTCTGTGTGCGTGTACGTGTAATTAGCACTCAAACGGTTGTTGTTGTTGACAAGTCATGGTTCGATTTGACTTGATACAATTTGATATAATTATGATGTGATATAACTTGAGAGGTTTCATGAAAACGCCTCTGTGAATTGACGAGTGTACATAATTGTTCAAATACGCATGAACCGTACTTGTATTTGTTTTGTTTGTTTGTACATCACCCAAGTTTATTGTTGTACAGTTATAAAAAAAAGAAAAAGAAGATGTGTGTTACGATTGCAGGACATTTGCCCACGTGTGTTACTGGTAACTGGTTTCTGCTTTCATTGACTTTTTTGTTGTTGTTTTTTGTTTTTGATTGATGCGTGTATGGACATGAGTTGTAATTCTGACCAAAACAAAATCCTATGTTGAAATCCATTTCCAAGATATGACAATAAAATATCGGAGGGTCACGACTCACGAGTCAGTTGTGTCTTTATTCTGTATTTTGTTTGCTTCTGAACATGTGGCTCTTTCTTTCTCTGTTTTTTTGTTCCTATCTGTCGGCCCGTTCTTCATTCTATCCTTCTGTCTACACCTAACCCCCCCCCCCCCCCCACTGCCTCTCAACCCCCCCCCCCCCCCCCCCCCACCCCACCCCCACTCACTCAACCCCATCTTCTTTTACCTGTCAGTTTTATGATGGCAGGCTGTTAATGTCCACAACATTGGCCGATTCTGTTTCTCCCCCTCCGTTCCTCTCTCTGTCCCGTGCTCTTCACTTCACTGTCCCACGTCAACACTATTAGAAACTGTTTAGATTCTCACTACATGTCAGACTTCGAGAGAGAGAGAGAGAGAGAGAGAGAGAGAGAGAGAGAGAGAGAGAGAGAGAGAGAGAGAGAGAGAGAGAGAGAGAGAGAGAGAGAGAGAGAGAGAGAGAGAGAGAGAGAGAGAGAAAACTTGATAACCATTTAGCCAATGTAATTTACACAATCCACCCCCACCCCTTTCCTTCGTCTAGCTGTCATTCTGATGACGCCGGGATGTTGGTTTGTTTGTATTGTAGGTGTTCGTCATCACCAGTCACCATCGTTTGACACAAACGGAGTCTACCTTTATTTGTCTTGTCTTAGACCTACCACTACTACCATTCGCCTCTCTCATCTCCGCGTCCTCTTCAGTTTGTCCCATGTCAACACCATTTGAAACTATTAGCCCCTAGAGAGAAACTTGGAGACAGAGAGAGACGGGGTGGGGAGGGAGGAAGGTAGGGAGGGATAATGTTCCAAAGGTAAGAGATGAAGTAGAGGGGAGATTAGACGGAGAGAGAGAGAGAGCGAAAAATAAAAGAGAAACGAAATGTAGGCCTATTTTGTTGTGGTGGTACCATAGCCCATGAGGTTTAACCGAGGCGTGGTTACTGCTACACATATCTGTATTTATTTAAAAAATCGGGACTTTACTGGTTTTGCACTGCCTCCGGGCATTGCCTCCAGTATTGTTCCCACCATCTTTGTATGTACAAATGCCCCACATGGCCGAAAGGCCGAAGAGGGCGTAAAACCCTACTTTCACGGCCTGTTTTACAGAACCAACTAATAACAGAGGGGGGTTTAAAAGGGGAAGAGAGAGAGAGGGGGGGGGCTTATAATTTTGTTATTGAACCCATTGATAGTTTTAGAAAACACAATATCCCCTACTTTTTGTGAGCAGTATATCTGCAAATTCTTGTGAGCTTCTGGCGGGCTTCCCCCCCCCCCCCCCCCCTCCCCCAGAAGGTCTCTGCCCCTACACCCTACCAGGGCCTAGGTGGCAGCGCCCCCCGAAAAGTAGGCTCCAGGCTCCTGGACCGCCTCCCCCCCTCCCTCCCCCTCCTCTCCCCCCCTCCGCCACACCCCCATATTTGAAAATAGAACATCACGTCGATCCTGCCTAACAAATGCCAAAATCGGATCGTAGTGAATCGAATTGTATGCAGTGTGCCTGGGCCTTTATTGTCAGATGCTGATTCACGAATCCGACATTTATTTATTTATTTATTTATTTATTACACAACATTCATTCAATAGACAAACCAACAAGCAAAGGTTATTTTCCCCCAACGTTTTGGCGTTGCCTTTGTCCAGGGGGTCTTTATTATGAACAACCTTGCCAGTTAACCCTTTCACCGCCAGCCATATTTCAGCAAAAATGTCCATTAAATGTCCCTGTGTAGAGAACACAAACCATCTGCAGTATTGGGCGGTGAAAGGGTTAAATATATCATGTTTTCGTCTACAACTAACTAAAACTCACAATCAATTCATGACCAAATGTGGGTAGCCACAGGCACACTACACCTAGAACAAATACAAATAAATTATTTATTTATTTATGGAGATCATCATTTATTATTCACCAAAAATAAATATTTGTATAATTACTTGTCTCAAGTTATGCATGCACATAAGAATGCACCCAAGGGACTATGTTCGTAGAGTGCACATTTAGTTGCTTCTGATTGCGCTCGCGGACGCGTGTTCGTGCGCGCATGTCTGTGTGCGTGTACGTGTAATTAGCACTCAAACGGTTGTTGTTGTTGACAAGTCATGGTTCGATTTGACTTGATACAATTTGATATAATTATGATGTGATATAACTTGAGAGGTTTCATGAAAACGCCTCTGTGAATTGACGAGTGTACAGACTTATTCAAATACGCATGTACTATACTTTTATTTGTTTGTACATCACCCAAGTTTATTGTTGTACAGTTATAAAAAAAAGAAAAAGAAGATGTGTGTTACGATTGCAGGACATTTGCCCACGTGTGTTACTGGTAACTGGTTTCTGCTTTCATTGACTTTTTTGTTGTTGTTTTTTGTTTTTGATTGATGCGTGTATGGACATGAGTTGTAATTCTGACCAAAACAAAATACTATGTTGGAATCCATTTCCAATTGATGCGTACATGGACATGAGTTGTAATTCTGACCAAAACAAAATCCTATGTTGAAATCCATTTCCAAGATATGACAATAAAGATTCGAAGGGTCACGACTCACGAGTCAGGTCT
>CM065690.1:52911940-52935696 GCA_017654935.2 Phymorhynchus buccinoides
GGTAGCTGTGGCCCACATAGATGTCCCCAGGTTCAGATTGAGGCTCCTCTTTAAAATGATGTTTCGGTTTGAATTTGGGGTCATTTATATGGGAGTGAGACCTGGTCAAAACAAGATTTATTTCCATATATCAGAGGGAAGACAGGTGAAACCCGTGATTTTGACACGTGATCTGGTGGATCTTTTAACACGATCTTTATTTTTTGGTCCAGGGCTGCGCCAGTGCAGCTGCAGCCACCTGCCCAGGTCAATGTGCTGCTCCGTTCACCCCCTGCCCCTCCTGCCCCTCCTGGATCCCCTGCCCCTCGTGGATCCCCTGCCCCTCGTGGATTCCCTGCCCCTCCTGGATCCCCTGCCCCTCCTGGATTCCCTGCCCCTCCTGCCCCTCCGTGGATCCCCTGCCCCTGGTGTGACCCGGCCCACTTTCGACCACCTGCTGAACCTTTGAGAGGGACCCCAGCTTCGCCAAGAGACTGGAATTTTTCCGATATGGAAATAGATGGGTAAATATGTGCTAGGTTTTGGGAATGTTTGCCTCTCTGTCCGTCTGCCTATGTGTCTAGACTGACATTCTGCATGCCGAACGAAAGCTAGGATATCTCTCGGCCACGTTCGAACCTTATTGGTCAGAAATCAAGCTCAGTGGAGACGGAAGTGCTGGCGCACGGCTGGTTGATCTAGTAGCCTTTCACGCTTTAGTTTTGTTGTTTTCCCAGGGCCCAGCCGGTGCAGCAGCAGCAGCAGCCTCAGGCTGTCCTGGTGGCTCCTCCTCCCCACCCAGGACCTGGCCAATGCCCCCCTGAAGGTCCATGTGGAAAAAAACTTCGAAAAGCCGCCATTGAAAGCCAGAAGGAAACTGGACCTGACAGGTACATTAACGATGCATAAAAACACAACTTCGAATTAGTTTTGTTCGTGTGTCTGTCTCTGTCTGTTTGTCTAGAAGCACATTTAAGATTATTCAGACCACGGCTTAAGTTACAATGTAGCGTGTATAAATTATATATATATAGTTGATTGGAGCTAGATTGTGCTGAGGCTGTATAGAAACTTCTTGATTATTACTTTCGTTTTAATCAGGTAAGTAAGTATATATGATGCCATCTTAAATTCTAAGCTTCTCTGGTTTGGTCTGGAAGGTTCAAGTAGCTTTTATACATAGGGCCTACTGGGAGTTAGTGAAAAATATTCGATTATTGTTGAAAATTATAGATATTAAGGAGATATGTTTCTGTCACGAACGAGACGTTTTTGGGATAGAGAAGAAAACTTGAAATAGTTAGCGTTTACTAATTAGTTATTTGTTTCTTTTGACCTATAATCGTAAAATGCATATTGTGGTAGTTGACATATTAGTTTTTGTGTTGATTTAGAAAAGTTTTAACTGGTAAGATCAAGAAGATTGAGGATCTTTCTAGAATGGATATTTCTAGGAAAGGGGAGTAACCCATTACATATTCGCCTCGTTTTAATGTTGATTGATTTAAATTTAGATTGTACCAGAAGACTGATGTTTATTGTGTATTGGTCTGTTATGTACAGGAATCTTCTAGAAAGGAATGCAACTGTGTCTATGTATTGAGCTGAGAACTTGTAGAAGTCACAGTGTGTGGGGGTGTAAAGGTCAAGAAATAGTTTTGTTCGTGTGTCCGTCTCTGTCTGTTTGTCTAGACATTACATTTCTCGGCTCTCCCCGCTTTTTCACACTTGCCGTTCTTACCAAACATTAAGCTGTATTTTATTAACCTTTTCAGCTAATTATCTTTGTTGAATAATTAATTGCAGTCATGATAAAGGCCATTATCTAATAGGACCCCCCACCCCCCCCCCCCTATGTAGTGCAGTACACACAACAGCCGCGGAGCATTTGTCACAGTCCTGGTTCATTGCGTTTTTCCGTCTTGCCTTTATCTTCTACTATTATTGAATGCATGTGTTTAATTATGCAAATGGATGAAAATTAGTGTTAAATATAGCAAACGATAGAGGATGAAGTACTCAATCTGCAGTAAGAAAGGCAAGACTGAAAAAGTGGAAACAACCGAGAAATGGAGGAGGGGGGGGGGGCGCATCTTTACCTTTATTTCATGAACCCATGTTTTCTTCTGTATTGACATATTTCATCTAGTGTACGTGCTCCAGCTGTTTTCATGTTTACAATACAACATTATTACTGTCTATGTTGTGACATAGATTGGCAACTAAATCTCTTTGCAGCTTAAGACAACAAAGAGACAACAACTCTGTTAGAGGAAGAAGAAGAAGAAGAATGTCTAGGCCTACCACCCCCTGCATCCGCTCCTTTCCCCATCAACTTACTGCAGAGAAGGAAACAATGCTTTAAAATATTGACAATCTGTTGTCATTTTTATTATAAAATTAATGTTTGTTGTTGTTTCTATCGACATTGAGGTAACTTAGAATTGTCTGGTACTGGGCTCTGCAGTCATGAATAATGGGCTGGTACTCCCATGGGAACAACTTTCCCCAAAACTCCCCAGCATCGTATCTGATGGTCACCAAGCCGTGAGTAGCTACGTGCCTCTGTACTAGCTGTATGCTTAATGGAATGTCCCGTGTGTGCCTGCTCCCCAGTAACACAACACGGACTTCCAGGGCTGGAGCAGGGCTGCTCTCGTGCTGATAGGGCAGGCGTGGCTGGTGCATCTCTGGGTCCCATCAGCACCTTCGGGTGTTTCTTTCTCATTTCAAAGTGGATAATATGTCAGAATAGTACTTGCCGAACACTTCTTTAGGAATACAAAGAGAACAAGCTGATGGTCTGTTGTTTTTATTGTAGATTGTTTTCTGACTGTTTGTGATAAAACGTATCTTATAATCAACTAATTTTGACAGATAGAACAATATGATCTAGGTCCTATCACCGGACCCCTTTTCAATGGTTTGGCTTCGTCTGATACCACGTCCATTGAAGAAATAAGTTTTTTTTAAAATTGAACAGGGTTACTGAAAACTTAGAGATTGTGTGTAATAACTAATTACGCACTAGACCTCTCAAATCATCCTCTAGAATCTCAAGCAATGCGTGAGATTCACTCTTTGAATCTGTAAGTAGAACGTGAGATGACGCATATCTCCCTCTCTCTGTCTCTCTCTGTGTGTCTCTCTCTCTCTCTCTCTCTCTGTTTCTCTCTCTCTGTCTCTCCCTCTCTCTCTATCTGTCTCTTTCGTGTTGTTTTAAAGCGTTTTGTGTGCATTTGAATTACTTACCTTGAGATTTACTGAAGTGTTCTGTTGTGTGCCATTCGGAACAGTATACCTTGTTGGAATAGTAGGAGAGACGAATGGACGAAAGAGAACATACATTCGCGCATGGTTGCATAAGCATGTGTGCGCGCGTCTGTGTGCACACATGCACGTACATGCAGTGGAAGTGGGATGGAGCTTCCTTCATGGCTTTTGTCACAGCCTTTCAAAACTTGAATCTGTGGTTACAAGCAATTATCCTTAAAACTCTGAAAAGTGTGTATAAGTGTAACCCTATGGAAAGGGAAACAAATAAGGAACCCTGTTTCTCCGTGGGGATACCGGGGGGTCTTTCGTACAAATAGTTCCCCCACCTTCTGGAAGTTCTGTGCTGGTAGCTTCCTCTAATATGTCACTCTCTTTGACTCTGTCTTTTCCCTTTGCTTTCTGTCATCTACTATCTTTCTGACTTATTGGCCCATTCTCCTGCCTTTTTTCCAAAAAAGATCTTCCAAATATTTTTCTCCTTTGAGCTCCTCCGAAATCGGAATGTGTTGGCTACACGCAGCGGGGAGACCAGTGAAAACTGAAAAACCGGACGGACATATACGTACCTTACCCATTATGGCCATACCATGGCCTGGGAACGCAGAAGAAGGACCCTGTTTGGAGGTCTCCCTTGTCTCTCGATGCTCTTGTAGAATCGACATTGATTGCTGCCAATTAGATGTTGCTGTCTTTTGGGGTTTCTTATTCTTGTACAAATTTGTTGACTCCCCTACCGTTTTTTTACATCTTTGTATATAAGAAAAACAACAAGGTTAAATCATTTTTTTACGAATTCGTTTCTTTATCATATGTATTATATTACGAATTTCATTTTTTTACGAATGTTGTGTGGTTATGAAATATTATTGAGAGTACTTTTTGTACAAACATACAGGCTTATAACAGATGCGTGGGTGAATGTTTTCCTTCTCACAGAAGGATTTCCTTAATTTTGAAATCAGAGAATAAGGAAACCCTTAATTTCAAAGTTTCAACCCCCAAAAAGAAGAGAAATTGGATTTGAGCGATCGTAGGCCACGAAGTGTGTTTGCTCCTAGAACTTTCAACTTAAATGTCATTTCGGAGTTCAAATAACTTAATAAATGTGATGAAAGACCTCACGAGAGCTCACGAAATAGGCTCACGAAATATACTGTTCATAAAAAGTAGGGATATTGACTTTGCAATATTGCGAAGGGTTCATTAACCAGACCATCAGTTTCATTTCATGTGAAACTGATAGTTCAGCCTTTTGTGGCTGTAAAATCGAAGAAAACAATCAACTTTAAAATGTCAAGTGACTGCTATAGGCGATAAACATCAGTGGGTGTGTTATTCGAAATCACAAAACACCTTTACACAGTTGACAGATTGTTGGGCCACTGTTTTCTAACAGGCATCCAAGGCATTGCTTTCTCATGGTATGGAACAGTCTCCTGAAGATTTTCTGGAGGATTAAGGGTTTTTTCTCGGTTACAATGGTGCAGGCTGAAATTGAAAAACGCCAACGTTGGGCAGATGTTTACCTCCAAAATGACAATTCGCGCCTCTACTGAGTACATGTTGTGCAAGATCACCTTCACACCCACGAAACCCAGACGTCCCCATAGTCTACAAGGTCCCCTGACCATTTTCAATCAAATGCAGAAATTGCAGGAAACCGTGGTCCAACACACGTTCAAACGTTTTATGACTATTGTGCACCCATTAATGTCCATCTTCTGGTTTAAACGATTTATTATTCAGTTACATTCGCATGGACATAAAACACAACAGACTGAAGCAACAACAAGCGAAGCTTATAGCGTGCCCAGTTAGAAAATGTACACAGCAATATTGGCGGAATTAAACGAGGAAAACAAATGTACGAAACAGAACCCCAAAAAATGTCCATCTTCTCTGGAATCACGTGACGTTTCAGCATTAGGATAATTTTAGTCTTCGATTTGTTATGTTCAATGAATAGCATACTTTTGTTCTCAAACTGAATAGAATTTATAGTTTTGTTATTGAACCCATGGTGGTTTTACAAAACACAAAATCCCCTACTTTTTGTGAGCAGTATATCTGCAAATTCTTGTCAGCCTCTGGCGGGCTTTAACTATTGATCTATTTTATTTATTACACAACATTCATTCAATAGACCAACAACAAGCAAAGGTTATTTTCCCCCAGCGTTTCGGCGTTGCCTTTGTCCAGGGTGTCTTTATTATGAACAAACTTGCCAGTTAACCCTTTCACCGCCAGCCATATTTCAGCCAAAAATGTCCATTACATTTACCTGGGTAGAGAACAAAATCCATCTGCAGTATTGGGGATTCTTCTGTGACATATATAAAATAAGGTCTATCCTTACTTCCCAAAAACTAAGACAATAAGGTCTTTGGATAATAGACCCCAACTTGATGCCTTTTAGTGACATAGGTGTTAAATCACTGGTGCTTATATGTGAGTTTGGCGGTGAAAGGGTCAAAATATCTCATGTTTTCGTCTACAACTGAATACAACTCACAATCAATTCAGGTAAACATTGGGTAACAACAGGCACACCACATCTAGAACAAAAACAGATAAAATCTTTATTTATATATTTATTCATGGAGATCATCATTTATTATTCACCAAAAACAAATATTTGTATCATTACTTGTCTCAAACTGTGCATGCACATAAGAATGCACCAAAGGGACTATGCTCGTACATTACACATTTGTTTGCTTGGGATTGCGCGCTTGTGTTGTGTGTGTGTGTGTGTGTGTGTGTATATATATATATATATATATATATATATATATATATATATATATATATATATATATATATATATATATATATATATATATATATATATATGTGTGTGTGTGTGTGTGTGTGTGTGTGTGTGTGTGTGTGTGTGTGTGTGTGTGTGTGTGTGTGTGTGTGTGTGTGTGTGTGTGTGTGTGTGTGTGTGTATGCGAGCGTGCAATTAGCACTTAAACGGTTTTTGTTATTGTTGGGCGCCAAGTCATGGTTTGATTTGACTTGATGCAATTTGATATAATTATGATGTGATATAACTAGAGAGGTTTAATTAAAACGCCTCGGTGAATTGACGAGTGTACAGACTTATTCAACGACGTGTGTACTATACTTTTATTTGTTTTGTTTGTATATCACCCAAGTTTATTTTGGTACAGTTATAAAAAATAAAAAAGATGTGTGTAACTGGTTTCTGCTTTCATTGACTTTCTTGTTGTTTTTTCTGTTTTTGATTGATGCGTGTATGAACATGAGTTGTAACTCTGACCAAACCAAAATCCTATGTTGAAATCCATTTCCAAGATAAGACAATAAAATATTGGAGGGTCACGACTCACGAGTCAGTTGTGTCTTTAGTCTGTATTTTGTTTGCTTCTGAACTTGTGGCTCTTTCTTTCTTTGGGTTTTTTGTTCCTATCTGTCGGCCCGTTCTTCATTCTATCCTTCTGTCTACACCTACCACTACCTCTCAATCTCCCCCTCCCCCTTCCACCCCATCTTCTTCTACTTGTCAGTTTTATGATGGCATGCTGTTAATGTCCACAACAGTGGCCGATTCTGGTTTCCCCCCTCCGTACCTCTCTCTGTCCCATGCTCTTCACTTCACTATCCCACGTCAACACTATTACAAACTGTTTAGATTATCACTACATGTCAGACTTCGAGAGCGATAGAGAGAGAGAGAGAGAGAGAGAGAGAGAGAGAGAGAGAGAGAGAGAGAGAGAGAGAGAGAGAGAGAGAGAGGGGGGGGGGAATTGGAACTCAGCAGGAATGTTTCAATGACTTAAGGCTCAGCTACTCGTCAACTAATATCGTACGACTGTACGATACGATTCGATCACGCGGACTCGAAGAACAAATTTGATTCGCGCTTCGAGACCACGTGATCGAAGCGTATCGTACCAGTAGTACGACATTAGTTGACGTGTTGTCGAGCCTTTAGGCTGACAGTAAATCGGTAATTCGGTCAGGAGAGAAACAAAGTCAGAGGAAAAATAGTCAGGGAAAAAAAGTCAAAAGAAATTTGATAATTTGACCAGGAGAAAACAAAATCTGATGGAAAATAACCCAGAGAAAAAAGGTCATGGGAAATAAACTCACCGGGAACCAGTTATTACAATCAAACACACAAACATACACACACGCATGCACACACACTTACACATATGCACACGCACACATACCTAAACACACGCCTGCACACGTGCGCACGCACACACACAAATACAAACGCGTGTCCATTCCATAATTATTATCACTCAACATGGCAACATGACCTGATGTACTAAAATGTTTACTATTTAACATACACACCCTGCATACTCACGCGAACGCGAGCGCGCAAGACCGCACACGCACACACATACACACGCACACGTGCGCGCGCCCGGAAATTAATGTATTTTGTCTATTTGATGTAATTCACTATCATTAAGACAGCTCTTGTTTTCAAAATGCGAGTAAAACCTGTACATGTATTGCCTCTCCAAACGCACGAGACCACAAGTACAGATACTAGGTAGCTAAGTGACCTACCACCCAATTTCTCTGTTCCCCAGACTCCACTTGAGACCTCCGGGCTGTTGACAGCAATTAGCCGCTTGTCCGGTCACCACAGGTGTGTCAGGAGTGGTCAGTTGCCCTGCGGACATCTTTCTCTTTCCTGGTGACAGGGCGAGATGCGAGCACTCACACTTCAACACCTAGGAGACAGTCTTGGTGTCTAGTTGTGATTGTAGTGTCAATTTATATGGCTCGAGTTTTCCCAAGAAGAAACTCTCTCTCTCTCTCTCTCTCTCTCTCTCTCTCGCGCTCTCTCTCTCTCTCTCTCTCTCTCTCTCTCTCTCCTCTCTCTCTCTCTCTCTCTCTCTCTCTCTCCTCTCTCCCTCTCTCTCTCTCTCTCTCTCTCTCTCTCTCTCCTCCTCTCTCTCTCTCTCTCTCTCTCTCTCTCTCAAATTGCTCTAGGACATCAAGCCCCATTGCGTGTCTTCAAACTTTATGAATATCTGTGGTTCCATTTTGTTCGAATGTGCCAGTACTTTATGTAGCCTATATGCGTGTCTATGTATGACTTTGGCCTTTCTAAGGGCCAGTGGCCTATAGATATTAAAAATATTATTCTTGTTCTTGCTCTCTCTCTCTCTCTCTCTCTCTCTCTCTCTCTCTCTCTCTCTCTCTCTCTCTCTCTCTCTCTCTCTCTCTCTCTCTACGGCCGCGAACACAGTAGACGCAAACATCCCATGCGCAATCCGTAAATAAGTAAAAGAGAGAAGGAAAACAAACCCGCACGTGTCCGTATTTCACTTAATCCGCATATATTGTTCCTTCTTTCTTTTACTTATTTATGAGTTTCCGTGCGTAATGAGTTTCCGCGTCTAATGTGTCCACGGCCTTAGGGTTTAAACTTCAAGTGTCTGTAAAAAATACGACTCTATAAAAGCTACTTAAATTCTGTTTTATAATTTTTTTCATAAGTTCGATCTTCTGAAACAAAAATATCAATTTATACAAAATAATTATTTATGTCCAGTTTTCTCAAGGACCCATTTCAAGGGCTCGGTTGACGTCCTCAGTGACGTCATCAAACATGTCAACACCATTTCAAACTGTAGGCCCCATGATGATAATAATGACGAATGATGGTCTTTGGGGGCCTTCCCAAGCGCCAGCTGTCCTCAAATCTCTTTGACCGAGAGGGGATGTACCCTGAGTAAGGCATCTCCACAGTAAACACATTTTAGCCCAGCCCTTCTAAATGGCATCTGCCCCCCTTTGCTTTCTGGCAGTCGTCGTCGGATGATGGAAAAAAGCAAACATTGTTGCTTGTTCAATGTACCATCTGAAAATAAACATTCTGACTTTGACTTGACTTTAAAACGACTGACTGGCATGCAACAAAGAATCATGATTATGCGTGCAAATTGTGATCATAATTATTATTTTCAAACGGCAAATGAATTCATAACCACGGACAATGGGGATGGGAGACCAAAGAGATTCAGATGCTGCAATACCAGATCACCCATTCCTTCCTTCAGGGTTTGGAAGCCACATCTACCCAATTTGCACCCCTACCCAAACCTGTCAATCAGATGGGCTAGTTTACCCGAGTGACTCTTTCCCACCCTGAAGCAGTTTGCTCGCTTTAAGATGTCATAGGTCCACACACCAATCATTTGTTGAAATGGCGCGCGAATCCAAATTCCCACCAATCGGATGCCGTGCTTTGTGATACGGGTACTTTCCTTTCGGATGAACAAAACGATGTGTCCAGGACTATCTTCTATTAGTTGTCGGTTCATCCACCAAGTAGGTTCTCCTTTAAATTTCAGTGGACTATTTTTAAAAAAACACCAACATGACAGACATATCTTGTGATTGGTTCTGTGGGTGCACAGGAAAGTGGTGAAGTTGTATCACAGGGTAACCCAGTTCTTTGTGTGTGTGTGTGTGTCTTCTTGAACCTTACACTGACTTTGATTGTTTGATCATTGATGCTTCTTTGATATGTTAGATGTTGAGACTTCACCATTTTAAGGGCCCGCTAACCGTTCGTTAAATATGGTATCTACACGCGAGCTTAGAGTTTTACGTCCTCTCGGCCTGGGATGGCACATTTGTTTTGCTAGATGTAATAAAAACGAGTTCAAACAATACGACACAAAAGCGGGAACATAGAGACCGTAAAAGCGGATTTTCTCTATAATGCAAGTTGTGAGATTTATTTGTTTTCAGTTGAGATGATCTAGGCAATTGGATTTCAATCGAGTTGATAATTTTAAATATATTGCTATTATGTAAAAATGTGTTTGTTAAAAAAACGTATGACTAGACATTCGTTTAACGTCCTCCGACCTGCTTAGAGGCACATTTGTTAGGATGAAAATGGGGGAGAAAAAGAAATGGTGGAGAAGGGGCACCAAGAATGAAGGGATTAATAATGATGAGGTATGTTTCTATAAGGATATGGCAGTATAGGTATTTGTTAATAGTACTGCTGCGGTTTATGTATGTTAGAATTACATTCTGGACTTTTTGCTAACCGGTTGCTTTGCCTCTGTCAAAATTCCAGGTCCATGAGTTAAAAAACAAACTTTTAAAACTTTTATTGTTAAAAGCGGATCAAAAAGGGTTTGGTTTTAAAATAAACGTTATTTACAGATATGTGCAGATCTATTTACATATTGCCAACCGGAACTTTCGTGTGCCAGTTGACTAGAAAGATAAGAAAGATAAATAGTTAAATTTGTTTCCAAGGGAGTTTACTCCTTAAGAATGGTGTGTTATGTTTTTCTCTTGTACATGTTTATTGTAACGAGGAAGGTGTTGCTCTTTTCTGTGTTGACGTGATGTTAACTTTGTCATGTTTATTGCAACGAGGAAGGTGTTGCTCTTCTCTGTGTTGACGTGATGTTAACTTTGTCATGTTTATTGCAACGAGGAAGGTGTTGCTCTTCTCTGTGTTGACTTGATGTTAACTTTGTCATGTTTATTGCAACGAGG
Organism: Phymorhynchus buccinoides; assembly: GCA_017654935.2. Taxonomy (NCBI): domain Eukaryota; kingdom Metazoa; phylum Mollusca; class Gastropoda; order Neogastropoda; family Raphitomidae; genus Phymorhynchus; species Phymorhynchus buccinoides. Next base: position 52,922,717 of record CM065690.1, read on the forward strand.
AAGGTGTTGCTCTTTTCTGTGTTGACGTGCTGTTAACTTTGTCATGTTGATTGCAACGAGGAAGGTGTTGCTCTTCTCTGTGTTGACGTGATGTTAACTTTGTACCGTCTTCATCTCTAGTGTATACAGTGGTAGAAATTAATGTCTCATTCTTTTTACTTTTTGGTGTGACGTTTTAGACCGCCGGCCGGCAATCCTGTGGATCTGCTGGCTGTTGTTAATGTGTACACAGACTATATAGTTACATAGTCTGTTAATGTGTATTAAGAGCTGGTGTGGCTCTGCAAGGTCTGTGTACACCATAACTACATTCACAAAATATATCTATGTCCCCATGGCAACACAGTATTAGGTCACTCAGTAAAGGTCTGTGTACACATTAACATTATTCACAAGATATTCCTATTTCCCCATGGATACACAGTGAGCTGCAAGTCATATTACAAGTGGGTTATTACTGTGGACTATGACCTTTAGGTCTGTGTACACGTTAACATTTTTCACACAAAAATTATGTTTCCCCACGGCAACACAGTGATAGCCCACGCTTAATATGACTTACAGCTCACTGTGTTGCCATGGGGGAATACAAATATCTTGTGAATAGTGTTAGCGTGTAAACAGACCTTAATATGACTTACAACTCACTGTGTTGCCATGGCGAAATAGTAATATTTTATGAATAATGTTAACGTGTACACAGACCTCAACTGAATGGGTTCTAGCAGTGATGTTCTGTGTGCAGTTCTCACACTTAGAGAGGCGAGAGGAGGACGACTGTCTCATTTTCGAGGAACATGGGTAAGTCAATTATTTTGTTTTCAATAAGGCTTTGTATTTCTTTATACTAACCACCATATGCCAACACAGTACATCTATTTTAACATTTTATATTAATGTTGTTGATTCATTCTGCGTTGTTATGGATTCTCATACTTGTAAAACATGCACTGAATATGTTGCCTGCAGGAAATAAAACCATAAGCTTGAAGAGAGAAGAAAAATCTGTTTAACGTCCTCCGGTCTGAAACAGACACATATGGGACATTAGTAAATATAAAGATGGTGGGAACGATCCTGGAGGCAATGCCCGGATGCAGGAAAGTCCCGAATTGTTAATACATATATTGAGGTGTGATATATATATATGATATTTATTAACCATAAGCTTGAAATGAATGAAAAATTGTCTTTTGCGTCCTCTCGGTCTAGAACAGACTCATATAGGACATTTGTAGATACAAAGATGGTGGGAGCGATACTGGAGGCAATGCCCGGAGGCAGTGCAACACCAGTAAAGTCCCGATTTTTATGTGTAGCAGTAACCACGCCTCGGGTAAACCTCATTGGCTATGGTACCGCCACAATGATTGAATAGTATTATGTTAACCATAAGCTTGAATGAACGATTGTTTATGTTTTACGTCCTCTCGGTTAGAATTACGACGAATAAGCTTGGACAATTTAAACGATAGAGTTATTGAACAAATCATATAATTTATTGGTATTCATCCAAGTTAATAAAAAAAATCATACATTTATTGGTATTCACCCGCACAAGACATCTATCTTATTTTTCTTCTTCTTCCACTCTTGTCTCTATAAAGTGCTAAGTCTGGCTGAGTATGTTTGTCTGTCCAGAAGTAAAGGGAAGTCACTGTACTGTATGGGTCGGTTTCTTAGCAGGAGTGTTCCCCCCTTGATCTGTATGTGTGTGTTCGTGTATGTGTGACTGGGTGTGTGAAAAGAGAGAGAGATAGAGACAGAGAGAGAGACAGAGAGAGAGAGAGAGAGAGATACACACAGAGACAGAGACAGAGACAGAGAGAAGAAGAAGAAAGGGAACATTACACATCCAGGGATCAGACTACGAGAGGGTGGGGATAGGCACAGAAGCAAACGAGAATAAGAAGAACAAGAAGAACAGATGGAGAGAGAAAGAGAGGGAGAGAGAAAGAAAAGGAGAAGGGGGGGGAATAGAGACTATGCCTATAACAGCAGAGAGAGAGAGAGAGAGAGAGAGAGAGAGAGAGAGAGAGAGAATACGAATACGAATACGAATACGAATGTTTTGTATTGAGGGTAAAACAGATAAGCTGGGTAGCGTTTTTACACTATTGCCCTCAAGCAAATAAACAACGATTAATGAAGAAAATGATTAACAGAAACGCAAAAACAGCAACAAAACTGGCACCAATAGTGACAAAAATATACAAAGCAATATAATACAACAATGCAAAAATGGCCACACAACAGCAATTCAAGATTAAAGCCCCCCCCCAAAAAAAAAGTTTTTAAAAATCCCAGTCTCCCCCCCCCCCCCTGCACTCACACCCACAAGCACCTCACACATACATGCATACAAATACTTATATTATTTACATGTACATGTATATTAGAGAGCGAGAGAGAGAGAAGGGAGAGAGAGAGAGAGAGAGAGAGAGAGAGAGAGAGAGAGAGAGAGAGAGAGAGAGAGAGAGAGAGAGAGAGAAGACTTTAAGGGAAAGAGAGAGAGAGAGAGAGAGAGAGAGAGAGAGAGAGAGAGAGAGAGAGAGAGAGAGAGAGAGAGAGAGAGAGAGAGAGATTATTCCAAGGCAAAGCCCGGTACAAAATTGCTTGTATAATATAATTTGCTTTGAATGTCTGTCTGTCTGTTTGCTCGTTATCTGCAAAACGCATGCAAAAACAAAAAGAGGATTAATCCTTTGCTTAAACCCCACGGGTGTTGGCCTATTGTAGCCTACACACAGCGAATCAGGGTCATGTTGACGGTCTGCGAGTAGCCATGCGTGGCTGAAAGAGATATGCACCTAAAGGTCTGTGTACACCTTAACTACATTCACAAAATATCTGTTTCCCCATGGCAACACAGTGCTAGGCCACTCAGTAAAGGTCTGTGTACACATTAACAATGTTCACAAGATAGTCCTATTTCCCCATGGCAACACAGCGAGCTGCAAGTCATATTACGAGTGGGCTATCACTGTGGGCTATGATATATTTCTATCTCCCCACGGCAACACGGTGATATGACTTACACTTACAGCTCACTGCGTTGCCATGGGGAGATAGAAATATCTTGTGAATAATGTTAAAGTGTACACATACCTTAATTTGACTTGCAACTCAATGTGTTGCCATGGCGAAATAGTGATATTTTGTGAATAATATTAACGTGTGCACAGACCTTAACTGAATGGGTTCTAGCAGTGATGTTCTATATGTGCAGTTTTCACAGTTAGAGAGGCGAGAGGAGGACGACCTCATTTTCCAGGAACGTGGGTAAGTCAATGATTTGTTTTTCCAACAAGGCTTTGTATTTCTTTATAATATCACTAACCACCATAATTATACCAACACAGTACATCTATTTCAGCATTTTATATTCGTTCCTGTTATTGATTCATTCTGCGTTGTTATAGATTCTCAAACTTGTAAAACATGCACTTAATATGTTGCCTACAATAAATAAAACCATGAGCTTGGACAAGTTAAACGACACAGTTATTGAACAAATCCATATCATTTATTGGTATTCACCCACACAAGACATCTATCTTATTATATTCTTCGTCGTCTACTCTATAAATCGCCAAGTCTGGCTGAGGAGGTTTGTATGTGCAGAAGCAAAGGGAAGTAACTGTACTGTATGGGTTGGTTTCTTGGCAGGAGTTTCCCCCCTTGATCTGTGTGTGTTCGTGTGTGTGGAGAGAGAGAGAGAGAGAGAGAGAGAGAGAGAGAGAGAGAGAGAGAGAGAGAGAGAGAGAGAGAGAGAGAGAGAGAGAGAGAGAGAGAGGTACGAAATTGCTTGCATTCTATAAAGCGCTAAGTCTGGCTGAGGCGCGCGGCAAATGCCCTATTATGAGCGCAGATGCGTCATGCTAAGATATAGTTAGGCCCAGGAAGTCTGACTTCCACTGGGGGAAATCGTTTTGAAAGTGTTTCGTGAAAAAAGGCAGGAGAATGGACCGGAGCAAATGGAAAAGGCAGAGTAAAAAAAAAAGTGACAGATGAGAGAAAGCTACAAGCACAGAACTTCCAGAAGGTGGGGGAACTATTTATGCAAAAGAACCCTCCGGTATCCCCAACGGGGTGAGCAGCGTGCTTAACAATCTTTTTTGTTGTTTTCCAGGGCTGCGCCAGTGCAGATCCAGCCTGCCCTTCCTGAATCCCCTGCCCTTCCTGGATCCCCTGCCCTTCCTGGATCCCCTGCCCTTCCTGGATCCCCTGCCCCTGGTGTGGCCCGGCCCAGTTTCAACCACCTGTTGAATGCCCCACAGCGACCCCGGGGCGCCCGAAACGTTGAAAGGGACCCCAGCTTCGCCAAGAGGCTGGATTTCTCCGGCCTGGAAATGGATGGGTAAATATGTGCTAGGTTTTGAATATGTCTGTCTGCCTATCTGTCTGTTTGTTTGTCTGTCTGTGACAGACTGTGGAATTGCCCGACTGAACATGTCAGCCTCAGATAATTAATTAATAATGCCACCAAATTGGAACTGATTCTGTGCAGCGAGTTTCACAATATTGCGCACCCACAAACAATTTATGCAAACAGCCTTAATTATGTTGTACGATACGTGTCCAGTCAGCAGTGGGTAGACCACACGCCCATTGCAGGGCCACTAGCTGTCACTCCGTCTGGGGTGGTCTGCTGTCCTGTAGGTCACAAGAGCTAACGTTACGTAGCGTGAGCGCAAATCGGCAAAACCGTACTAAGAAACGTCTCTTTTGCCGACGTTTGTCGAACACGTTTTGCAGCTACTCCCAAAGTATCTCTTGGCGAACTATCACGTGACTTGCATGGGGTGAACGGAGCAGTCGAAAAGAGCGCACCGCTAATAAAAGCGCGCCTAAAAGAGCGCTTTTTGCATGCTAATAAGAGCGCGTGTTCATGCCAAAAAAAGCGCACGTGAATGTGTGGTTTTCGTGCTAATAAGCACGCATAGGTGAAATCGTTCTCACCAGACATTTACCATTTGCACTCGTCTGTTTGCTAAACTTCAGTCTTCTTGCTGTTTTGGAGAAAGAAACTTTCGATATGTCCACGATTCAACACATCACCACGTTAGGGATAGGGTTAGGGATAGGGTAGGGATAGGGTTGGGGATAGGTTTTGGGTTTCACATCACATTTTACAACGCGCTCTTTTTGACATCCTCGATCTTTCTTAGGTTCCAAAGATGCGCGCTTATTGCACAAAACATTGCGCTCTTTCTAGCTTCATTTTTTGAACGCGGTCTTTTAGAGAGTAAGTAAAACGCGCGCTTATGGGATGCACCCGGGGTGAATACATTTCTTGTTGTTGATTGGTCCATAAGTGTTTCTTAGACCCCTTTTGGCGTAACAGTTATGCGCGCGGCGACCGTCGTCTCGAGAAACTCTACCCGGGTAAGAAGCTTACATCTATCCGAAGTGATTCTGTGCAGGCAAGGATGACCAAAACTCATAACACCTCAAATGCTCTGCGAAGACAGCAGCGGGGTTAATAATACATCTTTTATTAGCCAGCCTCGAGGCGAACGCTGGTCAATGTCAGTTTTCAGTGGTGTGTGTTTGTGGCTGGCTGGCAGACTGGCTGACTACGTTAACACGATGGTGTTTGGTATTCTATGATTGTCCAACGCATAACGAGTTGAGACGTAAATACCTGTACAGACATAATATAATAATGCTGGTAACTACAATACCTCCCTCACTTAACTGTTTATTGCCAAATGAAAGTTGTTTAGTTACTAGAAACGTTGCTATGCTCTAAAACAAACGGAACAGTTTACAACACTCGTAAATCCTTAATTTGTTTTAGGTTTTTTTTATGTAGTACCCGCAAAATTATATATATTCTATTGTTCTAAAGATTGTGTTCTTTACCTGTTTGCTTTAGTTGTGTACATATTAAGTGCACCTCCAAATGTGTATAGGTCGGTGGCCTCACATTAAAATTCATTGCGTCATAGCGTCACGATGGTGTTTGACATAGGCTGAAATTCTGCATGCCTAACGAAAGCTAAGGATATCTCGGCCACGTTCGAACCTAAATGTCAATGGTCAGAAGTCAAGCTCACTGGAGCCTAAAATGCTGGTGCACAGCCGGTTGATCTAGTAGCCTTTCACGCTTTAGTTTTGTTGTTGCTTTTTCCCCAGGGCCCAGCCGATGCAGCAGCAGCAGCCTCAGGCTGTTTTGGTGGCCCCAATGCCCCTGGAGGCTTCCACACCAGACCGGCGCCTCCTCCCCACCCAGGACCTGGCCAATGCCCCCCTGAAGGTCCGTGTTAAAAAAAACTTCGAAAAGCCGCCAGTGAAAGCCAGAAGGAAACTGGACCTGACAGGTACGTTTACGATGCATAAAAAACACAACTTGGAATTATTTTTGTCCGTGTGTCTCTCTCTGTCTGTCTGTCTGTCTCTCTGTCTGTCTGTCTGTCAGCACATTTAAGATTATTCAGACCACGGCTAAGATAATTGTTCCACCACCAAGGCCAGGCCAGGGGAAGGTGGATTCTTGTTTCTTCCAAAGAGTTGTTTCCCTTTAACTGAGATTGAAATCCATGTCTGTTAAGATGACGAACAAAACATAATGTGTGCGTGTGCGTGTGTGTGTGACTGTGTGTGTGTGTGTGTGCGTGTGTGTGCGTGTGCGTGTGTGCGTGTGTGTGTGTGTGTGTGTGTGTGTGTGTGTGTGTGTGTGTGTGTGTGTGTGTGTGTAATTGCTTTTGTGGAACAATGATTCGTTTTCTCGATACATTTGATGCATCAATCACTTAAGTCACTACTGCTACAAAACTACTTTTGCAGCTAATCCATAAACGCACATGCACATGTATATTTTTAAAAATATATATATATATATGTTTGTATTTCATGAACACATGTCTTCTTCTGTATTGACATATTTCATGCTCCAGATTTTTTGCATGTTTATAATACAAAATTATTAGTCTTTTTTGTGACATAAAATACGAAACTAAATCTCTTTGTAGCTTAAGAACGAGACCCACGCCATAGCATCAAGGAGCAAACAACCCTGTTAGAAGAAGAAGAAGAAGAAGAAGAAGCAGAAGAAGAAGAAGAAGAAGAATGTCTTATTGTAGATTGTTTTCTGACTGATTTTGATAAAACGTATCTTAAAGCAATTAATTTTGACAGATGGACCAATGATCTAGGTCCTATCACCGGACCCCTTTTCAATGGTTTGACTTCGTCTGATACCACGTCCATTGAAGAAATAAGTGACAAAAATGTGAACAGGGTTCCTGAAAACATAGAGATTGTGCGTAATCACGCACGAGACCTCAAATCACCCTCTAGAATCTCAAACCGTGCGTGAGATTCACTCTTTGAAGCTGTAAGTAGAAAGTGAGATGACGCATATCTCTGCTCTCTGTCTGTCTGTCTGTCTGTCTGTCTGTCTGTCTGTCTGTCTGTCTCTCTCTCTCTCTCTCTCTCTCTCTCTCTCTCTCTCTCTCTCTCTCTCTCACACACACACACACACACACACACACACACACACACACACACACACACACACACACACACACACACACACACACACACTTGCTGTTGTAAAGCGTTTTGTGTGCATTTGAATTACCTACCTTGAGATTTACTTACATGTTCTGTTGTGTGCCATTCGGAACAGTATACCTTGTTGGAATAGTAGGAGAGACGAATGGACGAAAGAGAACATGCATGGGTGCATAAGCATGTGTGTGTGCGCACACGCACGTGCATGCAGTGGAAGAGGGGTGGAGCTTCCTCCGTGGCTGTTGTCACAGCCTTTCAGAACTTGAAACTGTGGTTACAATTCTCCTTAAAACTCTGAACAGAGTGCATAAGTGTAACCCTATGGAAAAGGAAGCATATCAGGAACCCTGTTTCCTCGTGGGGATACCGGGGGGTCTTTTGTATAAATAGTTCCCACACCTTCTGGACGTTCTGTGCTGGTAACTTCCTCTAATATGTCATTCTCTTTAACTGTCTTTTCCCTTTACTTTCTGTCATCTACTATCTTTCTTACTTATTGGCCCATTCTGAGGTAAAGCGCTATATAAATGTACTATTATTATTATTATTATTATTATTATTATTATTCTCCTGCCTTTTAAATTTTTAAAAAAAACATCTTCCAAATATTTTCTCCTTTCAGCTCCTCCGAAATCGGAATGTGCCGGCTGCAAGCAGCGGGGAGACCAGTGAAAGCTGAAAACAGGACACATACGTACCTTACCATTATGGCCATATGGCCTGGGAACGCAGAAGATGAAGAAGGAACCCTGTTTGGAGGTCTCCCTTGTCTCTCGATGCTGTTGTAGATTCGACGTTGATTGCTGCCAATTAGATGTTGCTGTCTTTTAGGGTTTCTTATTCTTGTACAAAATTTGTTGACTCCCCATTTTTTTAATCTTTGTATTTTTTTTAAAAAACATCGTTAATTCATTTTTTAATAATTATTTGTTGTATAATATGTATTATATTACTAATTTAAATTTTTTACGAGTTTTGTTTGGTTTTATCATTGAGGGTACTTTTTGTACAGAAATATAAGCTTGTAACAGATGCATGGGTTAACTTTTTCCTTCTCAGCAAGGATTTCCTTCATTTTGAAATCAGAAAATAAGGAAATCCTTAATTTCAAATTTTCAACCCAAAATAATAAATTGGATTTGAGCGATCGTAGGCCACGAAGCTCCTAGAACTTTCAAGTTTCAACTTCAATGTCATTTTAGAGTTGAAAACATTTCATAAATGTGAATGAAAGACCTCAGGAGAGCTCACGAAATAGGCTCACGAAATATAATGCTCACAAAAAGTAGGGGATATTGACTTTGCAATATCGCCATGGGTTCATTAACCAGACCATAAGTTTCATTTCATGTGAAAATGATAGTTCAGCCTTTTTTGGCTGTAAAATCGAAGAAAAACAATCAACTTTAAAATGTCACGTGAATCACGGTGATTGCCAGAGGCGATAAATATCAGTTGGTGTGTTATTCGAAATCACAAAACACCTTTACACAGTTGACAGATTGTTGGGCCACTGTTTTCTACCAGGCATTCAAGGCAATGCTTTCTCATGCTCTGGAACAATCTCCTGAAGATTTTCTGGAGGATTATTTTTTCCCCGGCGTCCCTAGATCCTCTTACGACCGTTACAATGGTGCAAGCTGAAATTGAAAAACGCCAACGTTGGGCAGATGTTTACCTCCAAAATGACTATTCGCGCCTCTACTGAGTACATGTTGTGCAAGTCACCTTCACATCCACGAACCCCAGATCTTCCCACGGTCTACAAGGTCCCCTGACCATTTTCAATCAAATGCCCCGCTATGCCTTGCAGGAAACCGTGGTCCAACACACGTTCAACCGTTTTATGACTATTGTGACTTTTTGATTTTGCACCCATTAATGTCCATCTTTTCTGGCAATCACGTGATGTTCCAAAATTAATTTTAGTCTCCGATTTTATGTTCAAGGAATAACATACTTTTGTTTTCAAATTGAATAGAACTTATAATTTCGTTATTGAACCCATGGTGATATCTTACAAAACACAATATCCCCTACTTTTTGTGAGCAGTATATCTGCAAATTCTTGTCAGCTTCTGGCGGGCTTTGCCCCCCCCCCCCCCCTCCCCCAGAAGGTCTCTGCTCCTACACCCTACCAGGGCCTAGGTGGCAGCGCCCCCCGAAAAGTAGGCTCCAGGCTCCTGGACCGCCTCCCCCTCCTCTCCCCCCTCCCCCCCCCCCCCCCCCCCCCATATTTGAAAAAAAAGAACATCACGTCGATCCTGCCTAACAAATGCCAAAAATCGGATCGTAGTGAATCGAATCGTATGCAGTGTGTCTGGGCCTTTATTGTCAGATGCTGATTCACGAATCCGACATTTATTTATTTATTTATTTATTACACAACATTCATTCAATAGAATTATTTTCCCCCAACGTTTCGGCGTTGCCTTTGTCCAGGGGGTCTTTATTATGAACAACCTTGCCAGTTAACCCTTTCACCGCCAGCCATATTTCAGCAATAAAATGTCCATTAAATGTCCCTGTGTAGAGAACACAAACCATCTGCAGTATTGGGCGGTGAAAGGGTTAAATATATCATGTTTTTGTCTACAATTAACTAAAACTCAATTCAGGAAAACATTGGGTAGCCACAGGCACATTATATCTAGAACAAATACAGATGAAATATTTATTTATTTATTTATGGAGATCATCATTTATTATTCACAAAAAAAAAAAATATTTGTATGATTATTTGTCTCAAATTATGCATGCACATAAGAATGCACCCAAGGGACTATGTTCGTAGAGTGCACATTTAGTTGCTTGTGATTGCGCTCGCGACCGCGTGTTCGTGCGCACATGTCTGTGTGCGTGTACGTGTAATTAGCACTCAAACGGTTGTTGTTGTTGACAAGTCATGGTTCGATTTGACTTGATGCAATTTGATATAATTATGATGTGATATAACTTGAGAGGCTTACTTAAAACGCCTCTGTGAATTGACGAGTGTACAGACTTATTCAAATACGCATGTACTATACTTTTATTTGTTTGTACATCACCCAAGTTTATTGTTGTACAGTTATAAAAAAATAAAAAAGAAGATGTGTGTTACGATTGCAGGACATTTGCCCACGTGTGTTACTGGTAACTGGTTTCTGCTTTCATTGACTTTTTTGTTGTTGTTTTTTGTTTTTGATTGATGCGTGTATGGACATGAGTTGTAATTCTGACCAAAACAAAATACTATGTTGGAATCCATTTCCAATTGATGCGTACATGGACATGAGTTGTAATTCTGACCAAAACAAAATCCTATGTTGAAATCCATTTCCAAGATATGACAATAAAGATTCGAAGGGTCACGACTCACGAGTCAGGTCTGTCTTTATTCTGTATTTTGTTTGCTTCTGAACATGTGGCTCTTTCTTTCTTTGGTTTTTGTTCCTATCTGTCGGCCGTTTCTTCTTTCTATCCTTCTGTCTACACCTACCACTACCTCTCAATCTCCCCCTCCCCCTTCCACCCCATCTTCTTCTACCTGTCAGGTTTATGATGGCAGGCTGTTAATGTCCACAACATTGGCCGATTCTGTTTCTCCCCCTCCGTTCCTGTTCCATCCCACGTCAACAATATCAGAAACTGTTTAGCCAACAACAAACGATTAGGTTCTCACTACATGTCAGACTTCGATCGAGAGAGAGAGAGAGAGAGAGAGAGAGAGAGAACTTGAAACTCAGGAATGCTTTAATGCCTTAAGGCTCAGCTACACGTCAACTAATATCGTGCCACTGTACGATACGATTCGATCACGCGGACTCGAAGAACAAATTTGATTCGCGCTTCGAGACCACGTGATCGAATCGTATCGTAAAGTAGTACGACATTAGTTGACGTGTTGTCGAGCCTTCAGACTGACGGTAATCAGTGCTTCGTTCAGGAGAGAAACAAAGTCAGAGGAAAAATAGTCAAGGAAAAAAAGTCAAAAGAAATTTGGTAATTTGACCAGGAGAAAACAACATCTGAGGGAAAATAACCCAGAGAAAAAAGGTCATGGGAAATAAACTCACCGGGAACCAGTTATTACAATCAAACACACAAACATACACACACGCACGCATGCACACACACTTACACATATGCACACGCACACATTCCTAAACACACGTGCGCACGCACACACACAAATACAAACGCGTGTCCATTCCATAATTATTATCACTCAACATGGCCACATGACCTGATGTACTAAAATGTTTACTACTTAACATGCACACCCCGCATACTCACTCGAAAACGTGAGCGCGCAAGACCACACACATTCACACACATATAAAACATTATAACATACACAACACACACAGTTCAACGCGCGCACACACGGAAAGTAATATATTTGGTGTAATTCACTATCATTAAGACAGTAAATCTAAGTGACCTACCACACAATTTCTCAACACGCACACACATAACAAGCACACACTCACACGTGCGCGCGCGCGCACGCACGGAAATTAATGTATTTTGTCTATTTGATGTAATTCACTATCATTAAGACAGCTCTTGTTTTCAAAATGCGAGTAAAACCTATACATGTATTGCCTCTCCAAACGCACGAGACCACAAGTACAGATACTAGGTAGGCCTAGCTAAGTGACCTACCACCCAATTTCTCTGTTCCCCAGACTCCACTTGAGACCTCCGGGCTGTTGACAGCAATTAGCCGCTTGTCCGGTCAACACAGGTGTGTCAGGAGTGGTCAGTTGCCCTGCGGACATCTTTCTCTTTCACACTTCGAACACCAAGGAGGACAGTCCTTGGTGTCTAGTTAGAGAGAGAGAAAGAGAGACAAAAATAGAGATTTAACGCCTTCTGGTTCAAAAGACCATTTGGGGCATTTAAAATTATAAAGATCCTAAAAAAGAGGTGGATTTTAAGTTTATAAGATATAGTTTAAAGGGATATATAGAAGTTTCTAATAGCGCAAGTTTTAGAATATAAAATTTATGTTTATAATAAAATATTTTATCTGTAAAAGGTATTTAGCTGTTTGCTTTAAGTCTGGCAGATTGGAGGAGGTCTTGATTTAAAAAAAACCAGGGCTACAGTTAAAATTCATGCGTTTTATGCTCAAATGAGCTATTTGGTAAAAAAAATCCGTGTTTGTGCTCAAGAAGAGCTTTATTGTTAAAATCTTTGACAGGCATTTGCCTGTATACAGACTATATATACAGTTAAAAACCTAAAAGGTTTTTAAAAAAAAAATTCAATGCACGTTATTATTATTTATTTTATTATGATTATGTACATACCTTTTTATATACAAACCTATTTGGTTGAATTGTGTTTTAAGTAGTTTCAGACTATTATGTTTTTGTCCCTTAGGACTTAAAACAACAATTGGCTTGTTTTTCGAGTTTAGTTTAATCGTATAGGTTTTGTTAGGTTTAGAAATCAACTATTTACTGTTG
>CM065690.1:52936196-52956196 GCA_017654935.2 Phymorhynchus buccinoides
TTCATGGAGATCATCATTTATTATTCACCAAAAACAAATATTTGTATCATTACTTGTCTCAAACTGTGCATGCACATAAGAATGCACCAAAGGGACTATGCTCGTACATTACACATTTGTTTGCTTGGGATTGCGCGCTTGTGTGTGTGTGTGTGTGTGTGTGTATATATATATATATATATATATCGAGATATATATATATATATATATATATATATATAGAAGATATATATATATATATATATATATCTATGGGGGGTGTGTGTGTGTGTTTTTTTTCTGTGTTGTGTGTGTGTGTGTGTGTTTTTTTTTTTTTTTGTTTGGTGTGTGTGTGTGTGTGGTGTGTGTGTGGTATGCGAAGCGTGGCAATTAGAACTTAAACGTGTTTTTGTTATTGTTGGGCGCCAAGTCATGGTTCGATTTGACGTGATGCAATTTGATATAATCATGATGTGATATAACTTGAGAGGCTTAATTATAAGCGCCTCTGTGAATTGACGTAGTGTGACAGGACTATTTATTCAACGACGTGTGTACTATACTTTTATTTGTTTTGTTTGTATATCACCCAAGTTTATTTTGGTACAGTTATAAAAAATAAAAAAGATGTGTGTAACTGGTTTCTGCTTTCATTGACTTTCTTGTTGTTTTTTCTGTTTTTGATTGATGCGTGTATGAACATGAGTTGTAACTCTGACCAAACCAAAATCCTATGTTGAAATCCATTTCCAAGATAAGACAATAAAATATTGGAGGGTCACGACTCACGAGTCAGTTGTGTCTTTAGTCTGTATTTTGTTTGCTTCTGAACTTGTGGCTCTTTCTTTCTTTGGGTTTTTTGTTCCTATCTGTCGGCCCGTTCTTCATTCTATCCTTCTGTCTACACCTACCACTACCTCTCAATCTCCCCCTCCCCCTTCCACCCCATCTTCTTCTACTTGTCAGTTTTATGATGGCATGCTGTTAATGTCCACAACAGTGGCCGATTCTGGTTTCCCCCCTCCGTACCTCTCTCTGTCCCATGCTCTTCACTTCACTATCCCACGTCAACACTATTACAAACTGTTTAGATGTTATCCCTACATGTCAGGGCTCGCGAGCGATAGAGAGAGAGAGAGAGAGAGAGAGAGAGAGAGAGAGAGAGAGAGAGAGAGAGAGAGACGAGAGAGAGAGAGAGAGAGAGGGGGGGGGAATGGAAAGTCAGAAGGAATGTTTCAATGACTTAAAGGGCACCCTCAAGCCTTTTACACGTCAAATAATATCGTACGACTGTACGATACGATTCGATCACGCGGACTCGAAGAACAAATTTGATTCGCGCTCCGAGACCACGTGATCGAATCGTATCGTACCAGTAGTACGACATTAGTTGACGTGTTGTTCGAGCCTTTATGCTGACAGTAAAATCGGTAATTCGGTCAGGAGAGAAACAAAGTCAGAGGAAAAATAGTCAGGGAAAAAAAGTCAAAAGAAATTTGATAATTTGACCAGGAGAAAACAAAATCTGATGGAAAATAACCCAGAGAAAAAAGGTCATGGGAAATAAACTCACCGGGAACCAGTTATTACAATCAAACACACAAACATACACACACGCATGCACACACACTTACACATATGCACACGCACACATACCTAAACACACGCCTGCACACGTGCGCACGCACACACACAAATACAAACGCGTGTCCATTCCATAATTATTATCACTCAACATGGCAACATGACCTGATGTACTAAAATGTTTACTATTTAACATACACACCCTGCATACTCACGCGAACGCGAGCGCGCAAGACCGCACACACGCACACACATACACACGCACACGTGCGCGCGCCCGGAAATTAATGTATTTTGTCTATTTGATGTAATTCACTATCATTAAGACAGCTCTTGTTTTCAAAATGCGAGTAAAACCTGTACATGTATTGCCTCTCCAAACGCACGAGACCACAAGTACAGATACTAGGTAGCTAAGTGACCTACCACCCAATTTCTCTGTTCCCCAGACTCCACTTGAGACCTCCGGGCTGTTGACAGCAATTAGCCGCTTGTCCGGTCAACACAGGTGTGTCAGGAGTGGTCAGTTGCCCTGCGGACATCTTTCTCTTTCCTGGTGACAGGGCGAGATGCGAGCACTCACACTTCAACACCTAGGAGACAGTCTTGGTGTCTAGTTGTGATTGTAGTGTCAATTTATATGGCTCGAGTTTTCCCAAGAAGAAACGTCTCTCTCTCTCTCTCTCTCTCTCTCCCCTCTCTCTCGCTCTCTCTCTCTCACTCTCTCTCTCTCTCTCTCTCTCTTCGGTCGTCTCTCTCTCTCGCCTCTCGCGGGCTCTCTCTCTCTCTCATCATCTCTCTCTCTCTCCCTCTCATCTCTCTCTCTCTCTCTCTCTCTCAAATGCTATCTAGGACATCAAGCCCCATTGCGTGTCTTCAAACTTTATGAATATCTGTGGTTCCATTGATGTTCGAATGTGCCAGTACTTTATGTAGCCTATATGCGTGTCTATGTATGACTTTGGCCTTTCTAAGGGCCAGTGGCCTATAGATATTAAAAATATTATTATTGTTCTTGCTCTCTTCTCTCTCTCTCTCTCTCTCTCTCTCTCTCTCTCTCTCTCTCTCTCTCTCTCTCTCTCTCTCTCTCTCTCTACGGCCGCGAACACAGTAGACGCAAACATCCCATGCGCAATCCGTAAATAAGCAAAAGAAAGAAAGGAAAACAAACCCGCACGTGTCCGTATTTCACTTAATCCGCATATATTGTTCCTTCTTTCTTTTACTTATTTATGAGTTTCCGTGCGTAATGAGTTTCCGCGTCTAATGTGTCCACGGCCTTAGGGTTTAAACTTCAAGTGTCTGTAAAAAATACGACTCTATAAAAGCTACTTAAATTCTGTTTTATAATTTTTTTCATAAGTTCGATCTTCTGAAACAAAAATATCAATTTATACAAAATAATTATTTATGTCCAGTTTTCTCAAGGACCCATTTCAAGGGCTCGGTTGACGTCCTCAGTGACGTCATCAAACATGTCAACACCATTTCAAACTGTAGGCCCCATGATGATAATAATGACGAATGATGGTCTTTGGGGGCCTTCCCAAGCGCCAGCTGTCCTCAAATCCCTTGGACCAAGAGCGAGGGGATGTACCCTGGGCAAGGCATATCCACAATAAACACATTTTAGCCCCAGCCCTTCTAAATGGCATCTGCCCCCCTTTGCTTTCTGGCAGTCGTCGTCGGATGATGGAAAAAAGCAAACATTGTTGCTTGTTCAATGTACCATCTGAAAATAAACATTCTGACTTTGACTTGACTTTAAAACGACTGACTGGCATGCAACAAAGAATCATGATTATGCGTGCAAATTGTGATCATAATTATTATTTTCAAACGGCAAATGAATTCATAACCACGGACAATGGGGATGGGAGACCAAAGAGATTCAGATGCTGCAATACCAGATCACCCATTCCTTCCTTCAGGGTTTGGAAGCCACATCTACCCAATTTGCACCCCTACCCAAACCTGTCAATCAGATGGGCTAGTTTACCCGAGTGACTCTTTCCCACCCTGAAGCAGTTTGCTCGCTTTAAGATGTCATAGGTCCACACACCAATCATTTGTTGAAATGGCGCGCGAATCCAAATTCCCACCAATCGGATGCCGTGCTTTGTGATACGGGTACTTTCCTTTCGGATGAACAAAACGATGTGTCCAGGACTATCTTCTATTAGTTGTCGGTTCATCCACCAAGTAGGTTCTCCTTTAAATTTCAGTGGACTATTTTTAAAAAAACACCAACATGACAGACATATCTTGTGATTGGTTCTGTGGGTGCACAGGAAAGTGGTGAAGTTGTATCACAGGGTAACCCAGTTCTTTGTGTGTGTGTGTGTGTCTTCTTGAACCTTACACTGACTTTGATTGTTTGATCATTGATGCTTCTTTGATATGTTAGATGTTGAGACTTCACCATTTTAAGGGCCCGCTAACCGTTCGTTAAATATGGTATCTACACGCGAGCTTAGAGTTTTACGTCCTCTCGGCCTGGGATGGCTTTTTTATCGGCCTGGGATGGCACATTTGTTTTGCTAGATGTAATAAAAACGAGTTCAAACAATACGACACAAAAGCGGGAACATAGAGACCGTAAAAGCGGATTTTCTCTATAATGCAAGTTGTGAGATTTATTTGTTTTCAGTTGAGATGATCTAGGCAATTGGATTTCAATCGAGTTGATAATTTTAAATATATTGCTATTATGTAAAAATGTGTTTGTTAAAAAAACGTATGACTAGACATTCGTTTAACGTCCTCCGACCTGCTTAGAGGGCACATTTGTTAGGATGAAGATGGGGGAGAAAAAGAAATGGAGAAGGGGCACCAAGAATGAAGGGATTAATAATGATGAGCTATGTTTTTATTAGGGTAAATGGTAGTATAGGTATTTTGTTAATAGTACTGCTGCGGTTTATGTATGTTAGAATTACATTCTGGACTTTTTGCTAACCGGTTGCTTTGCCTCTGTCAAAATTCCAGGTCCATGAGTTAAAAAACAAACTTTTAAAACTTTCTTTGTTTAAATCGGATCGAAACGGGTCTGATTTTAAAATAAACATGATTTACAGATGTGTGCAGATCTATTTACATATTGCCAACCGGAACTTTCGTGTGCCAGTTGACTAGAAAGATAAGAAAGATAAATAGTTAAATTTGTTTCCAAGGGAGTTTACTCCTTAAGAATGGTGTGATATGTTTTTCTCTTGTACATGTTTATTGTAACGAGGAAGGTGTTGCTCTTCTCTGTGTTGACCTGATGTTAACTTTGTAATGTTTATTGCAACGAGGAAGGTGTTGCTCTTTTCTGTGTTGACGTGATGTTAACTTTGTCATGTTTATTGCAACGAGGAAGGTGTTGCTCTTCTCTGTGTTGACTTGATGTTAACTTTGTCATGTTTATTGCAACGAGGAAGGTGTTGCTCTTTTCTGTGTTGACGTGCTGTTAACTTTGTCATGTTGATTGCAACGAGGTACAACTCATCGAGGTGTTGCTCTTCTCTGTGTTGACGTGATGTTAACTTTGTATTCGTTCCAACCGCTTTCATCTCTAGTGTATACAGTGGTAGAAATTAATGTCTCATTCTTTTTACTTTTTGGTGTGACGTTTTAGACCGCCGGCCGGCAATCCTGTGGATCTGCTGGCTGTTGTTAATGTGTACACAGACTATATAGTTACATAGTCTGTTAATGTGTATTAAGAGCTGGTGTGGCTCTGCAAGGTCTGTGTACACCATAACTACATTCACAAAATATATCTATGTCCCCATGGCAACACAGTGATTGTAGGTCATCAGTAAAGGTCTGTGTACACATTAACATTATTCACAAGATAGTCACTATTTCCCCATGGATACACAGTGAGCTGCAAGTCATATTACAAGTGGGTTATTACTGTGGACTATGACCTTTAGGTCTGTGTACACGTTAACATTATTCACAAAAAATATCACTATTTCTCCATGGCAACACAGTGATAGCCCACGCTTAATATGACTTACAGCTCACTGTGTTGCCATGGGGGAATAGAAATATCTTGTGAATAGTGTTAACGTGTACACAGACCTTAATATGACTTACAACTCACTGTGTTGCCATGGCGAAATAGTAATATTTTTATGAATAATGTTAACGTGTGCACAGACCTCAACTGAATGGGTTCTAGCAGTGATGTTCTGTGTGCAGTTCTCACACTTAGAGAGGCGAGAGGAGGACGACTGTCTCATTTTCGAGGAACATGGGTAAGTCAATTATTTTGTTTTCAATAAGGCTTTGTATTTCTTTATACTAACCACCATATGCCAACACAGTACATCTATTTTAACATTTTATATTAATGTTGTTGATTCATTCTGCGTTGTTATGGATTCTCATACTTGTAAAACATGCACTGAATATGTTGCCTGCAGGAAATAAAACCATAAGCTTGAAGAGAGAAGAAAAAATCCGTTTAACGTCCTCCGGTCTGAAACAGACACATATGGGACATTAGTAAATATAAAGATGGTGGGAAACGATCCTGGAGGCAATGCCCGGATGCAGGAAAGTCCCGAATTGTTAATACATATATTGAGGTGTGATATATATATATGATATTTATTAACCATAAGCTTGAAATGAATGAAAAATGGTCTTTTGCGTCCTCTCGGTCTAGAACAGACTCATATAGGACATTTGTAGATACAAAGATGGTGGGAGCGATACTGGAGGCAATGCCCGGAGGCAGTGCAACACCAGTAAAGTCCCGATTTAGTGTAGCAGTAACCACGCCTCGGGTAAACCTCATTGGCTATGGTACCGCCACAATGATTGAATAGTATTATGTTAACCATAAGCTTGAATGAACGATTGTTTATGTTTTACGTCCTCTCGGTTAGAATTACGACGAATAAGCTTGGACAATTTAAACGATAGAGTTATTGAACAAATCATATAATTTATTGGTATTCATCCAAGTTAATAAAAAAAATCATACATTTATTGGTATTCACCCGCACAAGACATCTATCTTATTTTTCTTCTTCTTCCACTCTTGTCTCTATAAAGTGCTAAGTCTGGCTGAGTATGTTTGTCTGTCCAGAAGTAAAGGGAAGTCACTGTACTGTATGGGTCGGTTTCTTAGCAGGAGTGTTCCCCCCTTGATCTGTATGTGTGTGTTCGTGTATGTGTGACTGGGTGTGTGAAAAGAGAGAGAGATAGAGACAGAGAGAGAGACAGAGAGAGAGAGAGAGAGAGAGATACACACAGAGACAGAGACAGAGACAGAGAGAAGAAGAAGAAAGGGAACATTACACATCCAGGGATCAGACTACGAGAGGGTGGGGATAGGCACAGAAGCAAACGAGAATAAGAAGAACAAGAAGAACAGATGGAGAGAGAAAGAGAGAGAGAGAGAGAGAAAGAGAGAGAGAAGGGGGGGGAATAGAGACTATGCCTATAACAGCAGAGAGAGAGAGAGAGAGAGAGAGAGAGAGAGAGAGAGAGAGAGAATACGAATACGAATACGAATACGAATGTTTTGTATTGAGGGTAAAACGGATAAGCTGGGTAGCTTTTTTACACTATTGCCCTCAAGCAAATAAACAACGATTAATGAAGAAAATGATTAACAAAAAAGAAAAAAACAGCAACAAAAAACTGGCAACAATAGTGACAAAAATATACAAAGTAATATAATACAACAATGCAAAAATGGCCACACAACAGCAATTCAAGATTAAAGCCCCCCCCCAAAAAAAAAGTTTTAAAAATCCCAGTCTCCCCCCCCCCCCCTGCACTCACACACCCACAAGCACCTCACACATACATGCATACAAATACTTATATTATTTACATGTACATGTATATTAGAGAGAGAGAGAGAGAGAAGGGAGAGAGAGAGAGAGAGAGAGAGAGAGCGAGAGAGAGAGAAGAGAGAGAGAGAGAGAGAGAGAGAGAAAGAAAGAGAAAGAGAGAAGAGAGAGAAGAGAGAAGAGAGAGAGAGAGAGAGAGAGACGAGAGAGCTTTGAGAGAGAGAGAGAGAGAGAGAGAGATAGAGAGAGAGAGAGAGATTATTCCAAGGCAAAGCCCGGTACAAAATTGCTTGTATAATATAATTTGCTTTGAATGTCTGTCTGTCTGTTTGCTCGTTATCTGCAAAACGCATGCAAAAACAAAAAGAGGATTAATCCTTTGCTTAAACCCCACGGGTGTTGGCCTATTGTAGCCTACACACAGCGAATCAGGGTCATGTTGACGGTCTGCGAGTAGCCATGCGTGGCTGAAAGAGATATGCACCTAAAAGGTCTGTGTACACCTTAACTACATTCACAAAATATATCTGTTTCCCCATGGCAACACAGTGCTAGGCCACTCAGTAAAGGTCTGTGTACACATTAACAACATTCACAAAATATCACTATTTCCCCATGGCAACACAGCGAGCTGCAAGTCATATTACGAGTGGGCTATCACTGTGGGCTATGATATATTTCTATCTCCCCACGGCAACACGGTGATATGACTTACACTTACAGCTCACTGCGTTGCCATGGGGAGATAGAAATATCTTGTGAATAATGTTAAAGTGTACACATACCTTAATTTGACTTGCAACTCAATGTGTTGCCATGGCGAAATAGTGATATTTTGTGAATATATTAACGTGTGCACAGACCTTAACTGAATGGGTTCTAGCAGTGATGTTCTATATGTGCAGTTTTCACAGTTAGAGAGGCGAGAGGAGGACGACCTCATTTTCCAGGAACGTGGGTAAGTCAATGATTTGTTTTTCCAACAAGGCTTTGTATTTCTTTATAATATCACTAACCACCATAATTATACCAACACAGTACATCTATTTCAGCATTTTATATTCGTTCCTGTTATTGATTCATTCTGCGTTGTTATAGATTCTCAAACTTGTAAAACATGCACTTAATATGTTGCCTACAATAAATAAAACCATGAGCTTGGACAAGTTAAACGACACAGTTATTGAACAAATCCATATCATTTATTGGTATTCACCCACACAAGACATCTATCTTATTATATTCTTCGTCGTCTACTCTATAAATCGCCAAGTCTGGCTGAGGAGGTTTGTATGTGCAGAAGCAAAGGGAAGTAACTGTACTGTATGGGTTGGTTTCTTGGCAGGAGTTTCCCCCCTTGATCTGTGTGTGTTCGTGTGTGTGGAGAGAGAGAGAGAGAGAGAGAGAGAGAGAGAGAGAGAGAGAGAGAGAGAGAGAGAGAGAGAGAGAGAGAGAGAGAGAAGAGAGAGAGAGAGAGAGAGAGAGAGGTACGAAATTGCTTGCATTCTATAAAGCGCTAAGTCTGGCTGAGGCGCGCGGCAAATGCCCTATTATGAGCGCAGATGCGTCATGCTAAGATATAGTTAGGCCCAGCAAGTCCGACTTCGGCTGGAGGAAATCGTTTTTGAAAGTGTTTCGTGAAAAAAAGGCAGGAGAATGGACCGGAGCAAATGGAAAAGGCAGAGTAAAAAAAAAAGAGTGACAGATGAGAGAAAGCTACAATCACAGAACTTCCAGAAGGTGGGGGAACTATTTATGCAAAAGAACCCTCCGGTATCCCCAACGGGGTGAGCAGCGTGCTTAACAATCTTTTTTGTTGTTTTCCAGGGCTGCGCCAGTGCAGATCCAGCCTGCCCTTCCTGAATCCCCTGCCCTTCCTGGATCCCCTGCCCTTCCTGGATCCCCTGCCCTTCCTGGATCCCCTGCCCCTGGTGTGGCCCGGCCCAGTTTCAACCACCTGTTGAATGCCCCACAGCGACCCCGGGGCGCCCGAAACGTTGAAAGGGACCCCAGCTTCGCCAAGAGGCTGGATTTCTCCGGCCTGGAAATGGATGGGTAAATATGTGCTAGGTTTTGAATATGTCTGTCTGCCTATCTGTCTGTTTGTTTGTCTGTCTGTGACAGACTGTGGAATTGCCCGACTGAACATGTCAGCCTCAGATAATTAGTTAATAATGCCACCAAATTGGAACTGATTCTGTGCAGCGAGTTTCACAATATTGCGCACCCACAAACAATTTATGCAAACAGCCTTAATTATGTTGTACGATACGTGTCCAGTCAGCAGTGGGTAGACCACACGCCCATTGCAGGGCCACTAGCTGTCACTCCGTCTGGGGTGGTCTGCTGTCCTGTAGGTCACAAGAGCTAACGTTACGTAGCGTGAGCGCAAATCGGCAAAAACGGTACTAAGAAACACCTCTTTTGCCGACGTTTGCCGAAAACGTTTTGTGGCTACTCCCAAAGTATCTCTTGGCGAACTATCACGTGACTTGCATGGGGTGAACGGAGCAGTCGAAAAGAGCGCACCGCTAATAAAAGCGCGCCTAAAAGAGCGCTTTTTGCATGCTAATACAAGCGCGTGTTCATGCCAAAAAAAGCGCACGTGAATGTGTGGTTTTCGTGCTAATAAGCACGCATAGGTGAAATCGTTCTCACCAGACATTTACCATTTGCACTCGTCTGTTTGCTAAACTTCAGTCTTCTTGCTGTTTTGGAGAAAGAAACTTTCGATATGTCCACGATTCAACACATCACCACGTTAGGGATAGGGTTAGGGATAGGGTTAGGGATAGGGTTGGGGATAGGTTTTGGGTTTCACATCACATTTTACAACGCGCTCTTTTGACATCCTCGATCTTTCTTAGGTTCCAAAGATGCGCGCTTATTGGACAAAACATTGCGCTCTTTCTAGCTTCATTTTTTGAACGCGGTCTTTTAGAGAGTAAGTAAAACGCGCGCTTATGGGATGCACCCGGGGTGAATACATTTCTTGTTGTTGATTGGTCCATAAGTGTTTCTTAGACCCCTTTTGGCGTAACAGTTATGCGCGCGGCGACCGTCGTCTAGAGAAACTCTACCCGGGTAAGAAGCTTACATCTATCCGAAGTGATTCTGTGCAGGCAAGGATGACCAAAACTCATAACACCTCAAATGCTCTGCGAAGGCAGCAGCGGGGTTAATAATACATCTTTTATTAGCCAGCCTCGAGGCGAACGCTGGTCAATGTCAGTTTTCAGTGGTGTGTGTTTGTGGCTGGCTGGCAGACTGGCTGACTACGTTAACACGATGGTGTTTGGTATTCTATGATTGTCCAACGCATAACGAGTTGAGACGTAAATACCTGTACAGACATAATATAATAATGCTGGTAACTACAATACCTCCCTCACTTAACTGTTTATTGCAAAATGAAAGTTGTTTAGTTACTAGAAACGTTGCTTGCTATGCTCTAAAACAAACGGAACAGTTTACAACACTCGTAAATCCTTAATTTGTTTTTGGTTTTTTTTATGTAGTACCCGCAAAATTATATATATTCTATTGTTCTAAAGATTGTGTTCTTTACCTGTTTGCTTTAGTTGTGTGCATATTAAGTGCACCTCCAAATGTGTATAGGTCGTTGGCCTCACATTAAAATTCATTGCGTCATAGCGTCACGATGGTGTTTGACATAGGCTGAAATTCTGCATGCCTAACGAAAGCTAAGGATATCTCGGCCACGTTCGAACCTAAATGTCAATGGTCAGAAGTCAAGCTCACTGGAGCCTAAAATGCTGGTGCACAGCCGGTTGATCTAGTAGCCTTTCACGCTTTAGTTTTGTTGTTGCTTTTTCCCCAGGGCCCAGCCGATGCAGCAGCAGCAGCCTCAGGCTGTTTTGGTGGCCCCAATGCCCCTGGAGGCTTCCACACCAGACCGGCGCCTCCTCCCCACCCAGGACCTGGCCAATGCCCCCCTGAAGGTCCGTGTTAAAAAAAACTTCGAAAAGCCGCCAGTGAAAGCCAGAAGGAAACTGGACCTGACAGGTACGTTTACGATGCATAAAAAACACAACTTGGAATTATTTTTGTCCGTGTGTCTCTCTCTGTCTGTCTGTCTGTCTCTCTGTCTGTCTGTCTGTCAGCACATTTAAGATTATTCAGACCACGGCTAAGATAATTGTTCCACCACCAAGGCCAGGCCAGGGGAAGGTGTAAAGGTGGATTCTTGTTTCTTCCAAAGAGTTGTTTCCCTTTAACTGAGATTGAAATCCATGTCTGTTAAGATGACGAACAAAACATAATGTGTGCGTGTGCGTGTGTGTGTGACTGTGTGTGTGTGTGTGTGTGTGTGTGTGATGTGCGTGTGCGTGTGTGCGTGTGTGTGTGTGTGTGTGTGTGTGTGTGTGTGTGTGTGTGTGTGTGTGTGTGTGTGTGTAATTGCTTTTGTGGAACAATGATTCGTTTTCTCGATACATTTGATGCATCAATCACTTAAGTCACTACTGCTACAAAACTACTTTTGCAGCTAATCCATAAACGCACATGCACATGTATATTTTTAAAAATTATATATATATATGTTTGTATTTCATGAACACATGTCTTCTTCTGTATTGACATATTTCATGCTCCAGATTTTTTGCATGTTTATAATACAAAATTATTAGTCTTTTTTGTGACATAAAATACGAAACTAAATCTCTTTGTAGCTTAAGAACGAGACCCACGCCATAGCATCAAGGAGCAAACAACCCTGTTAGAAGAAGAAGAAGAAGAAGAAGAAGAAGAAGAAGAAGAAGAAGAAGAATGTCTTATTGTAGATTGTTTTCTGACTGATTTTGATAAAACGTATCTTAAAGCAATTAATTTTGACAGATGGACCAATGATCTAGGTCCTATCACCGGACCCCTTTTCAATGGTTTGACTTCGTCTGATACCACGTCCATTGAAGAAATAAGTGACAAAAATGTGAACAGGGTTCCTGAAAACATAGAGATTGTGCGTATTTACGCACTAGACCTCTCAAATCACCCTCTAGAATCTCAAACCGTGCGTGAGATTCACTCTTTGAAGCTGTAAGTAGAAAGTGAGATGACGCATATCTCTGCTCTCTGTCTGTCTGTCTGTCTGTCTGTCTGTCTGTCTGTCTTGTCTGTCTCTCTCTCTCTCTCTCTCTCTCTCTCTCTCTCTCTCTCTCTCTCTCTATCTCTCACACACACACACACACACACACACACACACACACACACACACACACCACACACACACACACACACACACAAACACACTTGCTGTTGTAAAGCGTTTTGTGTGCATTTGAATTACCTACCTTGAGATTTACTTACATGTTCTGTTGTGTGCCATTCGGAACAGTATACCTTGTTGGAATAGTAGGAGAGACGAATGGACGAAAGAGAACATGCATGGGTGCATAAGCATGTGTGTGTGCGCACACGCACGTGCATGCAGTGGAAGAGGGGTGGAGCTTCCTCCGTGGCTGTTGTCACAGCCTTTCAGAACTTGAAACTGTGGTTACAATTCTCCTTAAAACTCTGAACAGAGTGCATAAGTGTAACCCTATGGAAAAGGAAGCATATCAGGAACCCTGTTTCCTCGTGGGGATACCGGGGGGTCTTTTGTATAAATAGTTCCCCCACCTTCTGGAAGTTCTGTGCTGGTAACTTCCTCTAATATGTCACTCTCTTTAACTGTCTTTTCCCTTTACTTTCTGTCATCTACTATCTTTCTGACTTATTGGCCCATCTGAGGTAAAGCGCTATATAAATGTACTATTATTATTATTATTATTATTATTATTATTATTCTCCTGCCTTTTAAATTTTTAAAAAAACATCTTCCAAATATTTTCTCCTTTCAGCTCCTCCGAGATCGGAATGTGCCGGCTGCAAGCAGCGGGGAGACCAGTGAAAGCTGAAAACCGGACACATACGTACCTTACCATTATGGCCATATGGCCTGGGAACGCAGAAGATGAAGAAGGAACCCTGTTTGGAGGTCTCCCTTGTCTCTCGATGCTGTTGTAGATTCGACGTTGATTGCTGCCAATTAGATGTTGCTGTCTTTTAGGGTTTCTTATTCTTGTACAAAATTTGTTGACTCCCCATTTTTTTAATCTTTGTATTTTTTTTAAAAAACATCGTTAATTCATTTTTTAATAATTATTTGTTGTATAATATGTATTATATTACTAATTTAAATTTTTTACGAGTTTTGTTTGGTTTTATCATTGAGGGTACTTTTTGTACAGAAATATAAGCTTGTAACAGATGCATGGGTTAACTTTTTCCTTCTCAGCAAGGATTTCCTTCATTTTGAAATCAGAAAATAAGGAAATCCTTAATTTCAAATTTTCAACCCAAAATAATAAATTGGATTTGAGCGATCGTAGGCCACGAAGCTCCTAGAACTTTCAAGTTTCAACTTCAATGTCATTTTAGAGTTGAAAACATTTCATAAATGTGAATGAAAGACCTCAGGAGAGCTCACGAAATAGGCTCACGAAATATAATGCTCACAAAAAGTAGGGGATATTGACTTTGCAATATCGCCATGGGTTCATTAACCAGACCATAAGTTTCATTTCATGTGAAAATGATAGTTCATCCTTTTTTGGCTGTACAATCGAAGAAAAACAATCAACTTTAAAATGTCACGTGAATCACGGTGATTGCCAGAGGCGATAAATATCAGTTGGTGTGTTATTCGAAATCACAAAACACCTTTACACAGTTGACAGATTGTTGGGACACTGTTTTCTAACAGGCATCAAAGGCAATGCTTTCTCATGCTCTGGAACAATCTCCTGAAGATTTTCTGGAGGATTATTTTTTCCCCGGCGTCCCTAGATCCTCTTACGACCGTTACAATGCTGCAGGCTGAAATTGAAAAACGCCAACGTTGGGCAGATGTTTACCTCCAAAATGACTATTCGCGCCTCTACTGAGTACATGTTGTGCAAGTCACCTTCACATCCACGAACCCCAGATCTCCCCACAGTCTACGAGGACCCCTGACCATTTTCAATCCAATGCCCCGCTATGTCTTGCAGGAAACCGTGGTCCAACACACGTTCAACCGTTTTATGACTATTGTGACTTTTTGATTTTGCACCCATTAATGTCCATCTTTTCTGGCAATCACGTGATGTTCCAAAATTAATTTTAGTCTCCGATTTTATGTTCAAGGAATAACATACTTTTGTTTTCAAATTGAATAGAACTTATAATTTCGTTATTGAACCCATGGTGATCTTACAAAACACAATATCCCCTACTTTTTGTGAGCAGTATATCTGCAAATTCTTGTCAGCTTCTGGCGGGCTTTGCCCCCCCCCCCCCCCTCCCCCAGAAGGTCTCTGCTCCTACACCCTACCAGGGCCTAGGTGGCAGCGCCCCCCGAAAAGTAGGCTCCAGGCTCCTGGACCGCCTCCCCCTCCTCTCCCCCCTCCGCCCCCCCCCCCCCATATTTGAAAAAAAGAACATCACGTCGATCCTGCCTAACAAATGCCAAAATCGGATCGTAGTGAATCGAATCGTATGCAGTGTGTCTGGGCCTTTTATTGTCAGATGCTGATTCACGAATCCGACATTTATTTATTTATTTATTTATTACACAACATTCATTCAATAGAATTATTTTCCCCCAACGTTTCGGCGTTGCCTTTGTCCAGGGGGTCTTTATTATGAACAACCTTGCCAGTTAACCCTTTCACCGCCAGCCATATTTCAGCAATAAAATGTCCATTAAATTTACCTGTGTAGAGAACACAAACCATCTGCAGTATTGGGCGGTGAAAGGGTTAAATATATCATGTTTTTGTCTACAATTAACTAAAACTCAATTCAGGAAAACATTGGGTAGCCACAGGCACATTATATCTAGAACAAATACAGATGAAATATTTATTTATTTATTTATGGAGATCATCATTTATTATTCACAAAAAAAAAAAATATTTGTATGATTATTTGTCTCAAATTATGCATGCACATAAGAATGCACCCAAGGGACTATGTTCGTAGAGTGCACATTTAGTTGCTTGTGATTGCGCTCGCGACCGCGTGTTCGTGCGCACATGTCTGTGTGCGTGTACGTGTAATTAGCACTCAAACGGTTGTTGTTGTTGACAAGTCATGGTTCGATTTGACTTGATGCAATTTGATATAATTATGATGTGATATAACTTGAGAGGCTTACTTAAAACGCCTCTGTGAATTGACGAGTGTACAGACTTATTCAAATACGCATGTACTATACTTTTATTTGTTTGTACATCACCCAAGTTTATTGTTGTACAGTTATAAAAAAATAAAAAAGAAGATGTGTGTTACGATTGCAGGACATTTGCCCACGTGTGTTACTGGTAACTGGTTTCTGCTTTCATTGACTTTTTTGTTGTTGTTTTTTGTTTTTGATTGATGCGTGTATGGACATGAGTTGTAATTCTGACCAAAACAAAATACTATGTTGGAATCCATTTCCAATTGATGCGTACATGGACATGAGTTGTAATTCTGACCAAAACAAAATCCTATGTTGAAATCCATTTCCAAGATATGACAATAAAGATTCGAAGGGTCACGACTCACGAGTCAGGTCTGTCTTTATTCTGTATTTTGTTTGCTTCTGAACATGTGGCTCTTTCTTTCTTTGGTTTTTGTTCCTATCTGTCGGCCGTTTCTTCTTTCTATCCTTCTGTCTACACCTACCACTACCTCTCAATCTCCCCCTCCCCCTTCCACCCCATCTTCTTCTACCTGTCAGGTTTATGATGGCAGGCTGTTAATGTCCACAACATTGGCCGATTCTGTTTCTCCCCCTCCGTTCCTGTTCCATCCCACGTCAACAATATCAGAAACTGTTTAGCCAACAACAAACGATTAGGTTCTCACTACATGTCAGACTTCGATCGAGAGAGAGAGAGAGAGAGAGAGAGAGAACTTGAAACTCAGGAATGCTTTAATGCCTTAAGGCTCAGCTACACGTCAACTAATATCGTGCCACTGTACGATACGATTCGATCACGCGGTCTCGAAGAACAAATGTGATTCGCGCTTCGAGACCACGTGATCGAATCGTATCGTAAAGTAGTACGACATTAGTTGACGTGTTGTCGAGCCTTCAGACTGACGGTAATCAGTGCTTCGTTCAGGAGAGAAACAAAGTCAGAGGAAAAATAGTCAAGGAAAAAAAGTCAAAAGAAATTTGGTAATTTGACCAGGAGAAAACAACATCTGAGGGAAAATAACCCAGAGAAAAAAGGTCATGGGAAATAAACTCACCGGGAACCAGTTATTACAATCAAACACACAAACATGCACACACGCATGCACACACACTTACACATATGCACACGCACACATTCCTAAACACACGTGCGCACGCACACACACAAATACAAACGCGTGTCCATTCCATAATTATTATCACTCAACATGGCCACATGACCTGATGTACTAAAATGTTTACTACTTAACATGCACACCCCGCATACTCACTCGAACGTGAGCGCGCAAGACCACACACGCACACACATACAAACACACACACACACACACACACGTGCGCGCACACACGGAAAGTAATATATTTGGTGTAATTCACTATCATTAAGACAGTATCTAAGTGACCTACCACACAATTTCTCACACGCACACACATACAAGCACACACACACACACGTGCGCGCGCGCGCACGCACGGAAATTAATGTATTTTGTCTATTTGATGTAATTCACTATCATTAAGACAGCTCTTGTTTTCAAAATGCGAGTACAACCTATACATGTATTGCCTCTCCAAACGCACGAGACCACAAGTACAGATACTAGGTAGGCCTAGCTAAGTGACCTACCACCCAATTTCTCTGTTCCCCAGACTCCACTTGAGACCTCCGGGCTGTTGACAGCAATTAGCCGCTTGTCCGGTCAACACAGGTGTGTCAGGAGTGGTCAGTTGCCCTGCGGACATCTTTCTCTTTCACACTTCAACACCAAGGAGACAGTCTTGGTTGTTCCTAGGTGTCTAGTTAGAGAGAGAGAGAGAGAGAAAAATAGAGATTTTACGCCTTCTGAGTCAACAGACTATTTGGGGCATTTAAAATTATAAAGATCCTAAAAAAGAGGTGGATTTTAAGTTTATAAGATATAGTTTAAAGGGATATATAGAAGTTTCTAATAGCGCAAGTTTCAGAATATAAAATTTATGTTTATAATAAAATATTTTATCTGTAAAAGGTATTTAGCTGTTTGCTTTAAGTCTGGCAGATTGGAGGAGGTCTTGATTTTAAAAAAACCAGGGCTACAGTTAAAATTCATGCGTTTTATGCTCAAAAGAGCTATTTGGTAAAAAAATCCGTGTTTGTGCTCAAGAAGAGCTTTATTGTTAAAATCTTTGACAGGCATTTGCCTGTATACAGACTATATATACAGTTAAAAAACCTAAAAGGTTTTTAGAAAATTTTCAATGCACGTTATTATTACCATTATTATTATTATGTACATAACTTTTTATATACAAACTATTTGGTTGAATTGTGTTTTTTAAGTATTTCAGCCTATTAGGTTTTGTCCCTTAGGACTTAAAACAACCAATTGGCTTGTTTTAGAGTTTAGTTTATCGTATTAGGTTTGGTTTAGGTTTAGGAAATCAAACTATTTACTGTTGGTCTTTTAATAATCTAATCCCAACAATTTTTTAAAATGTTTGGTAAAAAGGGTCCTCTAAAATAGCAAAGAAAGATTTAATATGTACATTATTATTATGTACACAACATGTACATACAAGTTGTTTTAGCTTTTTAATAAGTACGGTTTAAGATTTTTTTTTCGTAAGTGTTAAAATCATTTTATTAAAAAAATAAAAAAAATAATTATTTTTTTATTAAGATTAGTATGTTTTTATTTTAAGATAGGTTAAGTTTTAGTAAAAGAAAGCCAGTTAAAAAGACAAGGTACATTTGGTTTAAAAGTTACAATTAAGATTTATTTTGGTTTGTTTATGTCTAGTACGGTCATGAGCTGATCCATAGGTAAACCAGTTTTAGTTACAGTCTTACTGTATTACATTCTGTTATTGATTATAAGTGGGGGAACATACCGCCAGAGGCCTCCATTGCTGTAATTAAATAGTTTTGTTAATTCCATCCGATCCCAAGGGGGGGTAGCAACAAAAACTCCCCCGCCCTTGATGTCCTGATGGAGTCAGAAGAAGTTTATTATTAAGCTTTAAGTTTTGCTTTCATCGACCCCAGTCTATGCCTTGTTCCCTGAGGCACTGGGGAGGTGCCACAGGCAATTTCTGCAAGCTGCATAATATTGAAAGCATTTCTGGGATCGATGGGGGTATTTTCAGAATCGTTGATTAAGGAGGAAAGGTCCTCAATTAAAGCTTTCGGTTGATTTGAGGTTCTGGCTTGTGCCAGACTTCGTAAAATACGAGATATAAATGATTTTGTTAGTGATTTGTTCTCTTCTTTTGGAATGTTGAGATTTACGAGTTGTGAGGTAGTTGTTGAGTGGGTTTGTTTTGTCAGTGTGTTGTCAATGTGTTTGGTTATTGTCGTCATTATTGTCGCAGTCATTTTTTCCAGTTGTTTAGAGATAGAGATCATTTGTTCAACTTTCTCTTCTGTTATTCGTTCTGAGTGTTTTTTATGAGATTTTTTCCTGATCCTTTTTTTCAGTTTTGTGGGGGAAGAGAGTTCTTCCACGGTGTGTTCTTCCAGAGTTGGAAGCACAGGGTCTGTGTTTTCTTTTGTAGGATTTTGTTTGTGTTCTTTCAGTTTGTTTGCGTATGACATGTAGGGTTTGTGAGTTGGTATGGTATGGGTTCTCCAAGAGTGATCCACAATAGGAGGGTCTGATTTTGGTTTGTTTTCTTGTTGTTCTTTTTCCGTTTGGATGTCCTGTTTAGCTCTTCTAATAGCTTCACTGTAGGGCAGGAAGGCCCCACCCCTAATTCTGTTTGCCCTCAGTCTCAACTGATACTGAGGGCAACCTTGATAGGCAGCTGAATGATCGCCGCCACAGTTGATACATTTAGGCTTATGGGTACAAACTTCTGAAGAGTGACCGGGTGTGGAGCACCTGGTACAAATTTCTGTTTTGGCTCTGCACTGACCAGGACCGTGCCCATAGCGTGCGCATCTGCGGCACCGACGCACTGGGGCGACGTATGGGGCCACAGGGAACTCCTGGGCATCGATCCTGACCAGCGCAGGCAAAATGGGTTTTCGGAAGATGATTTTTATAGCTCGGGATTCCGTGCTATCTCTGTTTTTTAGTCTGACTATTGATTTGGCATCTGGTATGTATTTAAGAAGATCATCCAGGTTTTCTTCAAAGGGAATGGGCTTCACAACCCCCTCAGTGTTTGCCTCAGGTACTGTGCATTTGATGTTAATAGATGCTATATTTGTCATTTTTGCCAGTTTGTTTTGTTGTTTGGCTGAGATGCAACCAATCAGCCATCTATTCCCAGAAAGAGGCCTCTGACTGAGAACGTCCCCCACACTGTTACGGAATAGTTTAAAGTTTGTTGTTGGGCCCAGTGACCTGAAGGTGACTGTGCCAGTGCACAGATCCTCCAGGATCACTGGGTATTCCAGGAATACTGGAGGAACTTGATTTGAGAGG
>CM065690.1:52961196-52980554 GCA_017654935.2 Phymorhynchus buccinoides
CTGCTGCGCTTGGGAACAGACAAAACCAAACACGACGCAAACAATCACAAAACCTCTACTGTACCATACGCTCTGCAAGGAAGCGGCGTGCTTCTTCTTCTTCTTCAATCGCTCAGACAGTGTCCTGTCAATAGGGCATTTGCCACGAGTGTTCGTTCTCTATACTAGACTGCTAATTTGCCCGCGCTCGTTTTGCCCGAGTTATGCTGACGTTTCTAATTCAACTCTCTAAAATTCAACCTAGTGAAATTCAAGGTCGCTGGCGCGCGGCAAATGCCCTATTATGAGCGCAGATGCGTCCTGCTAAGATATAGTTAGGCCTAGCAAGTCCGACTTCGACTGGGGGAAATCTTTTTGAAAGTGTTTCTTGAAAAAAGGCAGGAGAATGGACCGGTAAGGCAGAAAGATAGTAGATGACAGTAAGCAAAGGGAAAAGGTAGAGTAAAAAAAAAAAGACAGATTAGAGGAAGCTACAAACACAGAACTTCCAGAAGGTGGGGGAACTATTTATGCAAAAGACCCAACTGGGTGAGCAGCGTGCTTAAAAACACACTGACGCACCACGATTAGGTCCCTTGGTTTTTTTGGGGTAGCTGTGGCCCACATAGATGTCCCCAGGTTCAGATTGAGGCTCCTCTTTAAAATGATGTTTCGGTTTGAATTTGGGGGCATTTGTATGGGAGTGAGACCTGGTCAAAACAAGATTTATTTCCAGCTATAAGAGGGAAAACACGAAAACGTGAAACCCGTGATTTTGACACGTGATCTGGTGGATCTTTTAACACGATCTTTATTTTTTGGTCCAGGGCTGCGCCAGTGCAGCTGCAGCCACCTGCCCAGGTCAATGTGCTGCTCCGTTCACCCACTGCCCCTCCTGCCCCTCCTGGATCCCCTGCCCCTCGTGGATCCCCTGCCCCTCGTGGATCCCCTGCCCCTCGTGGATTCCCTGCCCCTCCTGGATCCCCTGCCCCTCCTGGATTCCCTGCCCCTCCTGCCCCTCCGTGGATCCCCTGCCCCTTGTGTGACCCGGCCCACTTTCGACCACCTGCTGAACCTTTGAGAGGGACCCCAGCTTCGCCAAGAGACTGGAATTTTTCCGATATGGAAATAGATGGGTAAATATGTGCTAGGTTTTGGGAATGTTTGCCTCTCTGTCCGTCTGCCTATGTGTCTAGACTGACATTCTGCATGCCGACATTCGGCCACGTTCGAACCTTATTGGTCAGAAATCAAGCTCAGTGGAGACGGAAGTGCTGGCGCACGGCTGGTTGATCTAGTAGCCTTTCACGCTTTAGTTTTGTTGTTTTCCCAGGGCCCAGCCGGTGCAGCAGCAGCAGCAGCCTCAGGCTGTCCTGGTGGCTCCTCCTCCCCACCCAGGACCTGGCCAATGCCCCCCTGAAGGTCCATGTGGAAAAAACCTTCGAAAAGCCGCCATTGAAAGCCAGAAGGAAACTGGACCTGACAGGTACATTAACGATGCATAAAAACACAACTTCGAATTAGTTTTGTTCGTGTGTCTGTCTCTGTCTGTTTGTCTAGAAGCACATTTAAGATTATTCAGACCACGGCTTAAGTTACGATGTAGCGTGTATAAATTATATATATATAGTTGATTGGAGCTAGATTGTGCTGAGGCTGTATAGAAACTTCTTGATTATTACTTTCGTTTTAATCAGGTAAGTAAGTATATATGATGCCATCTTAAATTCTAAGCTTCTCTGGTTTGGTCTGGAAGGTTCAAGTAGCTTTTATACATAGGGCCTACTGGGAGTTAGTGAAAAATATTCGATTATTGTTGAAAATTATAGATATTAAGGAGATATGTTTCTGTCACGAACGAGACGTTTTTGGGATAGAGAAGAAAACTTGAAATAGTTAGCGTTTACTAATTAGTTATTTGTTTCTTTTGACCTATAATCGTAAAAATGCATATTGTGGTAGTTGACATATTAGTTTTTGTGTTGATTTAGAAAAGTTTTAACTGGTAAGATCAAGAAGATTGAGGATCTTTCTAGAATGGATATTTCTAGGAAAGGGGAGTAACCCATTACATATTCGCCTCGTTTTAATGTTGATTGATTTAAATTTAGATTGTACCAGAAGACTGATGTTTATTGTGGATTGGTCTGTTATGTACAGGAATCTTCTAGAAAGGAATGCAACTGTGTCTATGTATTGAGCTGAGAACTTGTAGAAGTCACAGTGTGTGTATGTGGGGGGGGGGGGGTAAAGGTCAAGATGTGCCCCCCCTCTTACATTTCTCGGCTCTCCCCGCTTTTTCACACTTGCCTTTCTTACCAAACATTAAGCTGTATTTTATTGACCTTTTCAGCTAATTATCTTTGTTGAATAATTAATTGCAGTCATGATAAAGGCCATTTTCTAATAGGAACCCCCACCCCCCACCCCCTATGTAGTGCAGTACACACAACAGCCGAGGAGCATTTGTCACAGTCCTGGTTCATTGCGTTTTTCCGTCTTGCCTTTATCTTCTACTATTATTGAATGCATATGTTTAATTATGTAAATGGATGAAAATTAGTGTTAAATATAGCAAACGATAGAGGATGAAGTACTCAATCTGCAGTAAGAAAGGCAAGACTGAAAAAGTGGAAACAACCGAGAAATGGAGGAGGAGGGGGGGGGGGCGCATCTTTACCTTTATTTCATGAACCCATGTTTTCTTCTGTATTGACATATTTCATCTAGTGTACGTGCTCCAGCTGTTTTCATGTTTACAATACAACATTATTACTGTCTATGTTGTGACATAGATTGGCAACTAAATCTCTTTGCAGCTTAAGACAACAAAGAGACAACAACTCTGTTAGAGGAAGAAGAAGAAGAAGAATGTCTAGGCCTACCACCCCCTGCATCCGCTCCTTTCCCCATCAACTTACTGCAGAGAAGGAAACAATGCTTTAAAATATTGACAATCTGTTGTCATTTTTATTATAAAATTAATGTTTGTTGTTGTTGTTTCTTTCGACATTGAGGTAACTTAGAATTGTCTGGTACTGGGCTCTGCAGTCATGAATAATGGGCTGGTACTCCCATGGGAACAACTTTCCCCAAAACTCCCCAGCATCGTATCTGATGGTCACCAAGCCGTGAGTAGCTACGTGCCTCTGTACTAGCTGTATGCTTAATGGAATGTCCCGTGTGTGCCTGCTCCCCAGTAACACAACACGGACTTCCAGGGCTGGAGCAGGGCTGCTCTCGTGCTGATAGGGCAGGCGTGGCTGGTGCATCTCTGGGTCCCATCAGCACCTTCGGGTGTTTCTTTCTCATTTCAAAGTGGATAATATGTCAGAATAGTACTTGCCGAACACTTCTTTAGGAATACAAAGAGAACAAGCTGATGGTCTGTTGTTTTTATTGTAGATTGTTTTCTGACTGTTTGTGATAAAACGTATCTTATAATCAACTAATTTTGACAGATAGAACAATATGATCTAGGTCCTATCACCGGACCCCTTTTCAATGGTTTGGCTTCGTCTGATACCACGTCCATTGAAGAAATAAGTTTTTTTTAAAATTGAACAGGGTTACTGAAAACTTAGAGATTGTGTGTAATAACTAATTACGCACTAGACCTCTCAAATCATCCTCTAGAATCTCAAGCAATGCGTGAGATTCACTCTTTGAATCTGTAAGTAGAACGTGAGATGACGCATATCTCCCTCTCTCTGTCTCTCTCTGTGTGTCTCTCTCTCTCTCTCTCTCTCTCTGTTTCTCTCTCTCTGTCTCTCCTCTCTCTCTCTATCTGTCTCTTTCGTGTTGTTTTAAAGCGTTTTGTGTGCATTTGAATTACTTACCTTGAGATTTACTGAAGTGTTCTGTTGTGTGCCATTCGGAACAGTATACCTTGTTGGAATAGTAGGAGAGACGAATGGACGAAAGAGAACATACATTCGCGCATGGTTGCATAAGCATGTGTGCGCGCGTCTGTGTGCACACATGCACGTACATGCAGTGGAAGTGGGATGGAGCTTCCTTCATGGCTTTTGTCACAGCCTTTCAAAACTTGAATCTGTGGTTACAAGCAATTATCCTTAAAACTCTGAAAAGTGTGTATAAGTGTAACCCTATGGAAAGGGAAACAAATAAGGAACCCTGTTTCTCCGTGGGGATGCCGGGGGGTCTTTCGTACAAATAGTTCCCCCACCTTCTGGAAGTTCTGTGCTGGTAACTTCCTCTAATATGTCACTCTCTTTGACTCTGTCTTTTCCCTTTACTTTCTGTCATCTACTATCTTTCGGACTTATTGGCCCATTCTCCTGCCTTTTTTCCAAAAAAAATCTTCCAAATATTTTCTCCTTTGAGCTCCTCCGAAATCGGAATGTGTTGGCTGTACGCAGCGGGGAGACCAGTGAAAACTGAAAACCGGACATATACGTACCTTACCCATTATGGCCATACCATGGCCTGGGAACGCAGAAGAAGGACCCTGTTTGGAGGTCTCCCTTGTCTCTCGATGCTCTTGTAGAATCGACATTGATTGCTGCCAATTAGATGTTGCTGTCTTTTGGGGTTTCTTATTCTTGTACAAATTTGTTGACTCCCCTACCGTTTTTTTACATCTTTGTATATAAGAAAAACAACAAGGTTAAATCATTTTTTTACGAATTCGTTTCTTTATCATATGTATTATATTACGAATTTCATTTTTTTACGAATGTTGTGTGGTTATGAAATATTATTGAGAGTACTTTTTGTACAAACATACAGGCTTATAACAGATGCGTGGGTGAATGTTTTCCTTCTCACAGAAGGATTTCCTTAATTTTGAAATCAGAGAATAAGGAAACCCTTAATTTCAAAGTTTCAACCCCCAAAAAGAAGAGAAATTGGATTTGAGCGATCGTAGGCCACGAAGTGTGTTTGCTCCTAGAACTTTCAACTTAAATGTCATTTCGGAGTTCAAATAACTTAATAAATGTGATGAAAGACCTCACGAGAGCTCACGAAATAGGCTCACGAAATATACTGTTCATAAAAAGTAGGGATATTGACTTTGCAATATCACCAAGGGTTCAATAACCAGACCATAAGTTTCATTTCATGTGAAAATGATAGTTCAGCCTTTTGTGGCTGTAAAATCGAAGAAAAAAATCAATTTTAAAATGTCACGTGACTGCTATAGGCGATAAACATCAGTGGGTGTGTTATTCGAAATCACAAAACACCTTTACACAGTTGACAGATTGTTGGGCCACTGTTTTCTAACAGGCATCCAAGGCAATGCTTTCTCATGCTCTGGAACAGTCTCCTGAAGATTTTCTGGAGGATTAAGGGTTTTTTCTCGGTTACAATGGTGCAGGCTGAAATTGAAAAACGCCAACGTTGGGCAGATGTTAACCTCCAAAATGACAATTCGCGCCTCTACTGAGTACATGTTGTGCAAGATCACCTTCACACCCACGAAACCCAGACGTCCCCATGGTCTACAAGGTCCCCTGACCATTTTCAATCAAATGCAGAAATTGCAGGAAACCGTGGTCCAACACACGTTCAAACGTTTTATGACTATTGTGCACCCATTAATGTCCATCTTCTGGTTTAAACGATTTATTATTCAGTTACATTCGCATGGACATAAAACACAACAGACTGAAGCAACAACAAGCGAAGCTTATAGCGTGCTCAGTTAGAAAATGTACACAGCAATATTGGCGGAATTAAACGTGGAAAACAAATGTACGAAACAGAACCCCAAAAAATGTCCATCTTCTCTGGAATCACGTGACGTTTCAGCATTAGGATAATTTTAGTCTTCGATTTGTTATGTTCAATGAATAGCATACTTTTGTTCTCAAACTGAATAGAATTTATAGTTTTGTTATTGAACCCATGGTGGTTTTACAAAACACAAAATCCCCTACTTTTTGTGAGCAGTATATCTGCAAATTCTTGTCAGCCTCTGGCGGGCTTTATCTATTTTATTTATTACACAACATTCATTCAATAGACCAACCAACAAGCAAAGGTTATTTTCCCCCAGCGTTTCGGCGTTGCCTTTGTCCAGGGTGTCTTTATTATGAACAAACTTGTCAGTTAACCCTTTCACCGCCAGCCATATTTCAGCAAAAATATGTCCATTACATTTACCTGGGTAGATAACACAAACCGTCTGCAGTACTGGGGATTCTTCTGTGACATAGTATAAAACCAGGTCTATCCTTACTTCCCAAAACTAAGACAATAAGGTCTTTGGATAATAGACCCCAATTTGATGCCTTTTAGTGACATAGGTGTTAAATCACTGGTGCTTATATGTGAGTTTGGCGGTGAAAGGGTCAAAATATCTCATGTTTTCGTCTACAACTGAATACAACTCACAATCAATTCAGGTAAACATTGGGTAACAACAGGCACACCACATCTAGAATAAAAACAGATAAAATCTTTATTTATATATTTATTCATGGAGATCATTTATTATTCACCAAAAACAAATATTTGTATCATTACTTGTCTCAAACTGTGCATGCACATAAGAATGCACCAAAGGGACTATGCTCGTACATTACACATTTGTTTGCTTGGGATTGCGCGCTTGTGTGTGTGTGTGTGTGTGTGTGTGTGTGTGTGTGTGTGTGTGTGTGTGTATATATATATATGTGTGTGTGTGTGTGTGTGTGTGTGTGTGTGTGTGTGTGTGTGTGTGTGTGTGTGTGTGTGTGTGTGTGTGTGTGTATGCGAGCGTGCAATTAGCACTTAAACGATTTTTGTTGTTGTTGGGCGCCAAGTCATGGTTTGATTTGACTTGATACAATTTGATATAATTATGATGTGATATAACTTGAGAGGCTTACTTAAAACGCCTCTGTGAATTGACGAGTGTACATAATTGTTCAAATACGCATGAACCGTACTTGTATTTGTTTTGTTTGTTTGTACATCACCCAAGTTCATTGTTGTACAGCTATAAAAATAAAAAAAGAAGATGTGTGTTACGATTGCAGGACATTTGCCCACGTGTGTTACTGGTAACTGGTTTCTGCTTTCATTGACTTTTTTGTTTTGTTTTTTTGTTTCCAAGAGATGACAATACAATATCGGAGGGTCACGACTCACGAGTCAGGTCTGTCTTTATTCTGTATTTTGCTTGCTTCTGAACATGTGGCTCTTTCTTTCTTTGTTTTTGTTCCTATCTGTCGGCCGTTTCTTCTTTCAATCCTTCTGTCTACACCTACCACTACCTCTCAATCTCCCCCTCCCCCTTCCACCCCATCTTCTTCTACCTGTCAGTTTTACGATGGCAGGCTGTTAATGTTCACAACACTGGCAGATTCTGTTTCTCCCCCTCCGTTCCTCTCCCTGTCCCATGCTCTTCACTTCACTGTCCCACGTCAACACTATTAGAAACTGTTTAGCCAACAACAAACGATTAGGTTCTCACTACATGTCAGACTTCGAGAGCGATAGAGAGAGAGAGAGAGAAGAAGAAGGAGGAGAGAGAGAGAGAGAGAGAGAGACGAGAGAGAGAGAGAGAGAGAGAGGGGGGGGAATTGGAACTCAGCAGGAATGTTTCAATGACTTAAGGCTCAGCTACTCGTCAACTAATATCGTACGACTGTACAATACGATTCGATAACGTGATCTCCAAGAACAAATATGATTCGCGCTTTGAGATCACGTGATCGAATCGTATCGTAAAGTAGTACGACATTAGTTGACGTGTTGTCGAGCCTTTAGGCTGACAGTAAATCGGTAATTCGGTCAGGAGAGAAACAAAGTCAGAGGAAAAATAGTCAGGGAAAAAAAGTCAAAAGAAATTTGATAATTTGACCAGGAGAAAACAAAATCTGATGGAAAATAACCCAGAGAAAAAAGGTCATGGGAAATAAACTCACCGGGAAACCAGTTATTACAATCAACACACATACACACATTACACACACGCACGCAAGCACGCACACAACAAACGCACGCACACGCATACACGCACGCACGCCTGCACACGTGCGCACGCACACACACAAATACAAACGCGTGTCCATTCCATAATTATTATCACTCAACATGGCAACATGACCTGATGTACTAAAATGTTTACTATTTAACATACACACCCTGCATACTCACGCGAACGCGAGCGCGCAAGACCGCACACGCACACACATACACACGCAGGCACGTGCGCGCGCCCGGAAATTAATGTATTTTGTCTATTTGATGTAATTCACTATCATTAAGACAGCTCTTGTTTTCAAAATGCGAGTAAAACCTGTACATGTATTGCCTCTCCAAACGCACGAGACCACAAGTACAGATACTAGGTAGCTAAGTGACCTACCACCCAATTTCTCTGTTCCCCAGACTCCACTTGAGACCTCCGGGCTGTTGACAGCAATTAGCCGCTTGTCCGGTCACCACAGGTGTGTCAGGAGTGGTCAGTTGCCCTGCGGACATCTTTCTCTTTCCTGGTGACAGGGCGAGATGCGAGCACTCACACTTCAACACCTAGGAGACAGTCTTGGTGTCTAGTTGTGATTGTAGTGTCAATTTATATGGCTCGAGTTTTCCCAAGAAGAAACTCTCTCTCTCTCTCTCTCTCCTCTCCTCCTCCTCTCTCTCTCTCGTCTCTCTCTCTCATCTCTCTCTCTCTCTCCTCTCTCTCTCTCTCTCTCCTCCCTCTCTCTCTCTCTCTCTCTCTCTCTCTCTCTCTCTCTCTCAATCTCTCTCTCTCTCTCTCTCAAATTGCTCTAGGACATCAAGCCCCATTGCGTGTCTTCAAACTTTATGAATATCTGTGGTTCCATTTTGTTCGAATGTGCCAGTACTTTATGTATATATGCGTGTCTATGTATGACTTTGGCCTTTCTAAGGGCCAGTGGCCTATAGATATTAAAAATATTATTCTTGTTCTTGCTCTCTCTCTCTCTCTCTCTCTCTCTCTCTCTGCTCTCTCTCTCTCTCTCTCTCGTCTCTCTCTCGCTCTCTCTCTCTCTCTCTACGGCCGCGAACACAGTAGACGCAAACATCCCATGCGCAATCCGTAAATAAGCAAAACAAAGAAAGAAGGGAAAACAAACCCGCACGTGTCCGTATTTCACTTAATCCGCATATATTTGTTCCTTCTTTCTTTTACTTATTTATGAGTTTCCGTGCGTAATGAGTTTCCGCGTCTAATGTGTCCACGGCCTTAGGGTTTAAACTTCAAGTGTCTGTAAAAAATACGACTCTATAAAAGCTACTTAAATTCTGTTTTATAATTTTTTTCATAAGTTCGATCTTCTGAAACAAAAATATCAATTTATACAAAATAATTATTTATGTCCAGTTTTCTCAAGGACCCATTTCAAGGGCTCGGTTGACGTCCTCAGTGACGTCATCAAACATGTCAACACCATTTCAAACTGTAGGCCCCATGATGATAATAATGACGAATGATGGTCTTTGGGGGCCTTCCCAAGCGCCAGCTGTCCTCAAATCTCTTTGACCGAGAGAGGGGATGTACCCTGAGTCTGGAAGGCATCTCCACAGTAAACACATTTTAGCCCAGCCCTTCTAAATGGCATCTGCCCCCCTTTGTTTTCTGGCAGTCGTCGTCGGATGATGGAAAAAAGCAAACATTGTTGCTTGTTCAATGTACCATCTGAAAATAAACATTCTGACTTTGACTTGACTTTAAAACGACTGACTGGCATGCAACAAAGAATCATGATTATGCGTGCAAATTGTGATCATAATTATTATTTTCAAACGGCAAATGAATTCATAACCACGGACAATGGGGATGGGAGACCAAAGAGATTCAGATGCTGCAATACCAGATCACCCATTCCTTCCTTCAGGGTTTGGAAGCCACATCTACCCAATTTGCACCCCTACCCAAACCTGTCAATCAGATGGGCTAGTTTACCCGAGTGACTCTTTCCCACCCTGAA
Organism: Phymorhynchus buccinoides; assembly: GCA_017654935.2. Lineage (NCBI taxonomy): Eukaryota > Metazoa > Mollusca > Gastropoda > Neogastropoda > Raphitomidae > Phymorhynchus > Phymorhynchus buccinoides. The sequence goes on from CM065690.1 coordinate 52,971,093, forward strand.
GCAGTTTGCTCGCTTTAAGATGTCATAGGTCCACACACCAATCATTTGTTGAAATGGCGCGCGAATCCAAATTCCCACCAATCGGATGCCGTGCTTTGTGATACGGGTACTTTCCTTTCGGATGAACAAAACGATGTGTCCGGGACTATCTTCTATTAGTTGTCGGTTCATCCACCAAGTAGGTTCTCCTTTAAATTTCAGTGGACTATTTTTAAAAAAACACCAACATGACAGACATATCTTGTGATTGGTTCTGTGGGTGCACAGGAAAGTGGTGAAGTTGTATCACAGGGTAACCCAGTTCTTTGTGTGTGTGTGTGTGTCTTCTTGAACCTTTCACTGACTTTGATTGTTTGATCATTGATGCTTCTTTGATATGTTAGATGTTGAGACTTCACCATTTTAAGGGCCCGCTAACCGTTCGTTAAATATGGTATCTACACGCGAGCTTAGAGTTTTACGTCCTCTCGGCCTGGGATGGCACATTTGTTTTGCTAGATGTAATAAAAACGAGTTCAAACAATACGACACAAAAGCGGGAACATAGAGACCGTAAAAGCGGATTTTCTCTATAATGCAAGTTGTGAGATTTATTTGTTTTCAGTTGAGATGATCTAGGCAATTGGATTTCAATCGAGTTGATAATTTTAAATATATTGCTATTATGTAAAAATGTGTTTGTTAAAAAAACGTATGACTAGAAATTTGTTTTACGTCCTCCGACCTGCTTAGAGGCACATTTGTTAGGATGAAAATGGGGGAGAAAAAGAAATGGTGGAGAAGGGGCACCAAGAATGAAGGGATTAATAGTGATGAGGTATGTTTCTATAAGGATATGGCAGTATAGGTATTTGTTAATAGTACTGCTGCGGTTTATGTATGTTAGAATTACATTCTGGACTTTTTGCTAACCGGTTGCTTTGCCTCTGTCAAAATTCCAGGTCCATGAGTTAAAAAACAAACTTTTAAAACTTTTATTGTTAAAAGCGGATCAAAAAGGGTTTGGTTTTAAAATAAACGTTATTTACAGATATGTGCAGATCTATTTACATATTGCCAACCGGAACTTTCGTGTGCCAGTTGACTAGAAAGATAAGAAAGATAAATAGTTAAATTTGTTTCCAAGGGAGTTTACTCCTTAAGAATGGTGTGATATGTTTTTCTCTTGTACATGTTGATTGTAACGAGGAAGGTGTTGCTCTTTTCTGTGTTGACCTGATGTTAACTTTGTAATGTTTATTGCAACGAGGAAGGTGTTGCTCTTCTCTGTGTTGACGTGATGTTAACTTTGTCATGTTTATTGCAACGAGGAAGGTGTTGCTCTTCTCTGTGTTGACTTGATGTTAACTTTGTCATGTTTATTGCAACGAGGAAGGTGTTGCTCTTTTCTGTGTTGACGTGCTGTTAACTTTGTCATGTTGATTGCAACGAGGAAGGTGTTGCTCTTCTCTGTGTTGACGTGATGTTAACTTTGTACCGTCTTCATCTCTAGTGTATACAGTGGTAGAAATTAATGTCTCATTCTTTTTACTTTTTGGTGTGACGTTTTAGACCGCCGGCCGGCAATCCTGTGGATCTGCTGGCTGTTGTTAATGTGTACACAGACTATATAGTTACATAGTCTGTTAATGTGTATTAAGAGCTGGTGTGTCTCTTGTGGCTCTGCAAGGTCTGTGTACACCATAACTACATTCACAAAATATATCTATGTCCCCATGGCAACACAGTATTAGGTCACTCAGTAAAGGTATGTGTACACGTTAACATTATTCACAAGATATTCATATTTCCCCATGGATACACAGTGAGCTGCAAGTCATATTACAAGTGGGTTATTACTGTGGACTATGACCTTTAGGTCTGTGTACACGTTAACATATTCACAAAAAATATCTATTTCCCCATGGCAACAACAGTGATAGCCCACTCTTAATATGACTTTACAGCTCACTGTGTTGCCATGGGGGAATACAAATATCTTGTGAATAGTGTTAGCGTGTACAAAGACCTCATAATATGACTTACAACTCACATGTGTTTGCCATGGCGAAATAGTAATATTTTTATGAATAATGTTAACGTGTGCACAGACCTCAACTGAATGGGTTCTAGCAGTGATGTTCTGTGTGCAGTTCTCACACTTAGAGAGGCGAGAGGAGGACGACTGTCTCATTTTCGAGGAACATGGGTAAGTCAATTATTTTGTTTTCAATAAGGCTTTGTATTTCTTTATACTAACCACCATATGCCAACACAGTACATCTATTTTAACATTTTATATTAATGTTGTTGATTCATTCTGCGTTGTTATGGATTCTCATACTTGTAAAACATGCACTGAATATGTTGCCTGCAGGAAATAAAACCATAAGCTTAAGAGAAGAAGAAAAATTCTGTTTAACGTCCTCCGGTCTGAAACAGACACATATGGGACATTACGTAACATATAAAGATGGTGGGAACCGATCCTGGAGGCCAATTGCGACGGATGCAGGAAAGTCCCGAATTGTTATATACATATATTAGAGGTGTGATATATATATTATAGATATTTATTAACCATAAGCTTTGAGAATGAATGAAAAATTTTGTTTTGCGTCCTCTTGGTCTAGAATCAGACTCATATGGGACATTTGTAGTAACAAATTTGGTGGGAGCGATACTGGAGGCAATGCCCGGAGGCAGTGCAACACCAGTAAAGAAGTCCCGAATTTAGTGTAGCAGTAACCACGCCTCGGTCAGTAAACCTCATTGGCTATTGTACCGCAACAACAAAAAATTGATTGAATAGTATTATGTTAACCATAAGCTTGAATGAACGATTGTTTATGTTTTACGTCCTCTCGGTTAGAATTACGACGAATAAGCTTGGACAATTTAAACGATAGAGTTATTGAACAAATCATATAATTTATTGGTATTCATCCAAGTTAATAAAAAAAATCATACATTTATTGGTATTCACCCGCACAAGACATCTATCTTATTTTTCTTCTTCTTCCACTCTTGTCTCTATAAAGTGCTAAGTCTGGCTGAGTATGTTTGTCTGTCCAGAAGTAAAGGGAAGTCACTGTACTGTATGGGTCGGTTTCTTAGCAGGAGTGTTCCCCCCTTGATCTGTATGTGTGTGTTCGTGTATGTGTGACTGGGTGTGTGAAAAGAGAGAGAGATAGAGACAGAGAGAGAGACAGAGAGAGAGAGAGATCAGAGATACACACAGAGACAGAGAGACAGAGACAGAGAGAAGAAGAAGAAAGGGAACATTACACATCCAGGGATCAGACTACGAGAGGGTGGGGATAGGCACAGAAGCAAAAGAGTATAAGAACAAGAAGAACATATGGAGAGAGAAAGAGAGGGAGAGAGAAAGAAAAAGGAGAATGGGGGGATAGAAATAGAGACTATGCCTATAACAGCAGAGAGAGAGGAGAGAGATAGAGAGAGAGAGAGAGAGAGAGAATACGAATACGAATACGAATACGAATGTTTTTATTGAGGGTAAAACAGATAAGCTGGGTAGCGTTTTTACACTATTGCCCTCAAGCAAATAAAAAATTAATGAAGAAAATGATTAACATAAACGTAAAAACAACAACAAAACTGGCACCAATAGTGACAAAAATATACAAAGTAATATAATACAACAATGCAAAAATGGCCACACAACAGCAATTCAAGATTAAAGCCCCCCCCCCAAAAAATTTTTAAAAAATCCCAGTCTCCCCCCCCCCCCCGCCTGCACTCACACCCACAAGCACCTCACACATACATGCATACAAATACTTATATTATTACATGTACATGTATATTAGAGAGCGAGAGAGAGAGAGGGAGGGAGAGAGAGGGAGAGAGAGAGAGAGAGAGAGAGAGAGAGAGAGAGAGAGAAGAGAGAGAAGAGAGAAGACTTTAAGGGAAAGAGAGAGAGAGAGAGAGGAGAGAGAGAGAGATGAGAGAGGAGAAGACGAGAGAGAGAGAGAGAAGAGAGAGAGAGATTATTCCAAGGCCAAAGCCCGGTACAAAATTGCTTGTAATAATATAATTTGCTTTGAATGTCTGTCTGTCTGTTTTGCTCGTTATCTGCCAAAACGCATGCAAAAACAAAAAGAGGATTAATCCTTTGCTTAAACCCCACGGGTGTTGGCCTATTGTAGCCTACACACAGCGAATCAGGGTCATGTTGACGGTCTGCGAGTAGCCATGCGTGGACTGAAAGAGATATGTCACCTAAAGGTCTGTGTACACCTTAACTACATTCACAAAATATCTGTTTCCCCATGGGCAAACACAGTTGCTAGGCCACTCAGTAAAGGTCTGTGTACACCATTAACAATGTTCACAAGATAGTCCTATTTCCCCATGGATGTGTCAAATCTACTCGGCAAGCTGCAGGTCTATATTAACGAGTGTGGGGGCCGTGGTCACTGTGGGCTTATGATATATTTCTATCTCCCCACGGCAACCACGGTGATATGACTTACACTTACAGCGTGCACTGCGTTGCCATGGGGAGATAGAAATATCTTGTGAATAATGTTAAAGTGTACACATACCTTTAATTTGACTTGCAACTCAATGTGTTGCCATGGGGAAATAGTGATATTATGTGAATAATATTAACGTGGTTGGCAGAACCTTAAGCTGAATGGGTTCTAGCAGTGATGTTCTATATGTGCAGTTTTCACAGTTAGAGAGGCGAGAGGAGGACGACCTCATTTTCCAGGAACGTGGGTAAGTCAATGATTTGTTTTTCCAACAAGGCTTTGTATTTCTTTATAATATCACTAACCACCATAATTATACCAACACAGTACATCTATTTCAGCATTTTATATTCGTTCCTGTTATTGATTCATTCTGCGTTGTTATAGATTCTCAAACTTGTAAAACATGCACTTAATATGTTGCCTACAATAAATAAAACCATGAGCTTGGACAAGTTAAACGACACAGTTATTGAACAAATCCATATCATTTATTGGTATTCACCCACACAAGACATCTATCTTATTATATTCTTCGTCGTCTACTCTATAAATCGCCAAGTCTGGCTGAGGAGGTTTGTATGTGCAGAAGCAAAGGGAAGTAACTGTACTGTATGGGTTGGTTTCTTGGCAGGAGTTTCCCCCCTTGATCTGTGTGTGTTGTTTCGTGTGTGTGGAGATAGAGAGAGAGAGAGAGACGAGAGAGAGAGATGGAGAGAGAGAGAGAGAGAGATGACGAGAGAGGAGAGAGAGAGAGAGAGAGAGAAAGAGGTACAGAGAATTGGCTTGCATTCTATAAAGCGCTAATGTCTGGCTGAGGCGCGCGGCAATGGCCCTAATTATGAAGCGCAGATGCGTCCATGCTAAGATATAGTTAGGCCCAGGAAGTCTGACTTCCACTGGGGGAAATCGTTTTGAAAGTGTTTATTGAAAAAAGGCAGGAGAATGGACCGGAGCAAATGGGGAAAGGCAGAGTAAAAAAAAAAACGAGTGACCAGATGAGATGAAAGCTACAATCACAGAACTTCCAGCTAGGTGGGGGAACTATTTTATGCAAAAGACACTCCGTATCCCGCAACGGGGCATGAGCAGCGTGCTTAACAATCTTTTTTGTTTGTTTTCCAGGGCTGCGCCAGTGCAGATCCAAGCCTGCCCTTCCTGAATCCCCTGCCCTTCCTGGATCCCCTGCCCTTCCTGGATCCCCTGCCCTTCCTGGATCCCCTGCCCCTGGTGTGGCCCGGCCCAGTTTCAACCACCTGTTGAATGCCCCACAGCGACCCCGGGGCGCCCGAAACGTTGAAAGGGACCCCAGCTTCGCCAAGAGGCTGGATTTCTCCGGCCTGGAAATGGATGGGTAAATATGTGCTAGGTTTTGAATATGTCTGTCTGCCTATCTGTCTGTTTGTTTGTCTGTCTGTGACAGACTGTGGAATTGCCCGACTGAACATGTCAGCCTCAGATAATTAATTAATAATGCCACCAAATTGGAACTGATTCTGTGCAGCGAGTTTCACAATATTGCGCACCCACAAACAATTTATGCAAACAGCCTTAATTATGTTGTACGATACGTGTCCAGTCAGCAGTGGGTAGACCACACGCCCATTGCAGGGCCACTAGCTGCTGTCACTCCGTCTGGGGTGGTCTGTCTGTCCTGTAAGAGTCACAAGAGCTAACGTTACGTAGCGTGAGCGCAAATCGGCAAAACCGTACTAAGAAACGCCTCTTTTGCCGACGTTTGTCGAAAACGTTTTGCAAAGCTACTATATTTACTCCCAAAGTATCTCTTGGCGAACTATCACGTGACTTGCATGGGGTGAACGGAGCAGTCGAAAAGAGCGCACCGCTAATAAGAGCGCGCCTAAAAGAGTGCATTTTGCATGCTAATAAGAGCGTGTGTTCATGCCAAAAAGAGCGCACGTCGTGAATGTGTGGTTTTCGTGCTAATGAGCGCGCATAGGTGAAATCGTTCTCAACAGACATTTACTATTTGCACTCGTCTGCTTTGCTAAACTTCAGTCTTCTTGCTGTTTTGGAGAAAGAAACTTTCGATATGTCCACGATTCAACACATCACAACGTTAGGGATAGGGTTAGGGATAGGGATAGGGTAGGGATAGGGTTGGGGATAGGTTTTGGGTTTCACATCACAAAAACATCACATTTTACAACGCGCTCTTTTTGACATCCTCGATCTTTTCTTAGGATCCAAAGATGCGCGCTTATTGGACAAAAACATTGCGCTCTTTCTAGCTTCAATATTTTGAACGCGCGCTTTTAGAGAGTAAATAAAAACGCGCGCTTATTGGATGCACCCTGGGTGAATACATTTTCTTGTTGTTTGATTGGTCCATTAATGTGTTTTTCTTATACCCCTTTTTGCGTAATAGTTATGCGCGCGGTCGACCGGGGGGGGGAGGGGGGTCGTCTCGAGAAACTCTACCCGGGTAAGAAGCTTACATCTATCCGAAGTGATTCTGTGCAGGCAAGGATGACCAAAACTCATAACACCTCAAATGCTCTGCGAAGACAGCAGCGGGGTTAATAATACATCTTTTATTAACCAGCCTCGAGGCGAAAGCTGGTCAATGTCAGTTTTCAGTGGTGTGTGTTTGTGGCTGGCTGGCAGACTGGCTGACTACGTTAACACGATGGTGTTTGGTATTCTATGATTGTCCAACGCATAACGAGTTGAGACGTAAATACCTGTACAGACATAATATAATAATGCTGGTTACTACAATACCTCCCTCACTTAACTGTTTATTGCAAAATGAAATTTGTTTAGTTACTAGAAACATTGCTATGTTCATATACTATGCTCTAAAACAAAAGGAACATTTTACAACACTCGTAAATCCTTAACTTGTTTTAGGTTTTTTTTATGCAGTATCCGCATCATGATATATATTCTATTGTTATAATGATTGTGTTCTTTACCTTTTTGCTTTAGTTGTGTACATATTAAGTGCACCTCCAAATGTGTATAGGTCGTTGGCCTCACATTAAAATTCAGTGCGTCATTGCGTCACGATGGTGTTTGACATAGGCTGAAATTCTGCATGCCTAACGAAAAGCTAAGGATATCTCGGCCCACGTTCGAACATAAATGTCAATGGTCAGAAGTCAAGCTCACTGGAGCCTAAAATGCTGGTGCACAGCCGGTTGATCTAGTAGCCTTTCACGCTTTAGTTTTGTTGTTGCTTTTTCCCCAGGGCCCAGCCGATGCAGCAGCAGCAGCCTCAGGCTGTTTTGGTGGCCCCAATGCCCCTGGAGGCTTCCACACCAGACCGGCGCCTCCTCCCCACCCAGGACCTGGCCAATGCCCCCCTGAAGGTCCGTGTTAAAAAAAACTTCGAAAAGCCGCCAGTGAAAGCCAGAAGGAAACTGGACCTGACAGGTACGTTTACGATGCATAAAAAACACAACTTGGAATTATTTTTGTCCGTGGTGTCTCTCTCTGTCTGTCTGTCACTTTCTCTCGGTCTGTCTGTCTGTCAGCACATTTAAGATTATTCAGACCACGGCTAAGATAATTGTTCCACCACCAAGGCCAGGCCAGGGGAAGGTGGATTCTTGTTTCTTCCAAAGAGTTGTTTCCCTTTAACTGAGATTGAAATCCATGTCTGTTAATAGATGACGAACAAAACATAATGTGTGCATGTTTGTTGTGTGTGTGACTGTGTGTGTGTGTGTGTACGTGTGCATGCGTGCGTGCGTGTGTGAGTGTGTGCGTGTGTTTGTGTGTGTGTGTGGGTGTGTGTGTGTGTGTGTGTGTGTAAATTGCTTTTTTGTGGAACAATGATTCGTTTTCTCGATACATTTGATGCATCAATCACTTAAGTCACTACTGCTACAAAACTACTTTTGCAGCTAATCCATAAACGCACATGCACATGTATATTTTTAAAAATTATAAATTTATTAAAAATATATATGTTTGTATTTCATGAACACATGTCTTCTTCTGTATTGACATATTTCATGCTCCAGATTTTTTGCATGTTTATAATACAAAATTATTAGTCTTTTTTGTGACATAAAATACGAAACTAAATCTCTTTGTAGCTTAAGAACGAGACCCACGCCATAGCATCAAGGATCAAACAACCCTGTTAGAAGAAGAAGAAGAAGAAGAAGAAGCAGAAGAAGAAGAAGAGGAAGAATGTCTAATTGTAGATTGTTTTCTGACTGATTTGAATTAAAAACGTATCTTAAAGCAATTAATTTTGACAGATGGACCAATGATCTAGGTCCTATCACCGGACCCCTTTTCAATGGTTTGACTTCGTCTGATACCACGTCCATTGAAGAAATAAGTGACAAAAATGTGAACAGGGTTCCTGAAAACATAGAGATTGTGCATATTTAAGCACTAGACCTCTCAAATCACCCCCTAGAATCTCAAAAAGTGCGTGAAGATTCTCTCTTTGAAGCTGTAAGTAGAAAGTGAGATGACGCATAGCTCCTGTCTACCTGTCTGTTTGTCTGTCTTTCGGTCCTTTCTGCCTGCCGGTCTGTCTGTCTCTCTCTCTCTCTCTCTCTCTCTCTCTCTCTCTCTCTCTCTCCTCTCACACAGCGACACACAAAACACACACACTACACACACACACACACACACACACACACACACACCCCACAACACACACAACTTGCTGTTGTAAAGCGTTTTGTGTGCATTTGAATTACCTACCTTGAGATTTACTTACATGTTCTGTTGTGTGCCATTCGGAACAGTATACCTTGTTGGAATAGTAGGAGAGACGAATGGACGAAAGAGAACATGCATGGGTGCATAAGCATGTGTGTGTGCGCACACGCACGTGCATGCAGTGGAAGAGGGGTGGAGCTTCCTCCGTGGCTGTTGTCACAGCCTTTCAGAACTTGAAACTGTGGTTACAATTCTCCTTAAAACTCTGAAACAGAGTGCATAAGTGTAACCCTTTGCAAAGGAAGCATATTCAGGAACCCTGTTTCCTCGT
>CM065690.1:52993554-53013554 GCA_017654935.2 Phymorhynchus buccinoides
GCAGATTTTCATCGTTTATCATTACTAAATTTGGTCATCGGTGAAAGGTAATGTGTCTGTGTCTGGAAAAAAGTTTGAAAAAAAAGAAAGAAAAACAACTTTGAACGTCTCTTTCTTGTCTTTTATGTTCATCTCAGTTTGAATATAAGCTACTAAAGTTATCTCCCGTCGGTCCACCTGAAGCGCTCATTTGTTTGATAGTCTTTACCACAACAAAAGCAGCATCCTATTGGTAGGCAAAAACAAGACCTAACGACTGACAGGATTAACGACAGTAAGCGCTTCGGATGGGCTGATGGGAACTAACTCTAGTGACTTATGAGATAGAGAGAGAGAGAGAGAGAGAGAGAGAGAGAGAGAGAGAGAGGTAGAGAGAGAGAGAGAGAGAGAGAGGAGAGAGAGAGAGAGAGAGAGAGAGAGAGAGGGTGGGAGAGAGAGAGATGAGAGAGGTAGGGGCTGGGAGAAACCAATTAAGCTGTTTCCTAGGAGACCATCTAGGTGACAGACAGGGGACAGGATGGTTGCTCATTACCGCTCCCAGAGGAAGTTAACACACAGAGAGAGAGAGAGAGAGAGAGAGAGAGAGAGAGAGAGGAGAGGAGAGAGAGAGAGAGAGAGGGGGGGGGTAAGACACAGACGGGAGAATTGGGGAGAGGGGGGTACAAGGGACACCCAGTCTCTTACTTTGGCAGGTCTCAGGTGTTTAGAGTAAGGCTGCTGTCAAACAATAGTTCAAAGAAAATGGTTAAGAAAGGATGAGAGTTCCAAGTGAACGGTTACATGCATGCCCCTTTCTTTTACCTTTTCTTTCTCGGGAGGTGGGGGGTGAGGTGTCTGCCCTCTCTCGTTATGGTCTACACCCCGGGTCTCTCTTTCATGTCCATTTGTTTCTTTGAAGAGGCCGCTATTAGCCTTGATGTTTACATTCTCTCTCCCTCTTAAAATGTGAAATGTTAAAATGAGGTTCGAACTCTTCATCCCCACCCCCTGTGGGGATACGAAGGGGGGGGGGGGGGGGGGGGTCTTCGGTACAAATAGCTCCCCTACCTACTGGAAGTTCTGTGCTTGTAACTTCCTCTAATCTGTCTCTCTCTTTGACTCTGCCTTTTTCTTGCTTAGTGTCATCTACTATCTTTCTGCCTTACCGGTCCATTCTCCTGCCTTTTTAAAAAAAAAAATTATTATCAAGAAACGCTTTCCTCCAGCCGAAGTGGGACTTACTGGGTCTAATTATTTCTTAGTTAGGCGCATGACGGCAGCATGATACATCTGCGCTCATAATTGACAGGAAACTGTCTGAGCGATCGAAGAAGAAGGGGTCAAAGTCCTTTAACGTCCTCCGGCCTGGAACGGGCACATATGGACATTAATAACAATAAAGATAGTGGGACGATCCTGGAGGTACTACAATACCAGGCAAGTCCCGAAAGTTTAAAATTAGCCTACCAGGGCTGAAAGAAAGTTCGTTTCACGTCCTCCGGACTTTAGCAGGCACATGCGAGACGTTAATAACCATAAAGATACTGGGACGATCGTGGAGGTACTGCAATACCAGGAAAGTCCGGAAAGTTTTGTTTAATAATCGAGATAGTAATAAAAAAAACTAAGTTTTTGATGAAAAACAAAACACACCATACAAACCAAGGCTGGGGGGACACAAATGATTTGATTGACTGATTGATTGATTGATTGATTGACTGATTGATTGATTGATTGATTGATTGGGAATCTGTCACTCTTGTTGGGTAAAAGCCGGAACGTACCATCTCGCAAGGAATAAAGAAGGCTGGTAGCACCTTCTGGTTTTAACACTCGGTAAGACGGGCGACGGACTATGCGACTGCCTCATATGACTCAATCAGGTCGTGACGTATACCAAATTTTGTTTCCCGCACAGAAGAGGTCACAAGCCATCTGACTCCAATCAGACTCGATCAGTGAAATTTAGAACCCGCCCTATTCGGATCTGTCACCTGACTGGGCCCGACTGAGTCAGACTGATCGAGCAGCATGGTATGCAAATGAGGTGAAACGTCACGACCTGGTCGAGTCACATGAGGCAGTCACATAGTCTGTCGCCCGCTTTAATCCCAACACAGTAGCATACAGTGCAAGAAGAGAAACTTCCAATGGAATGAATGAAGTTCTACTTAACGTCCTCCGGTCTGGAACAGACACATATATGGGACATTAGTAGATATAAATGGTGGGAACGATCCTGGAGGCAATGCCCGGAGGCAGTGCAACACCAGGAAAGTCCCGAATTTGTAACAATGCAGATGTGTAGAGTAACGTTCCAATGGAGACAGACTATGCGACTGCCTCATATGACTCGATCAGGTCGTGACGTTGACCAAATTTTGTTTCCTGACTCGATCAGTGAAATTTAGAACCCGCCCTATTCGGCCCTGTCACCTGACTGGGCCCGACTGAGTCAGACCATGGATCCTATACTCAACGTAGTGTCCATGGTCAGACTGATCGAGCAGCATGGTATGCAAATGAGGTGAAACGTCACGACCTGATCGAGTCACATGAGACAGTCGCATAGTCCTCCATGATTATATTGGCGGACTAGATCCTGTTAAAGACCAACTGACCCAGAAAGATTCACTCCCTTGTTGTTGTTTTTATGGGTAGGTGTGACCCACATACAAATGCCCCCAACTTCAAATTGAGGCTGCTCTTTAAAATGATGTTTCGTTGTCAATTTGGGGGCATTTGTATGGGAGTCAAACCTTGTCAAAACAAGATTTCTTACCAGCTGTAAGAGGGAAAACCTGTGAAACCCGTGATTGTGACACGTGATCTGGTGGGTCTTTAACATAACTCTTACTAGATTCACTGTATCGTCCTCTATTGAGGCCGATACGATATGCATAGTCCTTGTTTTTAGCATTTGGAAACAAATAAAGATTACCCTTGAATCACTGTATTATAGTGTATCTTTATAGTTGACCTTTCACGATTTAAAAAAAGTTTTTGACTTTGTTCTACAAGATGGTCCTGGAAATTTTAATCTGTGTGTGTGTGTGTGTGTGTGAGAGAGAGAGAGAGAGAGAGAGAGAGAGAGAGAGAGAGAGAGAGAGAGAGAGAGAGAGAGAGAGAGAGAGAGGAGAGAGAGAGAGAGAGAGAGAGAGAGAGAGAGAGAGAGAGGAGAGAGAGAGAGAGAGAGAGGAGAGAGAGAGAGAGAGAGAGAGAGAGAGAGAGAGAGAGAGAGAGAGAGAGAGAGAGAGAGAGAGAGAGAGAGAGAGAGAGAGATGCTTATGCGTTGTTGCTGGTTGGTGTCATTCTTGAATGCTGTTTTTGTTGATGAATAATTGATTGTAAAGCGCTTTGGGCTCATCTGAGGTAAAGCGCTATATATGTATTATGATTATTATTTAATAGCTCAGGGAGCCAGAACAGTCAGTATATTTTAAACAACATTTTAAACAAATGTCGTAGATAGACGTCTTACGCGGATATAGGCTACTCGGGCCATGGCACCTATCATATCTTTATCTTGTCAATTATGAACGCCATGCTGTCATTATATGCGCCTAAGTAAGAAATAACTAGGCCTAGCATGTCCAACTTCGGCAGGAGGAAATATTTTCGAAAGTGTTTCTTGAAAAAAGGCAGGAGAATGGACCGGAAAGGCAGAAAGATAGTAGATGACAGCAAGCAAAGGGAAAAGGCAGAGTCAAAGAGAGTGACAGAGAGGAAGTTACAAACAGAAAAGAGAGTGACAGATTAGAGGAAGTTACAAGCACATGAACAGATCTCCAGAAGGTAGGGGAACTATTTATACAAAAGACCCCCTGGCATCCCCACGGAGGGAAGCTTCTTTTCAATAATCATGACCTTGCTGGTTGTTATTGACTTTTTTAAGGATTTTGTTCTGTTGTTCTCAGCACAAATAAATCAAATGTTGTCAGTGATGAAAGGGACATAACTACTCTACGTATTGGTCAAACAGTAAAACAAGAGTACTGTCCCTTTAACAAGCATAGTATAATTTACTCATGTAACCTATATCTGACTAGTTAGTTGCAACGTAAGTCTCGCCGGGTTCGCATTGTCGCGGTGATTCTTCTTCTTCTTTTTCTTTTTTAAGCAGCAAGCAACGAAAAACCCCACAACCAAACCCAAACAACAACAAACAAACAAAACCCAGTCTGTGTCAATCATGTTTAATTCAAAGAAGGGCAAAGGCAGAGGAGATATCAAGGGGTCTTCGCCAAAGATACTTTCAGAAAGCATGGGTGTACGTGCCAAAAAGTTAAGCAACCCCTCTTTGAAATCCACAACAAAAAGTTTGTTAACTCATAAAACGAAAGTGATCTCAAAGAAACTTTTTATTCTTTCTCCGTTACACGAATAAGAGTCTCAGTTATGTACTGAACATAAAAAAGTACCCAAAATGTCAAGCATGGGTGTTTACCAAAGGGAATAAACACGTGCCAAAATATTAAGTAACCCTTCTTTGAAATCCACAACAAAAAGTTTGATAACTCATAAAACGAGTGATCTCAAAGAAACTGTTCATTCTTTCTCCGTTACACGAATAAGAGTCTCAGTTATGTACTGAACATAAAAAGTACCCACAATGTCAAGCATGGGTGTTTACCAAAGGGACTAGGGACTAAACACGTGCCAAAAAGTTCAGCAACCCCTCTTTGAAATCCACAACAAAAAGTTTGATAACTCATAAAACGAGTGATCTCAAAGAAACTTTTCATTCTTTCTCCGTTACACGAATAAGAGTCTCAGTTATGTACTGAACATAAAAAGTACTCACAATGTTAAATCAAAGTGACCAATGTCGTTCTACAAAGATAGTGACTGATTTTTACCATTTCACTCCTTCAGAACCACTTTGACTTTGGAAGCCCACAGAGAACAAAATACAGATGCGCTACCAATAAAAAATGTTTTTGTTTAATTGAGAATAAGTAGAAGTAAGGTATTTTGTATAAATAGTCCCCCCCACCTTTTGAAAGTTCTGTGCTTGTAACTTCCTCTAAACTGTCACTCTCTTTGACTCTGCCTTTTCCCTTTGCTTACTGTCATCTACTATCTTTCTGCCTTGCCGGTCCATTCTCCTGCCTTTTTCACGAAACACTTTTCAAAAACATTTCCTCCAGCCGAAGTTGGACTTGCTGGGCCTTACTATTTCTTAGTTAGGCGCATAACGGTAGCATGACGCATCTGCGCTCATAATTGACAGGAAGATGTCTGAGCGATCGAAGAAGAAGTCAGAAGAAGTAGGCCTAAAACAATCTCTTCTCTTTCAGTTTTGCATACAGTTTGTCACTTAAGTTTATTTATGTGCTGTCTTTTTTTTTAATGTGCTGTCAGTAATGAACGTAACCTACCCATACCTAAATCGCCTTTTGGCGCCATTTTACATGCAACAAATAGGCTTGTATTGCTCCAAATGGTTCAATCCTTATTGTACAGCATTTGTGAGCTAAACCATATTGAGGGGTTATTTGACCAGGATGGCTCTATACAACATGTCCCTTAAATGTTCAGTCACTTTGAGACCTGTAGATCATGCTGGCTAGTATTTACAGACAATAAAACCCGCGTTCTGTTTTATACACAAAGAAAAAGGTTAAGCACCCCTTAGCTATTACAAGGCTACCATTATTCCGTTATAAGCAGGGTTGAAGCAGTCATCCAGGCACAGGGAGGAAACACACGCTACTGAACTTTGATTTGCCAAATGAGTTTTGGACACTCCTCATGACGTTTTCCCACAATAATTAACTTTTCAGATAGCTATATGAAATTGTTACATTATGGTATTTTTTAATTTGAACATGACAAGCCTTTTTGTTTCAAAATATCAGAATGCATTTGTAAAACCATACATTAAATTATGTGTTTTCTTATAGTCAGATAGTCAAACTTTTCATTTGCCAATCAATGTTGTTTTATTCTTTATTGATTATTTGCAATAAATCTCGATTTCATCTCATCTACAGCAAAAAAGTGGTGGGGTGCTTAACTTTCTTCTTTGTGTATATAATGCCAAATCTATACTTGCAAGTGTAATGAACTATTGAATACTTGGAAGAACCTGTTAAACGCAGTATCATTGACTGATGTTCTCTCTTTGTCGTTCCAAAACAAGCAGTGACAGCTGACCATAACTGCCTTGCCTGAACACAACCCACGCTCTGCCACCTCTGTATCACTTTGTCATGGTTCTGATATGTCTGATGCGACGAGGGAGCAGCCTTGAACATGCGCATCAAACTTCATACAAAGAGTACCCTAACATTGGTGTGGGCGTTACCCACAACGTACTTTGCATGTAAACAAAGTGAAATTATGCATACAGGTCGGTAAGTAGATAGGCTAAATTTGTATTGATTTACAAAATCTGTGCCAATCACCCAGATAAACATTTCGCCTTGTTTTACAAAAGAAAGCTTTCAAACTTTGTTGGCTCCATTTTAGGACAGGAATAAAGAAGGGTGGTAATACAGTTGGGTAAACATCGTAGTATTATGAAAGTAGCTTTTGGCAAGCAGCCCCTCGAGTTATATGTGATAATGTCCTGTTAAAGACACACCAGATCTCGTGACAAAATCACGGGTTTCACGTGTTTTCCCTCTTATAGCTGGTAAGAAATCTTGTTTTGACCAGGTTCAACTCCCATACAAATGCCCCCAAATTCATACCGAAACATCATTTTAAAGAACAGCCTCAATTTGAAGTTGGGGACATTTGTATGTGGGTCACAGCTACCTAGAAAAAAACCGAGGGACTTAATCGTGGTGTGTCAGTGTGTCTTTAAATGGGGTAGTCATTGCATTGCCATTGTTTGTTTTTTAAAAGAAAAACAAACGAAAGGAAGAGAGACGGAGGAAGAGGGAAAGAACGGAAGAGAAAAAAGAAACAAAAACAAGATGGAAGAGCCATATAAACCGTACTCCCAGTTACTGATGAAAGTCAGGAGAGATAATTTTGACTCTTGGGCCACTGTGGGTTTTTGTGTTAAAAAAAAGTCCTGTAATAGGTAAAGCGATACCGAGAAATTAAATATTTTACAAAGAAAGTTATGAGGCGACACCTTTTCACTATGCCAACTTTTGTTTAAATTTATCCATTATCTTTGAAATGAACCATGTCTTTGCAACATTCAAATTCGTTTCGGTGGGATTATGTTAATATGGCTTGCCATTCTGTATATCTGACATCACGTGCAGCACCAACAAGTTTAATACTTGATTTCTATAATTATGTACATCTGTATTGTTAAAAATTCTGGACTTTCCTGGTGTTGCACTGCCTCCAGGATCGTTCCCACCATCTTTATATCTACTAATGTCCCATATGTGTCTGTTCCAGACCGGAGGACGTCAATCAGATTTTTATTCACAAACAAGGCCTAAGTAACTATTGTACCAAGTTTCGTTAAGACCGGTTCAGTGGTTTAGGCGCTCTGACGCGGAACAGATGTTGATCACACACGGATGAACATACACACGGACATACGGACAGGAAAAGGCACAGCCCTCGTTCCCATGTCAATGTACTCCCGTTCTATTAGGACAGGGAGAACAAAAAGAAAGGAAGGCATAGAAGGAAGAAAACCACAAGCAAAACAAATACATATAATTATTCCCAGAACACTTTATTAAATTCCGTTGCATTGCATTGGTAAGCATTATAAAGTTATCTTTTCCATTTATTTACATTACTTACATTCGTATGAAATTACATAATGTTAAGAGGTTTTACATCTGTTAAGGTTTTGCATCGTACGCTGCATCGACATTAATGTTTACGACTGAACATCACATTATACTTGAAACTACTACTGCACATAATATCTGTCACGATCTTCCATTTTTAATGATATGTCGAAGCCTTTAACAAAACTATGTCGTGTAGTATGACATTTCATTTTAATTGATTATTTTGGTGCTCACACCACAAACAAAAGATATTGTGTGCATAATAAAACATAAATCGCATGCTTTTTAAAACTTGGAGGAATAAAAACAGCAACACCGAGCTAAAACGTTGGCCAACTGACAAAATCTTTCACGCCCTAAAAACTAATGCATATTTCTCTGTCAGGATTTTCTAGTAACTTTTCACTATAATTTATCTACTCAAGGAATGTGATTGACTTAACCTTTTACTCAGATGGCTTTTATCAGTGGTTGACGCTAGCCTGTTGTATGGGGCCAACAGTTAATGAGAGCTGTGCAATGAACGGTTTTCAGCAGCACTGGGAAATCATGGTACAGCTTAGTCAATTGCGGAAGATTTTGACTTTCGAACTAGGATCTAGTGCTGCAGCCAAAGGGATTGGTTGGCCTTTGGGGACTTTCCTCAACTCTATATGTCCTCAAATCCCTTTGGCCGAGAGAGTGGGGATGTACCCTAGGCAAGGCTTCTCCACCATAAACATTTTTTGTGCCCAGCCCATTGGAAAAGCAGCTGCCCGCTCTGCTATCTGGCAGTCCTAGCCAGAAACGACAGACTGTCTTACAAACAAATGTGATTTGAGAACTACATGTTGGTGCTAACGAGGGGAAGGGGGGCAGAGGCTGTGGATGAGGAAGTAGCCCAGCTAACGGAATGAAAACTACATAAATAGGCTTAAGACAGTGCAGAATACATAACTAAAGGTCTGTGTACACGTTAACACCATTCACGATATATTTATATTTCCCCATGGCGACACAGTGTTCACTCTCTCTTAATATGACTTGCAGCTCACTGTGTTGCCATGGGGAAATATAAATATCCCGTGAATAATGTTGACGTGTACCGAGACCTTTAGTAAACATAAAAAAATGTCTCAATCTAATTTTAAGGAGGTGCAAAGATGGGACATATTTTGACTACGTCACAGAAACAGACTGTCCGGTGGTCTCGCCAGTTCGTCTCCACACATTTTCCACTTACATTAATCTTCAACATTGGACGGATGCACATTTTGATGAAAGCAACGACCACATACATACATATATCATATCACACATTCAGATACACTCCTCATACCAAATACAAAGACCGCAAATCTAGTTAATAATATAATTTAGCCCTTGCGTTTGCAAGAATCATCTTTTCAACACATGTCAAATTGACCAGGAGTAGAAGATCTATATTTCTATCAATTATCATCCACACATTCAGCCATGTTCTAAGTGTTTACCATTTTCACACTCACGAATCCTGAAATCTGTACAGCCGTGCATTTTGATTCAGAGACTAGGGAATAATCATGATATAATCATGTATCTGGAATGATCACCGATTTATAAAACCATGGCACCGGTACACCGTTTTAAAACTCATTCCAATATTTATATTTCAAATGATACATTGACACAATTGTTGATTGTACACGCAAAGGACAAGTTAAAACCATAGCGAATAATATGTTTGAATTACAGGTTATCAAAAGTGTATTACTAAAAAAGTACAATAGTAATCACATTTTTTGTTATTTTAATTAAAAACAGCTTTACTCTCTTTAAATAGCTAAGCATGCACAGGAAATAAAATATTGCAATACAAATGTGTGTGACTGTGTATGTGTGTGCGTGCGTGCGTATTAGTGTGTAATGGCAGACAGACTGTAACTATTTTACATATTACTTTCAGTACTGCTCGCTGCGCTTCGCACCCACGCACTCACACTCTCTCTCTCCCACTCTCTCTTTACCCCCCCCCCCTTGTCCCCCCTCTTTCACTCAGGTTGATGAAGCAGGGGAAGTAACCACTGTAAACCAGTCCAGCCAGTCATTCCCTAATTACTACCCTTAAGTTGCTACTCCTACTTCTGACCGGTTTTGAAGGTCAAGGTCACCACGGTTATGAATTTTCTACGGGACCCACCCTGCACCATAATACATCACCACAAAATTTGATGTGATTCGGTCTGTGGTTCATGAGTTACATGGCGAACAAACAGTCAGACAGACATTATATTATTGTATGTATTAGGATTATTAGAAGCTTTTTTCTTGCAGAGCGAGTGAACAAACACCCATTTATCAACGTGCTCGCCTTGCGTTTAGTACTGATGATTTAAAACATTGTTTAGTGAATTATTGCATATGTATCGCCACAAAATAACTTGTATTACCATAATGAACATGCAAGATAATGAAATAAATCTGACACAGTTTACCGTCCATTAAATCAATTACATGACAATAATTTCAAATATTACACAAAATATTTTCGCTTGCTGCTAACAGTACACACCCACACGAATTAAAAAACCCAATTAAAAATAAATCATACATTTGAATATAACGCTTAAATCTATCTTTTAGTTGATCACATTCTTTTTCCTCAAAGTTTACAAACTATAACACATAAATGAAATTTACAAGCCCGCGTCAGCAGGATTCGGTAGATGGTGAAGCGGGGAACGAGAGAGGAGAACAATGGATTGAGAGAAGAGTGAAGAAGAAAGGCAGGAGGAGAGAGAGAGAGAGAGAGAGAGAGAGAGAGAGAGAAGACAAAATAATAAAGATATGAAATAGAATGGATGGAAAGGACGGTGGGTAGAATTATAAGGGACCCCCCCCCCCCCCCCCCATTGGGATACCGGGGGGTCTTTTGTATAAATAGTTCCCCCACCTTCTGGAAGTTCTGTGCTTGTAATTTCCTCTAATCTATCACTCTCTTTGACTCTGCCTTTTCCCTTTGCTTACTGTCATCTACTATCTTTCTGCCTTACCGGTCCATTCTCCTGCCTTTTTTCAAGACACTTTCAAAAAGATTTCCCCCAGCCGAAGTCGGACTTGCTGGGCCTAACTATTTCTTAGGCGCATAACGACAGCATGACGCATCTGCGCTCATAATTGACACAAAACTGCCTGAGCGATCGAGAAAGAAGAAGATATACATATAACTATGTTTTCACGCGCCCCTGATGTCTGCCAAGCCCGTTGGGGGTATAGGTTAGCACCCCTTAGGAGAAAGGTCACGGTCAAGGTCGTCGTCCTTCCTCGAGGTCACGGTCAGCCCCTTCATCATGACCTGAGCCAGCGTCGTGACACTCGGCTCGCCAGTCCTGTTAACACACACACACAAAACAAAACACTTAATAATACATATGTACTAGCGTGTAGGCTCGTGCGCTTTGCCCGCTTGCCTGCCGCTCAAATTATAACCTACTTCTCTCCATTTTCTTCCAGACCTCGACCCCCCACCCTCTCCCCATTATTTATAACTCCCACAATTTCCATCCACTGGCATCAGGGCTCCCAGGGACCCCCATTTGGGGGACTATGAAGTACTATAATTCTAAAGGACCCTCTAAAAGAATGTGCAAGGACCCTCTAAAAGATGCACTAGAAAAATTCTTTTTAGCATTCGCAATGCCACTGGGACCCTCTATCCCGCCTCTAGGACCCTCTATACTGCAAGTGAAGGAGTCCCTGGGACCCCTTGTTTTGCGGGACGATTGGAGCCCTGGGCATACAGCTCGAGCGGACACAAACAAGCAGTGAATCTCCCTTTTTCATCATTTCCCGCAGCAAACTCTGCAGGAGGAGATGGTGAGATTAGAGTCCAATTGGTCGGAGACCCTTATGGACGGTACTCTCTGCACGAGATATCCCCTTTCTAACCAAGTGCCCGAATGTAGCACGAACCCCATACACTCGCTCCCATAAACATACAATGAATTTGGAAATATTATGATAGTAGTATGTATTGACATGGGTGCCTCTAGGCTCTACAAAATCCTGGAAAACCTGAAAGGCATGGGTCCACAGGGAACTTAGTCCCCTAGACCCTGGCAGTGTACAGGGGCAGCATCCCCGAGTTGGAGGGGCGGTGTGTATGTGTAAGTGTGTACGTGCGTGTGCGTGCGTGCGTGCGTGTGTGCGTGTGCGTGTGTGCGTGCGTGTGCGTGTGCGTGCGTGCGTGCGTGCGCGCGCGCGCGCGTGTGTGTGTGTTTGTGTGTGTGTGTGTGTGTGTGTGTGTGTGTGTTTTAAGGTGGCAACCCCTCTGAAGCTGAAGGACAATTTACCTCTTCTTCTGCGTCCCCAGAAGGAACATTACGGCTTCAAGGCCCACAAAAAATATAGTTGTGGTTAAGGTAACATGGCCCCCCAAAATAGGGTAGGTAGGTAGGATCTAACAAAAACATTTTAAGGTCAAAACACAAGAGCGCGCTCTCTCTCTCTCTCTCTCACTCTCTTGGTGTGTGTGTGTGTGTGTGTGTGTGTGTGTGTGTGTGTGTGTGTGTGCGTGTGTGTGTGTGTGCGTGTGTGTGTGTGTGCGTGTGTGTGTGTGTTGTGTGCGTGTGTGCGTGTGCGCGTGCGTGCGTGTGCGTGCGTGTGTGCGTGTGCGTGTGCGTGCGTGTGTATACATGGTGTGTGTCATGAACATCGAGTAATTTAAAGTAAACAACCCAAATAAATACAACTTTCTCTTTCTCAACAAAATTGTAAGCTCTTCACTCCCAGCTCTTTGAGATCGCCGAGTGGTGTTGAAAACTCTAGTTCGAAAGGTTCAGCTAAGATAGCTGAACCACCTCGGAAAGTGATAATGTTTTCCTTTCCTACATCCGGATGAATGTCCCAGAAAACATCCACGAACGTGTAAGATGCTTTGAAACTATGAAAGTGCTAATCACCCTCATATTTTCAGAAATATGAGTGTATGGCTATCTCTCTTTTTTCTTTTTTTTGACAAGGCCAAAAAACATTCATAGGGTCGGCCGAAAAAATAGGGTAGGTAGGGATACCTTAACCAAAACTATATTTTTGGGGGGCCTAAGGTATCTGACAGACTCTATCTGAAGCAAAGTACAAAGCTAACGCATGACATGGGCAATGAAGTTAGTTATAGTCTGTTATTGTCCCGTTAACAGCTATGGTTATTTCAGGATTGTCACCGCGTAACGTTCGACCACGTATAGCAAAACACATCAATGATTCTTAACAACGTCCAAAAACCTGAAAACAACAACAAAATAAACAGTACAATTCACAAGGCATCTTCATCATTGTACCCTATTGCTCATAATTTCATACAGTGCTGGAAACGTTGAGCCACTCTACTCTACTTATCGGATCCATGTTAAAACAACACAGTAAAAAAAGGATAACTAGTAAAAACAATATACATTTAAAAAAAAGGCCATATAAGCAAATATGCACTGCAGAATGGGCAACATGTGTCCACTCAAGTGCGTAAGGTCTCACGCATGAAAGCCAGTAAACAATTAAAAAAAAACCCTGGCATGTCATAAATTGTAAATGAGGATAGAGAGAATGGAAAATCACAAGCGGTGGTAGGAACACAATATGGGAAGGTAGCCATAACAAAGAGGATGCTTTTCCATTATTTAAGAACCTGATCTTCAGGCAGAGGCCACTGGAAAAACAAATCATCTGAATTCGGGCACATAGCCCGGAGGTAAACACCGATTGTGTGGGAATGAGAGCAAAAAGCCTGAATATACAGAGTTCGCAGTCCGCAGCTGACTGAAGCCGGTGTTTTTACTCCCACCCTTTCACCTACACTACAGATGGGGATAATTGTGAACTTACTCACTGCCTCTGTTATCATATTTAACACTTTCCACCTTCCGTGTAAGAAAGTAAGAAAGTTGGCTTCATTCTTTGCAAGGTGTGTAGGCTGCAAAGTAATCACTCTTTGTGATATTTAGGCTTTATGTGTGTGAGAGAGAGAGAGAGAGAGAGAGAGAGAGAGAGAGAGAGAGAGAGAGAGAGAGGGGGGGGGGAGAGAAGAGACTGGACACTGGGCAATGTTATTTGACAAGAATAAAGATTTTAGGCGATGCCTATTTTTACAATCTGTCCTTGGATAAACTAAAAAAAATAAACAAATAATTAAAAATGGACTAGCAACATGAAAAAAGAAAATGTCACTACAAACAAGAAACGCGAACGTCTACATCTGCTCTTTCTTTCTCTGTCTCTCTCTCTAGAGGGGGTGGGGTGGATGGCGCAGAAACATACAATGGTCACAACTCAGGAAATACTCACTTGAAGGCCAGCTGACGCGGACGTGCCCTGCTTTGCACGGGGGAAGCGAACGACCGTAGCGGCGTCAGGCGAGTTGCACGCGCCTCACGACTCCTCTCCCTCGAAGGTCGATGTCGTCTGCCTTGAAGCGGGATCGGTAGACAACCCGCTCCCCCCTTTCCGCCCGCAGAATGGAACAACCCGTCAGCCGCGTCACCCTTTCTGTGCAGCCCGTCACGGTCTCCCAACGCGACATTCGCCTCTGGACAACCGAGCAGAAAAGACGGAGTCGAATTTTCAGTCTTTGCTCGGTTGGCTTTTACTTCGTCCAAGATTGGAACGGGCGACGGAGTCATGTCCAATCTTGCAACCTTGCAAGGTGGGTGGAAACACTCGCATTCCCCATACTCCTCATAGCAGTCGGAAAAGTCTAGTTTTCTGGAAACAAACGATTTCGCTAAAATTCTTTTTGTCCGTTTCGTGGTGTATTTCCGCTGCTGGGGGTTCAGTTCTTGCGCGCTCAGGAGAGCGAGAAGAGGATGATGTGACGTGGCACGATTTTCTTTATCCTCGAATTCCACGTCACGAAGTCTCCGGGCTGTGGGGCGTGACGGTTTGAGGATCTGCTTGGTTCTGTTGTAGAACCTGGACAGCATGGCTGCAATGTCCAGACTGCACGTATCGATTGAATCGGGCCTCTGTTTGTTGGTCTGATGTTTTATCTACTGGTTGAATCTGAGGAAACAGAATACCAAACACGGTTAGCAGGCCTAGTCGTGCATTGCGACACTGATAGCTTCATCGCTTTTGGAAGCAGAAACACGCACGACTGATATCACACATACCCAATAACTACTACCAAAGCACAACCAATAGGGCATTTGCGCCGGCGACCTTGAATTTCACTGAGTTGAATTTAGAGAGTTGAATTAGAAAGGTCAGCGTAACTCGGGCAGAACGAGCACGGGCAAATTAGTAGTCTGATTGAACGAGTCGTGGCAAATGCCCTATTTCAAGACCACCCGTATCGATACAAACAGTCGTTGAACTGATTTTTCTTCGGAGCACGCCTTAATGGTGACTGACAGTCCTGAGATGACCATAGCTGTTGATAGGACTATATTATTAAACGATTAACTTCAGAGTTCCCTGCTACTTGTTGAATGTAAGGAGAAAACAATATTTAAAAAAAACACCCCACAATACGTTTATAAGAAATGGCAACGCGCTGTTTATGCCACTGATTACACGCATTACTAAAACAATAGCATAGGCGACCACATAAATCAAATCAGGGACTGTTAACTTATCTGCCTGCAAAACCCAAACCACTAATTCACCCCACCCCCTCGCTACCAATCACACTGAGCGCCCACATACCTCTAGGCATGGAAGTTGTCAGGATGTGCAAAATTGATAGTTACCGTGATTTCTACAGGATTGATCTTCATATTCTGGACTATTGGACTATTGGAGGACCCACTGATTACTATTGTTACTAGCGTGGCTGCCCCTGCTTGCATTCATGGAATTTAACCAACTGTAAGGGGGTCGAGGATTGGGAGAACGAGAGGGGATACATTCAATCTGACAAGACATTCTAAAACTTTTAAAAATCTGTCAACAATGTGGTATTGAATGGATGAGTCCCCCATTCCCTACATATAGGCCTACACACAGCACGCACAACAGTCGCTAAGCTAAAGAGAAATGTATCCACATTGGTGCTCCCCTTTCAATATTCCCCCTTTCTTCACCCCTATCCATAAACTCGTACATAAAAAACTGAATTTTATGGTAACACACACACATTGGCACACACACACAACAGTAACAAGAACAACGCAACCTGTACATAAAAATCAATGCATGTTATGGTACTTTCACACACGCACACACACACACGCGTACACGCACGCACACGCGCACGCACACACACACACAGCAGTAACAAGAACAACGCAACCAAAAAATCAGTGCATGTTATGGTACTTTCACACACACAGATACACACACTGGCACACACACAGAGTAGTAACAATAACAACACAACCTGTATATAAAAATCAGTGCATGTTATGGTACTTTCACACACACAGATACACACACTGGCACACACACAGAGTAGTAACAATAACAACACAACCTGTATATAAAAATCAGTGCATGTTATGGTACTTTCACACACACAGATACACACACTGGCACACACACAGAGTAGTAACAATAACAACACAACCTGTATATAAAAATCAGTGCATGTTATGGTACTTTCACACACACACACACACACAGAGACAGAGCAGTAACAAGAACGACGCAACCTACAAATAAGTGCATGTTATAGTACTTTCACACACACACACACACACACACACACACACACACACACACACACACACACACACACAGACAGACACACACAACAACGCAACGTTTTTGACAGCGCACACTAAATAGGCCAAATACTGAACGTAACAGGACATTGATCATCAGCTGCGTTTTTCGTAAATTCAAATGCTGCGGGACCGAACCAGAGTCCCGCTTTCTCGAGCTCTTATCGGTCAACTCCTTTCCCTCCCCCTCCCTCTTTATTTGACAGGTGAGTGACCAAAGATGACCGAACTCAGCGTCACGCGGGTTGGACTCGAGTCGCCCATTCACACGCTATAATTGGCGCGAAACCTCCAGTAACAGGCTCATCGAATGGGAGGGCCGACTGTATTAGCTTTCTGTCGATAAAACAGTTCTAAATGAGCTGTCGTATTTTTATACTCCCCCCCCCCCCCCCCCCCCCCAAGATAACAGTAATACTAGAAGAATCAAGAGCCTGCTAGGCTTATCTAACTTACACAGTGCATATAATTTTGTAACTGAAATTAAATTAATGTAATTATCTGTGGGCTTAAATGACAGGTCTAATCAAATAATTATGTGGAGAAATAATGATTATCAGTTCCTTGGTCAGAAAAGTTAATTTCAATAAAGACTGTTTAATTCATTAATTTAAGCCGACATTCGACGTTTTTGCCAATCAGATTACAAATTACTAATAAATGTATTAAAAGGTGATTTCAAGCCTACATAATTCTGAAGCCGATAACAATTTATAATCGAAAAAAAAATCACTTACATCAACTCAGTAAACATTCTCATAATCAAGAAAAGTCGGGTAATCAAGAAAAAACACACGTATTAATTAAAATACTTCATTGAATAAGGTACATTACAAAGCAAAACTGTACATACGGATTTGGTTTTGTTGTTGTTCTTAAACTCTAGAGTACATAAAGCATTCACAATTTATAGTCCAGACAGACGCGCCATAATAAATAAGCCAGTAGTATTCTATTCATCTGACAAGCTCTGGTCCAGTACCCTCTGTAGTCTCAGAATGTAGGTTGATATAGAGACCCAGGTTTATGTCATTCCAGTGTCAGCGTCCTGTCCCACCTCATTCAGACACACGCTATGAAGTAACCGAAGGGCGCGAAACAACGCACGATTAGACTGGACAAACTCACTCACCTGGAAACCTATTGTCCAGACACACTCTCTCTCAGGACAGATTGCAAGACTCTCTCTCGCCTAAAATCTTTATCCTTGTCAAATAAAGTTTGCCAGTGTCCAGTCTCTCTCTCTCTCTCTCTCTCTCTCTCTCTCTCTCTCTCTCTCTCTCTCTGATACTTGACATGGGCTTCTTACCCGCCCATGGGCTTTTTGACCTGTCTTACACAAGTAATGGTAGTAGAAGAAGTAAATTGTAGTGAAAGATGTTTTTCATCCAATTATTTGTTTATTTGGTTGGTTAGTTTTTTGTTTTTTTGTGTTTTTAATTGCTGATGTTGATGCTCTGACTACCATGTCGTTGCTATATTACTGTTAGTTGTCTCTTTGTTGGCGATTTTCCTGTGTCTCAATGTTCATTTATAGTAGTAGTTATGTATTGCATGTTTAGAACCAAGGACAGAATGGAAGACTAGGCCCAGCCTAAATTCTTTTCCTTGTAAAATAAAGTTTCTGAGTCTGAGTCTCTCTTTCTCTCCCTCCCTCTCTCTCTCTGTAGGCCTATTACATAAATAAGTTTACGTACTTTGATAGCTATGGGATTTGGGGCGTTCTCGTGCGCGTGTGTATGAATGTGTTTGGACGTAAGAATGCTATGTACTTTGTGTGCTCACGCAGTCTCACTCGCACGCGTTCGTCCAGTTAATATTGACAAGTTCAGGCTTTTTAATTTAATTTAAGAAGCGAAAGATGTTTTGAAGCACACACACACACGCCTATCTGATTCACTTTTAGTGGAAGGACGTTAAACAAAAGAACAACACGCGCGCGCGCACGCACACACACACACACACGTGAATACGTTTAACTTGGATTTTCGGCAGTTAAAAAAAAAAATTGTAGCATAGGTTTAAAAACAAACAAAATAAGAGTATCAGGTGTTATTTTCAAACCTACCATCAAATTAATACAACTATGAAAAATAATTAATATCAGTAGGCAAAAGTTTCAATGTAACAATTCGCCTTTGGCGCGCGCAATCAGCATTAGCCCATATACATGTGCACGCTTGTCTGAGTCACGGACATGAAATTGTGAAAATACAATGGCGTGTGTGTGTAGTATGCCTA
The DNA here is from genome assembly GCA_017654935.2 of Phymorhynchus buccinoides. Taxonomy (NCBI): domain Eukaryota; kingdom Metazoa; phylum Mollusca; class Gastropoda; order Neogastropoda; family Raphitomidae; genus Phymorhynchus; species Phymorhynchus buccinoides. The sequence continues at coordinate 53,012,165 of CM065690.1, forward strand.
TATACATGTGCACGCTTGTCTGAGTCACGGACATGAAATTGTGAAAATACAATGGCGTGTGTGTGTAGTATGCCTATATACATGTGCACGCTTGTCTGAGTCACGGACATGAAATTGTGAAAATACAATGGCGTGTGTGTGTAGTATGCCTATATACATGTGCACGCTTGTCTGAGTCACGGACATGAAATTGTGAAAATACAATGGCGTGTGTGTGTAGTATGCCTATATACATGTGCACGCTTGTCTGAGTCACGGACATGAAATTGTGAAAATACAATGGCGTGTGTGTGTAGTATGCCTATATACATGTGCACGCTTGTCTGAGTCACGGACATGAAATTGTGAAAATACAATGGCGTGTGTGTGTATGTGCGTGCGCGTGTGTATGTAGTATGTGCACAAGTTGTCAGTGTAGCACCTACGTCCGTGTGTGCGCATTATCACTGAAAAGTAAGTGTGTGTGTGTGTGTATAGAGAGAGAGAGAGAGAGAGAGAGAGAGAGAGAGAGAGAGAGAGAGAGAGAGAGAGAGAGAGAGAGAGAGAGAGAGGGCTAACACTGAAACAGACATTAGAGAAGAAGAGAAAGATGACAGTTAAGTTATATGACTGCCCACGTCTTCTGATAATAATGTAATTAAGGATTTAGGCCTACATCAAATCTTAAGTAAATCCGACAAGACTAATGTATCACATCCCAACAAATAGCCCATAATATTAGGATAAGAAAGCAGCACAAAATCAGAATCTTCACGGCTTCGTATTGTCGTTTATATGAATAGGCCTAATTAGGCAAGGCCTACTCTCAAATCCATTGAGCCTAATTCATTAACAAAATACTGCATTAGGCTATGTAGGCCTACACTTTGTCTGCCAAATAATGACCCGTCTGTTTTCTTTTAACCTTAGCGGTTTTGAACCGGCAGCTGAAAAACCGCAACCATCTGGTCAAACTAGGCTAGCGCAGACGATTATTAGGCTAGCCTGATCCGGACAACACGCCTTTCAAAACCGGGACATGTATGCGGGAGATTTACTTAAAATGGCAGCGTTTGAGGTTTGAATTCTCGTACAGATTTAAGGATAATCAATATTGTATCAAACACTTACTTCTGTGCATCAGAACGCCACACGCTCAACTGCATGACTCGATTTTACTGTCTGTCTTTCTCTCGCACAAACCACACTCGTACCGGCACATGTGTCGACTTGCCAAACAAGCAGGTTGAAACTTGCGCGGGAAGGGTCACGTGACGGGCCTAGCTGTCGCTGATTGGCTGGGTGATTATAATAACCCTAGCTCAGCAAGACAGTGAGTGAGTGAGCGGGCTTGTTTATCATGGCCGGACTGGACGGTTGACCGATGTTACGTGTCAAGTGTGTCAACGCT
>CM065690.1:53023554-53031054 GCA_017654935.2 Phymorhynchus buccinoides
GAAAGCTAGAGAGAGACTCGGACTCGGACTGTTTAATGACTTAGGCCAACAGCCCCTATAACAACAGCATATTTGGAAGATTGTGACACATTTCCAAGTTGTTGCTTTTGTTATGTGTATCTGTTCGTAATAATAATAATAATGAAGAAAACTTATATAGCGCACATTCCAGGCTAGCTGCTCATGGCGCTTTACAAAAAATACATTTAATCAAATCACATCAATACCCATGCCCGCACGCACACAAGCACACACACTGACGAACATAGCATATCATTTACACGCGCATGCACACATACATACAGTACATACATACATACATACGTACGTACGTTCGTACATACATACATACACACAGACACAAACACACACACATCCCCACACACGTGCATAAGCACATGCCAGCGCGCGCATGCACACACACACACTTTCTGTCTCCCAACTTTCCCATGCCATTCATCATCCACACACGCTTTCATTCTCACAATCCGATCATGGTGGACAGTAGTGTTCAGAGAATAGATGGGTTTTCAGGTTGGTTTTGAAAACTGACAGGGAGTTGGAATGTCTGAGAGACAGAGGGAGTTTGTTCCAAGTAGCTGGGGCCTGAAAAGAAAAGGATCTCTCGCCATAAGTTTTCGTTTTAATTGAGGGAGGCTGTAGAATACGAGAATCAGAAGAAGAACGAAGCTGACGAGATGGAATGTAAGTATGAAGTAGATCAAACAGGTAAGTAGGAGCAGAGCCAGACATGACAGCAAAGGTAAGAGCAGAAAGCTTGTAGTTGATCCTGCTGGAGATTGGCAACCAGAGCTATGTCTCTCTATGTTCTGTGATCACTATGCATTTATCTTTATCTTTGTGAACGTTGCAAATGTTGTTGTATGTATTTGTAGTAACCTCATCCCCCTCCCTTATCCAACCCCAACGTATCTTCCTATGTGTCTTTGTGCTTTGTCATCACCATATATTTGTTGTTATCTTTACCCCCCCCCCACCTTTTCCCTACTTGATACGGGCAGAAAGGCCTAATCAATAAAAGTTTTTGGATTGGATTGGATTGGATCTCTCTCTCTCTCTCATTCTCTCTCTCTCTCTCTCTCATTCTCTCTCTCGCTCTCTCTCTCTCATTCTCTCTCTCTCTCTCATTCTCTCTCTCTCTCTCTCTCATATCTCTCTCTCTCTCTCTCTCTCTCTCTCTCTCTCTCTCTCTCTCTCTCTCTCTCTCTCTCTCTCTCTCTCTCTCTCTCTCTCTCTCTCTCTCTCTCTCTCTCTCTCTCTCTCTCTCTCTCATTCTCTCTCTCGCTCTCTCTCATGGGTTTAGATTTTCCTCTGGCCAATCACTCCTCCCTAATCATACCTATGTCGTCCACTCCACTGTCGTATGTAGGCTATATAGTTGGACTTTTCACGCTTCTCTGGACACGTCAAGCGTCTGACCCGCCGGTCGCCTGTCCTCTGGTTGAGTTGCGTAGAAGAAAAAAGAAAGTGCCAAAGTTGAGCGTTCTGTCTGCAAAAAATGCTACTGTATCTACAATAATGCCAAAGTTCATCGACAGACGTTGCGAATGCCCAAAGTGTAGAGTGGCACAGAGGTAACGCGCTCGCTTCGTGTCAAATAAACCCGAGTTCGAACCTGGGTACAGGGACATTTTCCTCTCATTCTGCACTAGGCCATAGGCCGTGTACACACATAAGCGGATATTCCATGCGGAAGCCTGTGCGCAATCCATAAATAAGTGAAACAAAGAAGGGAAAAGATTTGCGCACGTGACCGAATTTCCCCTATATGCGTCAACTTTTATCCTACTTTCTTTCACTTATTTAAGGTTTTCCATACGGAACTTACGCGTCTAATGTGAACCCGGCCTTACGGTCAGAACGTGGAGTCTTTCGGATGAGACGATAAACCGAGGTCCCGTATGCCCATGCACTTAGCACACGTCAAACCCAGTGGTAACGAAACAGTTGTCATTTGGTCCCAATTTACCCCCCACCCTTTCTTTTTTTCTTCCTCATCAGAGACACAAAAATCGCATGCAAATAAAAAAGAAATGGGAGCAACCCGAATTTCACATAGACGCCTCTGTGACTATAAAGTACCAAATACCAAATGCTAAAGTGAAGGTATTAATTTTTCCACAACTGCCCACCTAAGGCAGCCGTGGAGCTATTGGGTCAACGGGAGAGTGCGTCTCAATTGCGCCTATCTGATAATCACCCCTATACTCATTTGCGCCTGTGTCAACTGGGCCCGTTGTACTCATCAACAGCGCCCGCTGACAGGGTTAAAGACCCACCAGATCACGTGTCAAAATCACGGGTTTCACGTGTTTTCCCTCTTATAGCTGGAAATAAATCTTGTTTTCAGAGGTCTGACTCCCATATAAATGCCCCCAGATTCAAACCGAAGCATCATTTTAAAGAGAAGCTTCAATTTGAAGTTGGGGACATTTGTATGTGGGTCACAGCTACCCAGAAAAAAACCAAGGGACTTAATTAATCGTGGTGCGTCAGTGTGTCTTTAACATGGTTCGCGAGAATGGAGAAAAGTAGACATAATGGACATTTTGGCATAAACTGAGATGTTGGTTTCATGAGATAGATCTTAACATTGCTTATAGACAGATGTAGAAATCAGAATCTAAATAGCTTTTCTAGTTTTGATTTTCATAAGTCATCTGCGGGGCAGTGGGTGGACGCCTCGTGCCTCCATACGGGGAGCTGGACGCCCCCTCCCCCTCCACGAGTTTCTCTACCCGTGGGGATACTGGGGGGTCTTTCATAAAAATAGTTCCCCCACCTTCTTGAAGTTCTGTGCTTGTAACTTCCTCTAATTTGCCACTCTCTTTGACTCTGACCTTTTCCTTTGCTTACTGTCATCTACTATCTTTCTGACTTATTGGCCAATTCTCCTGCCTTTTCCCCCCAAAAAACAATCTTCCAAATATATTTTCTCTTTTGAGCTCCTCCGAAATCGGAAGGTGTCGGCTGTACGCAGCGGGGAGACCAGTGAAAACTGAAAACGGACACATTAGCCATTATGGCCTTTTGGTCTGTGGGAGCGCAGAAGAAGAAGAAGAAAATAGTCTTCTGAACTTTTAACTTCTAAGACACATCCATTGTGGAAACCAGGTGCAATTGATGTGCATATCCGGATAGGCGAAATTCTGAGTCATTTTCAAACAAGCGCAATTCAGTGGTAACCTCCCCCACGTGGGGATACCACTGGGTCTTGCGTACAAATAGTTCCCCCACCTTCTGGAAGTTCTGTGCTTGTAACTTCCTCTACTCTGTCTCTCTCTTTGACTCTGCATTTTTCTTTGCTTCGTGCCTTCTACTATCTATCTGACTTTTTGGCCCATTCTAACCTGACTTTTTTTCCCCAAAAAAAAAATCTTCCATATAGTTTTCTCCTTTGAGCTCCTCCGAAATCTGAATGTGTCGGCTGAATGCAGCGAGGAGACCAGTGAAAACTAGAAAACGGACCCATTGTGGCCTTATACCCGGGCCTGGGAACGCAGTAGAAGAAGAAGAAGAAGAAGAAGAAGAAGAAGAAGAAGAAGAAGAAGGAGAAGAAGAAGAAGAAGAAGAATTGTAGCCAAACGGGACGGGTCTCTTTTCAGCTGGTCGAAGACTAGGCAGGACTAAAGCAGAGCCTGCAGTCATGAGTGCGGGGCTAAGACAACTAATCCGGGATGGAAAATGCAAATTAGTCTAAGCTTCCCATCGGATTGGTAGTTTAGACTGATTTGCATTTTCCATCCTGGATTAGTTGTATTAGCTCCGCACTCACGACTACAGATCCTGGTGCTCACTTGTCTTATTTTCGACTTCTAGAATGAATATTAACCCTTTCACCGCCAAAGTCGCATTTTAGCACCACAGTGATTTAACACCTATGTTACTAAAAGGCATCAAATTGGGGTCTATTATCCAAAGACCCTATTGTCTTAGTTTTGGGAAGTAAGGATAGACCTTAATTTGTATATGTCACAGAAGAATCCCCAATACTGCAGATGGATTTTGTTCTCTACCCAGGTAAATTTGATGGAGTGTTTGGCTGAAATATGGCTGGCGGTGAAAGGGTTAAATGTCTGCCTGCCTGTATTGCGTTAGGCTAGAGTGAGTAGGTCCCTACATTTTCGCCCACGTATACTATTGCTGCGTTGTAGATTAGCATCAATCGATATCTACAGTGTTAATTGATGAAATAATACTCAGGAGAAACGCACTTGTGGGAACTGAATCAACGAAAATCATCCGGATAAATTAGACGATTTTCGGAGAAAAAAACCTAGGGAAGAGCACTTCGTGAACATTAGAGTTGTTGACCTCCATTACTCGGTCAAATACCATAGCAACAATGCAACAAGCAGGATGCGAGTCAGCGACTTGCAAACATTTTGTTTTAGAAAAATTAGGTTTGGCCAGTGGCCACAAACTGATAAAACTAGCAAATTGTGACGTAAAAACATAAATGACATTAATGTTAGAATGACGCACGGTGTTCTAAGTGATGTATGTCTGCTCAAACACACGAGACGAGAGCTGATTGTAGAATAACTTTCCCTATTTGACCGATTGAATTAGGCAAGATCACTCACACACACACCATGAAATTACTCCCCTTAATTATTTCCGAAGAATTCCTATTTTCGCATTGAAGAAACTGTACTCTTCAAATTGAAAACAAACAACTTTGCTTCGCCATCTTGAGTCTTACCGTGTGATTTGCTCTCCACATTACAGGGTCAAAAAGCTTTGTTTCTTTGTTTGTTGTAACGATTCAAGCGCTTTGACGTGATACATAGGGATAGATTCTGCCGCCGTATCAAAGATCTTGTAGTCTACGGGTGAAACTAAAGGCTTTTTGGCCGTATGTTGTAAAACGTTTCGCTACGTTCATTCCTACGCAACTGTGCCCAGGTCACCTGTCGTCTGCTGTCCTTTCTCCAAGTTGGGGGCCACCTTTCTTACCTCACTGGTCAAAGAGGTCGCTTACCACACAGGGCAACAGGCGGTCAGACAGACGCACAGACAGAGTGGCAGACAGGCAGACAGACAGACAGGCAGGCAGCCAAAACGTCAGCTGTCACCCGAGTCGTAAAGTCATTCCAGTTTGTTTTGATTTCTCCTACACTCACCCTTCCTTCTTTTTTCCCCCTTCTTTTTTATAGGCTGCCTGTTCTTGTCTGTCTCTATCTGTGTCTGTCTGTCTCTGACTGTCTCTTTCTGTCTGTCCGTTTCTATCATTGTGTGATATAATAGGCCTACTGTGGGTTTTTGTCCTTTTTCTTTTTTAGGCTGTCTTTTCCTAAATGTCTCTATCTGTCTGTCTATCTGGTTGCCTGTCTGTCTCTGACTGTCTCTTTCAGTCTGTCTGTTTCTATCATTGTGTAATATCATACTGCTGTTTATTTGTCTGTGTGTCTCTCTATCACACCCCCTTTTTGTGATTGTTGGTAAATAGGACTTTTATTATTATTTTGCAAGAGAGAGAGAGAGAGAGAGAACGAACGAACGAACGAACGAACGAACGAACGAAATGTTATTTACGAACGAAATGTTATTTATTGAGGGTAATGAGATAAGCGAATTGGATACAGCTTTTTTCACTCAGCCCTGAGGGGCAAACAACAAAGAAAATAAGCAAACAAAATACATTAAGAAAAAAAATCAAATAACAAAAGCATGAATCATTAAAATAAACCCAAGAACATTATTTACAGATATAGACATAACCATCAAGGGAAAGGGGAGGTAGGGAATGGGGAGATGAATATGACAGGCATAAAGAAACAGATAAATAGTCATTTGAGAGAGAGAGAGAGAGAGAGAGAGAGAGAGAGAGAGAGAGAGTGTGTGTGTTTTAATGACAACTCAACCAATATAAGGTCACATAAATCATACAGTACTAATAACCTTATTTGCAGTTCGTGTCTTACCCTTCCTTTGTATTGTTTCACTTTAGGATAAATCTGTTCTCCTTGTGTACTAGCAGACTCTCTAGTACACAAGACACATTGATTCTTGTTAATTCCATTTATATTAGTTCGAGTGAATACTGAGGTTGTGTGCGAATTTGGGGGTGGGGGGACTGGGGTGAGGGTGAAGGGGTGTATCAATGTGTAGGTTGTTTTTGTTGTTGTGGTTCATTCTTGGAAGTTTTGATTATGCTTTTCTTCTTTTGTTTCGAGGGCAAGATGTAAACAAGCCTATTGTGTGCTTATTCGTTTCCCTCAAAAAACAAGTTTTCAATTTGTTTTCAAGTCTCTCTCTCTCTCTCTCTCTCTCTCTCTCTCTCTCTCTCTCTCTCTCTCTCTCTCTCTCTCTCTCTCTCTCTCTCTCTCTCTCTCTCTCTCTCTCTCTCTCTCTCTCTCCCCCCCTCTCTCTCTCTCTCTCTCTCTCTCGCTCTCTCTCTCTCTCTCTCCTCCCTCCCCCTCTCTCTCTCTCTCTCTCTCTCTCTCTCTCTCTCTCTCTCTCTCTCTCTCTCTCTCTCTCTCTCTCTCCCCCCCCCCTCTCTCTCTCTCTCTCTCTCTCTCTCTCTCTCTCTCTCTCTCTCTCTCTCTCTCTCTCTCTCTCTCTCTCTCTCTCTCTCTCTTTCTCCTTTTCTCTGACTCTCTGTCAGTCTGTCTGTCTGCCTGTCAGTCTCTCTCTCTCTCTCCCCTCTCTCTCTCTCTCTCTCTCTCTCTCTCTCTCTCTCTCTCTCTCTCTCTCTCTCTCTCTCTCTCTCTCTCTCTCTCTCTCTCTCTCTCTCTCTCTCTCTCTCTCTCTCTCTCTCACGTACGGAACGGAATCGGATCTAATCAGTTCTTGACCCATACAAAAGTATTTGTTGTTGTGAAAGCTGGGTCCATCGTGATATGTTGGTCTGCCTCATGGGATTAGGGGTCACGAACACCTGAAAGTCAAATCCGTGAATAGTAAGACCTTAACTCTGGGTCTGTCAACAACTCTTGTATAGTACAAATCTCTAGTCAAAAGTCAGCCAGAATGCTTGACATGGAAGGATTTCAACGACCGTTGGAACAATACAAGCTGTAGGCCTACTTGGTTGGACTTTGGTTAGAAACAAGTTGAATGACTTCGATCGCTGAAGAAGAAGAAGAAGAAGAAGAAGAAGAAGAAGAAGAAGAAGAAGAAGAAGAAGAAGAAGAAGAAGAAGAAGAAGAAGAAGAAGAAGAAGAAGAAGAAGAAGAAGATGAAGGATGAAGAGGAGGAGGAGGAGTTGGGGAAGGATGATGATGATTGGAATGGACAAATTCGTTACAGTTTGCGTTTTCATTTCGTTGACGTCTTCAGCTTCAGTCGTAAAATGTGTGTGTGTGTGTGTGTGTGTGTGTGTGTGTGTGTGTGCGTGTGCGTGTGTGTGCGTGCGTGTGCGTGCGCATGTGTGCGTATGCGTATGCGTGCGTGCGCGCGCGCGTGTGTGTTTGCTTAAGCAACCAAAGGAATCACGATACAAATGAACAGAATGGTTCACGAAGTGTTGAAGTA
>CM065690.1:53036054-53041054 GCA_017654935.2 Phymorhynchus buccinoides
TCTCTCTCTCTCTCTCTCTCTCTCTCTCTCTCTCTCTCTCTCTCTCTCTCTCTCTCTCTCTCTCTCTCTCTCCTCTCTCTCTCTCTCTCTCTCTCTCTCTCTATGTCTCTCTCTCTCTGTGTGTCTATGTCTCTCTCTCTCTCTCTCTCTCTCTCTCTCTCTCTCTCTCTCTCTCTCTCTCTCTCTCTCTCTCTCTCTCTCTCTCTCTCTCTCTCTCTCTCTCTCTCTCTCTCTCTCTCTCACCATTATCAAAGTAATTCGTTTTTTGAGGGGATGGAGGTTTGTGATGAAAAAGATTATTTCGTTCTTTCTCGTCTCTCTCTCTCTCTCGCTCTCTCTCTCTCTCTCTCTCTCTCTCTCTCTCTCTCTCGTCTCTCTCTCTCTCTCTCTCTCTCTATCTCTCCTCTGAGCATCTCTGTCTCTCTCTCTCTCTCTCTCTCTCTCTCTCTCTCTCTCTCTCTCTCTCTCTCTCTCTCTCTCTCTCTCTCTCTCTCTCTCTCTCTCTCTCTTTTTCTTCTTCTCTCTCTCTCTCTCTCCCCCTCTCTCTATCTCTCTCTCCCTCCCTCTCTCTCTCTCTCCCTCTCTCCCTCTCTCTCTCTCTCTTCTCTCTCTCTCTCTCTCTCTCTCTCTCTCTCTCTCTCTCTCTCTCTCTCTCTCTCTCTCTCTCTCTCTCTCTCTCTCTCTCTCACCATTATGAAGGTAACTAGGGTTTTTTGAAGGGATGGAGTTTTGTGCTACGTAGTCTTTTTTTTTAACCTCTTCAACTTTATCTCTTTCCTCTGGGGAGGTGAGTGGACGCCTTATGCCTCCATACGGGGAGCTGGACGATCGCGCCCCCTCCACGAGTCTCTTCCCGTGGGGATACTGGGGGGGGGGGGGGGTCTTTCTGTACAAATAGTTCTCCCACCTTCTGAAAGTTCGGTGCTTGTAACTTCCTCTAACCCGCCACTCTTTTTGACTCTGCCTTTTTCCTTAGTTTACTGTCATCTACTATCTACATTGGACCATTCTCCTGCCTAAAAAAACAACCCAATTCGAAATCACTTTTCTCCTTTGAACTGCTCCGAAATCGGAATGTGTCGGCTGTACGCAGCGGGGAGACCAGTGAAAACTGAAAACCGGACACATACGTACTTTACCCATTATGGCCTTTTGGCCTGAGAACGCGGAGGAGGAAGAAGAAGAAGAAGACGAAGAAGATGATGAAGAAGAAGAAGAAGAAGAAGAAGAAGAAGAAGAAGAAGAAGAAGAAGAAGAAGAAGAAGAAGAAGAAGAAGAAGAAGAAGAAGAAGAAGAAGAAGAAGAAGAAGAAGAAGAAGAAGAAGAAGAAATCTCTTTCTTCTACCCCTTTTCATTCTTCTTTTCTTCACTTTAAAAAAAGTTCATAGATTATAGCAGGTCCTCATACAGTCAGGTATTCGGAGGTAGGCGGTTGGGGCAGGAGTTGCCATAGTCAATGTGCCACCTGTGTCAACATAAGACAACAAAAAAGAGGAACAGGATGGGTGGGGGTGCGGATGGGGGTGGGTTGGGAGGGGGCAGGGGGGGGGGGGGGGGGGGGGAGTGGGGTTGGAATGAGGTTGGGGGTTAGTGAAGGGGAGGGGAAACTTGGAAATGGGGTGGGGTTGGGGGTAAGGGCGGAAGGATGGAGAGGACTGGTGCATGGGTGTTTTGTTTGTATTTGATATCCATCGGTTTTGGGTTTTTTAAAATTCAGTATGGTAGCTGCCATTTTCATTCAATATCATTATGGGTGGCAATCGTGTTGAATATCAGATAGTGTCCACCCCTTTCGTTGTAGCAGTTAGATTAATTTGACACCGCTTCTAGGGTATGAATAGTATTTGACAGTCATCCTCATCTGGATCCACTAGTTTTCTGTTGCTGCATATTTGTGTAAAAATGGTGGGTAAAGAAAACAAGGTACCTGTGAAAGGGAAAACTCCAACGTTTCGTGACTTAAAGGCACAACTGGAGTATTTAAGAGCCGATCCCAGGTATTGGGTAGTCAGTTGTGAGTGGGAGAGAGAGAGAGAAAAACAAGCCAGCGACACTCCTTGCCTGCGCCATTTTAGTTTTCCCCTCCTTTTGCGTTTGAAAAGGGATGCTTTCGCTGCGAGCGCCAAGCAGAAACTGACATTTGTAGCCTACTGCTTGCTTATATAGTGCCGCGCTGGCTTTAAGCACTTAGTCATGAAGTGAAGACAGCAAACATGGTTGACAGGTTGTAGAGTTTCTTCTTGTCTTCACTTCATGACTAAACGTTGGAGTTTTCCCTTTCACATGTACCTTGTTTTCGTTACCCACCAGTTTTACGTTGATCTCCCAGTCAATTTTTCCATCATCTTGCTGTATATTTATGTTTCAGTTTGCCATGACTTTTTTTCTGGCTTGAAGTTATTTTCACATTCGTCAAGAAGATGGCAAAGTTAAGCGTTTTAGCCAGCGTTTTGCTTGAGGGCTGTGGTCCATACATCCAACTTAAGTCTTACGGCTATTCAATATTGTGACGTCTGCGAGGCATGAATCTGATGAAATACTACCGTCTACATGAATCTGATGAAGCCCTGCTAGTTTCGTTCACGATATCCATGTAGATCCCTTGTACGCAAATCTGATAAAATATCTGTGTATCTGTATCAATCGTGTATTGGGGTATAAAAGAATATAGTGAACATCTGTATTGTTACAAATTCGAGACTTTCCTGGTGTTGCACTGCCTCCGGGCATTGCCTCCGGGATCGTTCCCACCATCTTTATATCTACTAATGTCTCATATGTGTCTGTTCCAGACCGGAGGACGTTAAGCAGAATTTTCATCATTCGAAACTAGTGCGATTTCATCAGATTCATGTAGACAGTAGTATTTCATCAGATTCATGTAGACAGTAGTATTTCATCAGATTCATGTAGACATTAGTATTTCATTTCATGTATATTTCATCAGATTCATGTAGACAGTAGTATTTCATCAGATTCATGTAGACAGTAGTATTTCATCAGATTCATGTAGACAGTAGTATTTCATCAGATTCATGTAGACAGTAGTATTTCATCAGATTCATGTAGACAGTAGTATTTCATCAGATTCATGTAGACAGCATCAGATTCATGTAGACAGCAGTATTTCATCAGATTCATGAGTATTTCATCAGATTCATGTAGACAGTAGCATTTCATCAGATTCATGTAGACAGTAGTATTTCATCAGATTCATGTAGACAGTAGTATTTCATCAGATTCATGTAGACAGTCATCAGATTCATGTAGACAGTAGTATTTCATCAGATTCATGTAGACAGTAGTATTTCATCAGATTCATGTAGACAGTAGTATTTCATCAGATTCATGTAGACAGTAGTATTTCATCAGATTCATGTAGACAGTAGTATTTCATCAGATTCATGTAGACAGTAGCTTTCATCAGATTCATGTAGACATCATCAGATCATGTAGACAAAATCATCAGATTCATGAAGACGGAGTGTGGCATGCCATGTAGACAGTAGCATGGCGGGGTAATTTCAAGATTCATGGTAGTACACACGTAGACATGTTCTCATCCCTGTAGCAGTAGTGCATTCATGTAGACATAGTATTTCATCAGTTCAAGTGCTCTGGCTGTTGGGATGATCCCTGGAGTCCCAGCATTAAGCCAGGGACACAATCAACAACAACAACAACTCATCTAGCTGGTGCATTTGTACTGAATTGTTTTCATCAGATTCATTAAGTAGACAGTAACAACAACATCAGATTCATGTAGACAGTAGTATTTCATCAGATTCATGTAGACAGTAGTATTTCATCAGATTCATGTAGACAATAATATTTCATCAGATTCATGTAGACAATAGTATTTCATCAGATTCATGTAGACAATAGTATTTCATCAGATTCATGTAGACAATAGTATTTCATCAGATTCATGTAGACAATAGTATTTCATCAGATTCATGTAGACAGTAGTATTTCATCAGATTCATGTAGACGATAGTATTTCATCAGATTCATGTAGACAGTAGTATTTCATCAGATTCATGTAGACAGTAGTATTTCATCAGATTCATGTAGACAGTAGTATTTCATCAGATTCATGTAGACAGTAGTATTTCATCAGATTCATGTAGACAGTAGTATTTCATCAGATTCATGTAGACAGTAGTATTTCATCAGATTCATGTAGACAGTAGTATTTCATCAGATTCATGTAGACAGTAGTATTTCATCAGATTCATGTAGACAGCAGTATTTCATCAGATTCATGTAGACAGTAGTATTTCATCAGATTCATGTAGACGATAGTATTTCATCAGATTCATGTAGGCAATAGTATTTCATCAGATTCATGTCTTACACGTGTCGTCACAATTGGACAGCCGTGCGACAGTTCGATGCGTGGATCACAACCTTAATTCAGACTTAAGGGGCTAACTGACACGTGCGATTTCATCCATTCAACTGTGACGACGTATGTGAGGCAAGATTCTCGTGAAATACTATTGTTGAAAACAATCCGATGAAATTCTACTATTTGCATCTACTATATTCATGTAGATCTCAATAGTCGAACCTAATAAAATGTTTGATGCAAATACAAATATATGGAAGCATGCTTTTGTTACCATATTCCGCTAGTCCCACACACCGTTGTTTGTTTGTGCGTGCGTGCAACGCACGTGTAAGTTATATTGTGGATGGATTTGTGTGTGAGAGTGTACATGCATGTGTGTGTACGCGCGCGCATGCGTTTGTGTGAGTTTGACAGACACAAGCAGAGAGAGAGAGAGAGAGAGAGAGAGAGAGAGGAGAGGGAGGAGAGAGAGAGAGAGAGAGAGAGAGAGAGAGAGAGAGAGAGAGAGAGAGAGAGAGAGAGAGAGTTTGTGGGACCAGCGGTATGTGGGACTCGTATCATGGATGTAAAATTACAGTGTGGGACTAGCGGTATGTGGTAACAAAAGTATGGTTCCAAATATTTAATCAGATTCGTGTACGTGAGA